>CM060709.1:7605784-7980784 GCA_030686995.1 Artemisia argyi
TCTTTCTATAGATAGGCTAATTGATACGTTTTCGACAAAAAAAATTTTTTCATTTTTTTCACGCTTTTTTTCGTGGCCGAAAAAATCATATATGATATGTAATATCATATATGATTTTTTTTTCGGCCACGAAAAAAAAACGTGAGAAAAACGATTTTTTTTTTCGAAAGTATATCAAAGTGTCCGTCTATAGAAAGATAATTAAATGCCCGTCGCGATGGTGTAATTATTTTCGCTTAACGATTAACGGTTTAAGAGATATTTAAATTATAAAAAATGGGTGAAATAATAAAATGCTTTTAATCTCAACCATTGATTTCCTTTTTAGATAGATGGTGGGGATGAGTCGGTATGTGAGGAATGTTTGATTTGTAGAATAACTCGAATACAAAAGAAAAAGATCTTTCCCAACACGGATGCGATCTAAAAAGATATATACGATACTCACACTACAACAACTTTAATAACCAAACGATTACATGATGTAAACCAAAAACAAATCAAAACCAAACTATAAACGAGATAGAGAGAATGAAAGACTGCAAAATTATTAAACCCTAGCTCATGACTTTACAACTTGTATTTCCAACCGTACACCAGACGGATAACTTATAAAGCTAAGGGCAATTCGTTACATACTATTTATCGAACTAAGTTCCTCTATTCAACATTTCTCTAAATCTTTGAAGCGAATCAAGTCTTTGTAACTTCAATTGTTGCTTAAACCTTTTAATGAAATCATCCGCTTTCGCGTTCACGCATTCATCTTTCACCCCAACTGATTCTCTCATTGTCGCAGGTCGCCTTCGATCAACATCGTCTTCATCGTTGTCTGATTCTACTACCCTTTTCTCGCTCCTCGATTTTATTAAATGGCTAGTTGATCTCTTTGTCAAATCCATGCCAGACTTTCCCGACACTACAACAAATATGCAAATTTCACACATTATATTGTCTAAAAAAATCAATATTTTTTACATTGTTGACACTTATGTCAGTAGATTTATATTTGATTGGTTTAGGCCCAATCTCAAGTGTTAGGTTAGTCATTGGTATAAATGTTGTATCTCATGCAAAAAATTGTTAATAATATTTGATTAATAATGTTGATTGATTTGTGTATATTTATACTAATGACTAGCCTAACATTTGAATTTGGACCTAAACCAATATACATACAAATACAATTCTAACTCTAATATAAATCTATTAACAACTTAGACTTGGTGTAGTGGTGATCAACTTGACCACCGTTAATTCAACGCCACATCACATTTCACTCCACGACCAACATCACCACCGACAAGGTGTAATAAGACCATCAACTTCAACACTCAAACATACATTACTTAAACACAGATATGCCTCACAATATACTCACACACACTAAAATAAAGAAAAAGAAGTCGGTCGTTCGACCAACTTGTGCTCAAACTCAACCATCGACGAGTCGTGGGGTTCGAGATATTTTAAGTTGCTCTATTACACTTAGCCTTATAAGCATTATGGTCTTAAGTGAGCTCAAGTTTGTAAAAGTATGTCAATGTTGGCATATATTAGCACTAGAAAAGTGTAACAAGTAAAAAGAAATAAAGAAGTTTGTTTACAGCTTATATCATGTGGTCCAGTTTATCATTTATGACATTCATTTTTTTTTTTTTTTTTTTTTTTTTTTTTTTTAACGCACATCGTAAGTTTGAGAAAACACGTTTATGAAAAAGAAGAAAAAAAAAAGTGTGATAAGACATAAAAGCTTGTTTACATGTAAAAACCCTATTTTTGATGCTTTTTCTTTCCTTTTTCATATCATATTACTAGTAATTTTTTTCTCAAAGGCAGCAATTTTATGTCAAGAAAATACTCACCATTAGATAATCTGTCGTAGCGCGAATTATCACTTGTGACATTATGGTCTTCAACTACGTCATGATCCGGGGGCACGTCAAAATGTTCATCTTGTCTAGTGAACGTCTCATCAGGAGGAGAATCGGATTTGAAAGGCGAAGTGAGTTTAAAAGACTTGACACGGTCCAAAAACGAAGGAGCTCTAGTGAGCTCCTTCGTTAAATTAACTTGTTCAGAGTCAATTATCTCACTGGCTGAGTTAATTTGTTCAGAGTCAGTTAACTCAATGGTAGGGTTAACTTGCTCTGAAACAGTACTAGAAAAAGTAATAGACTTAACTCGTTGCAAAAGAGATGATCCTCGACTAAGTTGATTCACCGAGCTATCCTCCATTGGTTCATGATGATCACCTATATAGTGATCATGAGAATCTTGTGTAGTAGTACTAGTACTATAAAAAGATGACAAATTCACACTCTTGACTCGTTCCAACATCGAAGGCGATCGAGGACTAAGTTGCCTAGGTGAATTACCATGATGATGATTATTGCTAAAGTTTGAAGCTATGAAGATAATTGCTATCATAAGATTAAGAACACAGAATAGAATAGTGGGTGTGGACCAATTAGCTATGTTAGTCCATATTGAAGCAATACCACCACCAAGCATTTCACTATGTGGTTTTCTTTTGTTGGTATGGGATATGAAGATGGAAATGAAAATGAAAGATTTTGTGTTTATATATACAAGTCTTTTGGTAGATAGACATGGTCATAAATAAATAAAGAGACGTGTTATGGACAAGTTAAAAGTCATGGTTGGTGATATATAATTGTCTTAATTTGCTTTAATAAAGACAAATTAGATCATATTTTCTTTGTTAATGATCATCAATTCTTATGATGTGATTTGAAGTTATGATTATAGCATTTGGAAAATGAATTTTATGATAGTGGTGCTTGAGTTGAAAAATTAAATAAACAACTTTTTTTAACATAACAATTTTGTTACGACTATCTATTTGAATATAGTTAGTTCTTGGTTGTAAATTCTATGTATATGTCTAATTAAGTGGTCGCGCGTGGCTGGTTATTTTTATGATAGATAAGGTTTAGGTTACGATTTTCATTAACTTTATAAGGCTGGTCATTATCGTGGGTGGAAGACCATCTTTATCTCTAACATTCATGTGCTAACACAAAAGTGGTGCCCCCTAACCATGCGCAATCCTTACTCTTTTTGCACTCGTTTGATGGTCTGCACCACTGAACAGTTTTTTTTTTTTTTTTTTTCTTTTTTTTTTTTTTTTTTTTTTTTTTTTTTTTTTTAGTTGTGATGTAAATTTGTATAAAATGAATTATTTTTATATTTATATTTTGTGATGGGTTGATAATGTGTTACATTTTGATATGGTGTCGACGTGAAAATAGTGAGTTCGATGAACATAGCACCTGGTGTAATGGAGTTTCTATTTTGTGATTGTCTTCTAAAAAATAATATAAAATTCATATACATAGTTTAAAATAGTCTCATGAATCATGATGATAGCAATAAGAAAAATAAAATTAAGATGATATTCTAGAAGACTAAAATTCTTTTGGACCTTAAGAAGTGCCATGGCTTGTATCGCTTATTAACCAATATCTTTTTGTTCTTTTATGAGAATAAAAACACATATTCCATGATTTATCATATTTTCTATTTATTATCAATACATAGTTACATGCCATGTTTTTTGAGATGTTACTTTGAAGTTTTGATCTTGCATACAACTAGAAAGAATAATAAGATGTCAAATGAATCTAAATTAAAAAGAAATAATAATAATAATAATAATAATAATAATAATAATAATAATAATATACACAAAAAAGTAGCAAAATAGCGAGTCAAGTGAACGATCAAAGCATTAGTTTATTCCACTAATGGCCTTCTTCGAGCACCTAGACGTCCACCAGTAGGTAAAGACAACCAGAATATCGAGATGGGAACCCAAAATTTAGTACCAACCGTTTGTGAGAGACCAGCATGTAATCGAGCCTTTTCATCTACTTTCTTTAGACTAGTAGTAATGCAACCAAATAAAGAGACAAAACAGCATGTCACATCAGCGTCAACTCAGCTTTCTCTCCCTTAAGCGAAACACAAACCAAATACTCATAGTAAAAGGGGGAGGGGGCCGGGTGCATGCTACGTAGGGACAAGTGTGGATAAAAACTTACACTACTAGTACATTTAACATATAGATAGATAAAAGTTAAACACTCGTACTATGGAACTTTAATGTAAAGTCACAAAGTCGTTATGGTCGTTTTCAAAATAATTTTGTTACTTTAATTATGTCGCTCATATTTAATAACCGGGTGACGTTTTTTATAATATATCAAGAACTACCATTGGTAACGTCATGTGACTACTTATGTCGTCAAAAGGACAAATAAGAAAGGACTAATATATTAATACGAGTACGTAGTTATGCTAATGGATAATCCTTACGTTTTGAATTCGTGTACTGATTTTTTTTATTCTGCGATCTAGCATTAATTTAAAACAAGTTCACTTGGTCGGTATTTTCGATTTGACTGGTGAGAGTTGTGACAAGCTTAAAGATGTCTAATTGACTAGTTTTTTTACATTGGAAATTCATGATAAACTCTTATATGATAATTTTTTTTATTTATTTATTTTTTTTTTAAATGTCTTAACAGACTCTTAATGCCTCTTAACGAGTCAAACCTCTTAATCGATCAGACATTTTGGGCGTTCACACCATTTGTTTTTGTTTGTTTTTTTTTTTTTTTTTTTTTTTTCTTTTTCCGTTCAGACGCGGTTAGAGGCAGTTACATCATAATGATCTAGACTTGATAGGAGTGTCTTAATGCCTCTTGTTGACACAAAATAACCAACAAAAATTTAGTACGAGCAATCAAATGACACAACACCTTACTTTAACAAGATTTTCAATTCAAATTCAGATATTTACGCCTCAAATTCAGATTCAAATGTGCTGTTTAGATTCGGATTCAAAGCCTAAATACGTGTCTTATAATGTAAGCTGGTTATCTTCCTAGAATAAACAATACGTGTCTTATAATGTAAGATGGTTATCTTCCTAGATAATTGCTCCACTGAAAGTGATATCCGTAATTTTATTAGCTGATGAAGATAATATTCCTAGTAGGTCTTGTTAGTAAGATCGAATCATCGACACATGAAAAGATAAAAACATACAATCGGGTGTTGCTTTTCTGTTTGATAAGGCTACATATTTTAGAAAAAACATGTTACCAAAATGAACTCATTCTATGACAAAAACTAGTTATAATACCCGCGCACGCGCGGGTTTTTTTTTTTTTTTTTTTTTTTTTTTTTTGAATCATATATTTTTATTTATTAAAAAACAAATAATTTGATCTTTATTTTGTTTGATTTATGATATTTAATTATAATTTTTTATTATTAAAGATAATTATTTAAAAATTTTAAATTGTTTGATTTATGATATTTAATTATAATTTTTTATTATTAAAGATAATTATTTAAAAATTTTAATCATATTATTGATTGTATCTTATCTATATTTTTTGTATTTATCTTCTACTTGTGTTAATTGTATCTTATCTATATTTTTTGTATTTATTTTCTACTTGTTTTATGGATAAATATAAAATGTTACCTAATAAGAAAATAATCTTTTTTTTAAATACAATTATTACTAAATAAGGTATGAATTGATTTTTTTGAAATGGAAAATTCCCAATAGGGGTTCTGTTTTATTATATAAAAGATTCAATATATATCTCATATTTGTTATACATCCAATAAACTAATTCTTGCCATCCATTTTTTTTTATCGAAAAAAATAATAATAAATATCTCGCAAACTGTTAATCGTTACGCGAAAAAAATCATATCATCACGACGAAAATTAAATTATCTTTCTATAAATATGCACTTCTATATACTTTCAACGAATTTCTTTTTTCAAAATTTTCGCTCAAAAAAATCACATGTGATTTGATTTTTACAAATCACATATGATTTTTATGGGCAGAATTTTTGAAAAATAAATCGTCGAAAGTATACAGAAATGCATATCTCTATATATATAATTTAATTATCATCGTGATGATATATTTTTGTAGCTTGAAGATTTACCGTTGCAAGATATGTTGTTTTTAAAAAAAATGATAAAAATAATTTTTTATTAAGTTTGATAAAAAAAATAAATAGTTAATATTGATTTATTAAAATAAGTCACACTTCAATAAACCACCAATTAAAAGCTAGATGGTTGTTTTTGAGTTTCCAACATTTACTTCACTTTACTTACCTTACTTACTTTTATCTTTTTCATCCATATCCATTCACCAACAAAGTGACAAACCATAGCTGCGTTCCCGAGTTTTATTTTTGAAAGAAGAGAAAAGAAGTGAGAAGAAAACAAAATAAATTCGTGTTCCTGAGTTTTTTTTAGAAGAGAAGAGAATAGAAGAGGAGAGTAATTTTGGCTAAATTTCTCTCCAAACTTTCTTCCCAAAAGTGGGATGATTTTGAGAGAAGTTATATTAGAAAGCTTTATATAAATAAAATTACTTAAATAACCTAATACAAAACATAACTTTTATATATAACCAAGGGCATAATTGTAAAATCATGTGATATCTCTTCTTTTCTCTCCTAACTCGAGAACATGATATAAAAATTTTAATTTCATTCATCTCCTCTTCTCTTCTGCCAATTTTCAACTCTTCTCTTCTCTTCTTTCATTTCAAAAACTTGGGAACATAGTGTAAGAGCACAAGGTGTCTTAACCTTGAGTTATTTAATAACTCAGTGTCAAATCAGCGCCAAATCAGCTTTAACCTTTTCATAATAACTCACAAAAAAACACTCCTTGCCTTAATTCACCTTAACTCAACTTTTATTCAAATATTTTCAAATTCAACCTCTAAACTAAAACAAATACTTTATTTATGGAAAAAACATAACATTCAATCTTAAAAATATATTACAATACGTACTAAGAGGAGAAAAAAAAAAAAAAAAAAAAAAAAAAAAAAAAAAAAAAAAACTTATAACAAAAAAAAAAGAAAGAAAGAAAACAATACGAGTTAAAAAAAAAAAAAAAAAAAAAAAAAAAAAAAAAAAAAAAAAAAAAAACCGTAACACAAATCAAATACTTCATTAACTACAATAACTACAATACTTCATTAACTACACTAATAAAATTTCATTACTTTTAAAAAAAACAAATAACACACGTTCATAGTTACATGTTAACAGTTGTTGACTTCATGTTACCTATATTAACCCAACTTATCATGATACAAAAACAAAATTTGAATAAAAATTACCAAACCCAAAAACAAAAATTCAGCCCAATGCAAAAATATTGCACAGTCAAATATATTAATCCAACTTTTACCCTATTTTGTTTACACACGCAGCCACACATAATACTCCATCTTCTTTATCCTCTCTCTCCTTCCTACACATAATACTCCAAACATGCTACTAGCCGTTTAAGTTGGGGGAAGTTTTGAACATTTTTTTTATTGAATTCAAAGAGCACTAGCCGTTAAGGGGTGGAAATGAAATTTTTGTAGCCTTAACGCAGCGTCATTCGCATAACTCGCCACGTTAACGCACGAATAACGCAGCCATACGGTATGTTAACACACCCTTTAATGCCGGAATGTGAAGCAATAACACCGAAATACTTTATGGTACCTAATGCTCTAACAAAAAACACATCTACCTCTCATTCACCTACAAGCCCACCAACCAAGATCTATCTATACAACTCCACTCATCCTTCCTCAACCTCCATTTTCATCACCATTATTCAAAATTACAAACATCTACACAATCACCTTAACTACCCACCTCCAACACCAGAAGAGACCACCTAATAACTACCCGCCTAAGGTCGCCTAAGGACTTTTCAGTCATAGATGGAGAACAAAACTAAGCTAATAGAACTCTCTAGCATATGCAGATTAGTATCAGAATTGGTTTAGGGTTTATCTCTAATTTATGCATTATATTTGATTGGCTCTAAACAGTCAGATAATATTAACCAAGTTATGGTCAACAAGTCAGACAGCCTAAACCAATACTCCGGTGAGTTTAGTGTTTCCCCGGATCGTTAGATCCCAACGAGATGTGAAATCTGAAATAAAACGACTTTAAGATCAGGTGAATTGAACAGGAAAAGGTTTTAAGTGATTTGTACTACTGAAATATAAGAGAAAATAGCTTAAATAAGCTATATCAACTAATACGTGAAATCAGATAAGTACACGTGAAAAAGGCACTGAAAAACGTAAACGTTTATTAATTAAACGTAAACAAAAACAAATTTACTTATAGTAGGATTTTATAAGCCTTAGGGGCTTAAATGCAAATTAAATAAATTTAAAATATTTATTTTATAATTAAAAACTATTTAATTAATTATTTTTATTTAATAACTATTTATTAATTATCTAATAATTAACTATTAATTATGAAAATGTAAAATAAGTCTAGAAAATTAAAATTAAAATTTCTAAAAATCTAAAATATTATAAAATTATTTTAAAATTAAAATTATATTTTTTTCACACTATTTATCTATTTATTATTAATTTAATTATTATTTAATTATTATTTAACTAATTATATTGATTAACTTATTTATAATTACTAAAAAGACTTAGATAATTATGAAAAATTTTATATATCTAATTAACCATCATAGGAATCCTAAAAAATTATAAAAACTTTATATTATGTATTTTTAATCTAATTTACTAATTATTATTCTATTTATTAATTAATATCTAATTAAAATTATTAAATTATGAAAACTAGTAAATGAACAGTATAAATCACAAGAAAATTTCTAAAATTATTTTATGACTTATAGAAACTAGGAAAAATATAAAATATAAGTATTACCTTATAAAAATATATTATGCTATTTAATTCTTATTTATTATTTAATTATTAAATAAACTAAAATTAATTCTAAATAACACTAGATGACAAAAGAAAATTCTGAAAAAATTTATAAAATTACTTTAATATATAAGATATTTAATAAAAATATAAAATAGCAGAAGTGCTTATAAATAAGCTAATAAAAAAATTAAATAGATAATTTCTATTAAATAGAAGCTATCACTATAATTAAGTTTGGTTTTTTCTTGTTTTTCTTTTATAAATCTAATAAAATACTTAAAATATGAAACTTTTACAAAGACAAATAATTTAAAAACCAAAAATAAGCACTGAGAGAGCTTATTGGACCAAACAGTTGACTTGGTTTGACCAAACAAAGAAATGAGCTCAAATGAGCTTATGTGGGGTCCACAAGGGTAAAATCTGATTCACTTAAGATATTTTAACTTAAATAAGCTAGATTTGCTGATATAAGCTCACTGAATATGCCAAAAGACCACAATAAGCACTTGCTTATTTGGTTCCTGAGTCAGAAATGGGACAATGTTTAGGTGCAATTCTAGGTGGGGTCCAAAGGTGTACAGGTCAACCAAAGGGTCAAAGGATGAACCTTGGTAGGAGGGGGGTTAGAAGAACTAGGATTTAGGGTGTGGGACCCAGTGATAAGCTCAGAATGAGCTTAGGAAGTGAGGGGTCCAAACTGGTTCACTCAGTTGAGTGAGTGAGTGAAATAAGCTAATAAGCTTGGTAAAAGCTTTAAAATAAGCCTAAGAAAGAAAACAAAAAGATATTATTATATATATATGGTATATTAACTATTATGAACAAGTGACTTCACTGGAATGAGCTAATAAGCTTGTGAAAAGCTTATAAGCAATACCAATGAACTGAGATCCAAACACCCCTAGACAGGCAACCAAGAGGCCAAATTGAGCTTATGTAATAAGCTCAAAAGGGCTTATTGAGTACTGAGCTATAAAGATGGGCTGGTAAGGATTTCAAAATGCAAAAGCTTAAGCTGTGTGAACCACAGATGAACTTGTCAAGGGCTTATGAAGTTGGATGGTTTAACTGAGTCACTCAGAGGACTGAGTGAATTAACAAGTTCCAAGTTGATTGCAGCCCTAGTAAAAGGACTAGAGAGTGAAAGATTAAGCTTGAACTTGATTAAGGACCTGCTTAGCTTCTAAAAGAACCTTAGATCACAAGCCAAAGCTCAGTAATGAGCTTATGATGAGCTTATGAATTTGCTTGTGAACACTGAGTGATCAGTGTATGAGTTATTTTGATAGCACAAGATTAGCAAGAATAAGCAGTACAGATAAGCAATTAAGAACAAATAAGCACTTAGATCAGATAACTAGTCACATGGGCATCACAAAGATCCAATATACTCAGACCAACACTCAATAAACAAGCTTATGCAAGCTTATGAAATTGGGTATCAAACCTGTGCACAGGGGAAGTCTAAGAAGAATCACCAAAAGTTAAGCACTAATTAAGCTCTTAATCAGCTAGATAAAAAATTATGAAAAATAGTAACAAGTAGTTCAGCAACAAGACTAAATAAACCTACAAGCTCAGGTCCTATAATCAATTAACAAGCACACAATGAAAATCCAAAGTTAATTCAAAAATTCCTTAGGCTGCAAATTGACTTTTTATATTAACCAATACTTTGACTTTTCTGAGCTTTGATTTAAATTTACTAACTGAATATGTTATATTATGATGTAATGAAGCTAGATTAAGCTAGAGTATCAATTTTTAAGCTAATATGGTGAATTTGGGACTGATTACACTACACAGTTAACAGATAGATTAGATTAAGACTACTTTTGACTTTTACACTAATAATACCTACTTATTATGACTGGTTTGAGTTATATTGACCTAGACTAACATGCAACAACAAGAATTACAGGCATTAACATGGACTATATCAGTGAAACAGCTTGATCCAAACACACCTTAACTCTTGAAATTAGAATGAAACTTGAACAAACTAGCTCCTAAATCTAATGTATGATCTTAACTATATTTAATAATCAATAATAAACTAAAATAGACATAGAGAAGCAAGTAATAAGCAGGAATAGTAATAAACTCAGAATTGAGTAAAAATGCTTACAAATTTGCAAATTTCAAGCCACATATCAAACAACAAGGACCTCAGTAACATTCCTATTGGTTTTCCACAAAACCTCTAACCCAGGGCAATCCAATATTCACCCTGCTCCATCTTGTTAAACATGAAACCTGCAACTTTTTATTTTATTTCTATTTTCTTGATTTTTTTATATTTTTGCTTTTATAACTAGAACCGAGTTTTATGGTTTCTAATAGCCTTCTAAAAGCTATCTAGGAGCTTATGTGTGCTTGTGAGTCCTTAACTTCAGCTTATAACAGCATTCAATCTAAATAAGATTTTTGAATAAAATGACATAAACTGAGATTTGATGATTAACACAACAATTGATACTTGAAAAAGGTTTATTATACTTTTAGAACATGAAATACAAAGCTTGAAAGCTAATAAATACACTGGAGGTGTAAGGGGGACAATTGAGATAGTTCTGACCATCTTGGGAAGGTATGGAAGAACTTGTATCACTTTGGGTGCTACAGTGGAGGAAAAAGGTGGGAAATGCATTAAATGCATTTGGAGGTTGAAATGATGAGGGTAGGTGAGGTGGAGTAGCCAGCTGGGGAGGGTGATGTGGTGATACCATGGGTGGTATTGGAGAAGACGGCTGGGGGTGAGGGGATGGTACAGTGGAGGTGGTATTGGAGAAGATGGGTGAACAGTTGGTGGTGTTTGACCCGGGTCAACGTATGTATTAACTAAAAAAGGTGTGGGCTGGATTCATTTTGGGCCCAAGTTTGTTACTGGATTGGACTAGGCTTATTTTGGTTTGGATTTGGATTGGATTTGGTACTAATACAAAGGGTCCGGTTTGGTTTTTAAGATACAAGGACCAAAAATGTAATTTGGTAAAAGATGAGGGTCTAAGCTGTGATTTTTCCAAACTTCAATTAAGGACTAAACCTGCAATAAACCATTAGTATAAGGACCACAAGTATAAATTTTATCATTTTAAACCTCAGGGACCAATTCTGCAAATTCCACAAACTCCAGGGACCAAAACTGTAACTTTCTGATTTTTGAAGGGTTGAATTTGTAACTTCTCAAAAGTTATCATAAGGACCAATTTTTTTCTTTTTAGAATAGTACAAGGGTGTAGTTTGATAATTTTCATTTTTAAACACCCAAGGACTAAATTTGACACTTTTCAAAAGTTGAGGGACCAAAGTTGTCATTTTGCCATTTTTAAACTTTAAAGGACTTTTCTTGACAACTTATGAATTCCAAGGACCTTTTATGACATTTGTACAAGTTTTGATTTACCAAGGACTAGTTTTGCCAATTTTCCAAAGTTCAGGGACTGAAACTGTAAATTATGTGAAATGTTTTGTTTTTCATCAGTTTTCAATCCTTATGCATAAAAACACAATCCAGGGATAATTTTATGTATTTCAAGGCATTCCTGTGTGTTTTCATATGTTTTTGCAGCTTATATGTAACAGAAATGATGAGTATTTACACACTCATCAATCCCCCACACTAAACTATTGCTAGTCCCTAGCAATCTATTTGAGAAAAAATTTATGGATTTTTACTCTTTACCAAAAGCCATCACTTCTGGAGTAGCCAGGTGTAAGAACTGTGGCACACCTGATAACCGTGTGATTTTTAGCAAACCACCAGCTGTCAACGGATTTGATTTGTCTTTACCAGAAGCCGTTTGCTTCTGGACTAGCCAACTCTTGATGGAATAGTCAACATCTTGGTGAGCTGATTACCAATTATGGATTTTCTACGGCCTTTACCACAAGCCATAATCTTGCGGGCTAGCCAACTCATTAGCTTATTAGGATAATGGGGAGTTGAGGAACCATACAATTTTGGGCAAATTGCAAGCCATCAACGGTTTTGAGATGTCTTTACCAAGAGCCGTTTGCTCCTGGACTAGCCAATCCTGTTGTGGGTTAGACATGGAGGATTGATACCATTTATTGCATTTCTAAGTGTGAAAAAACTTTAAATTTTGATCAAATGAGGGTGCTTGATGGAACATGTGTTTGAATTCGTGAGAATCCCCCCCCCCCCCCCCCCCCCCCCCCCACACTTAGAAATGAATATTGCCCTCAATATTCAAAACACCGGGTGTTAAACCGATACTTAGAACGTAAGAAGGAAATATTAATAACCTTTATTTTAGGCTATTTACATACAAACTCACTTTTTTTTTTTCTTTTTTTTTTTAAACTTTTTTTTTTTTTTTTTTTTTTTTTTTTTTTTTTTTTTTTTTTTTAATCACTACCTCCCAGGCTTGTGTCAGGTTTACCACGCTAGCTAATCACTTGTGAATGATTAACTGTAATAAATTTGTCCTGACAGCCCGGGAGTTGAATGATAAAGTATATAATATACATACAAAACATGATTATTGAAATTTGAAACATATTTACTTTTGAAACGGTGGGGGATGGCCACTCCCCCACACTAGGGTGGTAGAAAGTAGAAAGAAGTCAGAAATACGGGTGAAAACCCATATTGCTATGCTTTTGATTACCGAGTCACTAGCTTGACTCGACCTCGAATTGATTTGTCCATGAGGTAGCTTGTTTTTGATTCCCGAGTCACTAGCTTGACTCGACCCCGAATTTAATTGTCCTTGGGGAAAGTTTGGAGATCCGGGACAACCATGTTTGGGATGTCCTCTCCAAAGTAGTGTTTCACACGATGGCCATTTACTTTAAAACATGGACCGTCATTTTGAGATAACTCAACGGTACCATATGGATAAACCTTTGTGATAGTAAATGGACCAGTCCAACGGGTTTTTAATTTACCCGAGAAGATCATTAATCTAGAGTTAAAGAGAAGTACTCGATCACCGACGTTAAAAACGCGGTTCTTTATTTTTGAGTCATGAATTCTCTTTGTTTTTTCTTTATAGATTAAAGAGTTCTCGTAAGCCTGATCACGTAGTTCATTTAATTCATTCATTTGAACTTTTCTGTGATCACCCGCAGTTTTGAGGTCAAAGTTGGCATGTTTCAAAGCCCAGTAGGCTTTGTGCTCAAGTTCCATCGGTAAATGACATGTCTTTCCGTACACAAGCTTGTAAGGTGTACACCCAATGGGTGTTTTATAAGCTGTACGAAAAGCCCATAGTGCGTCATCTAATTTATCCGACCAGGCAGCACGGTTTTCACCAACAGTCCTCTCAAGTATCCTTTTGATACCACGATTTGAAACCTCAACTTGCCCACTTGTTTGTGGGTGATACGCGGTAGAAAGACGGTGGGTTACACCATACTTTTGCATGACTTTATCAAATTTGTCATTGCAGAAATGCGTACCACGGTCACTTATAATAGCACGTGGGGTTCCAAAACGGGCAAAAAGAGATTTCAGGAATTTCACTACAACTCGGGCATCATTTGTGTGTAAAGCTTTTGCTTCAACCCACTTTGATAAATAATCAACTGCCACAAGTATGTACTTGTTTCCTCGGGATGATGGAAATGGCCCCATAAAGTCAATGCCCCAGATATCAAATATTTCACATACTTAAATAGCATTTTGTGGCATCTCATTTCTTTGTGAAATGTTTCCATGACGCTGACAAGCGTCACAGGTTTTAATGAGATCCTGGGCATCTTTATAAATTGTGGGCCAGAAGAATCCGGAATCAAACACCTTTTTGGCGGTGTAATTAGGACTATGATGTCCCCCAGTGGGTCCAGCATGGCAAGCCTTAAGAATTTCAGTGGCTTCCTGTCCATATACACACCGTCGGATGACTTGATCCGCACAGATTTTGAATAAGTAGGGGTCATCCCAGAAGTAATGTTTAACATCCTTAAAGAATTTATTCTTCTGTTGGGTAGACATCCCTTTCACAACAAAGTTACCCGCATGGTAGTTTGCGAAATCGGCAAACCATGGGGTAGTAGAATCTCCACGAAAAGCAACCGCATTGAGTGTTTCGAGAGGAAATGTTTCATTTATTTCCTTTTTCTCATACACATTTTGATGAGGGTTCTCTAATCGGGACAAATGATCAGCAGCCAGGTTCTCAGCTCCTTTTTTATCACGAATAATGATATCAAATTCTTGGAGGAGGAGAACCCAACGGAGCAATCTCGGCTTTGCATCTTGTTTTGCAAATAGATATTTAAGAGCCGAATGATCCGTATACACTACGCTTTTAGTCAAGATTAAGTATGTCCGAAATTTCTCAAAAGCATACACCACAGCTAATAATTCTTTTTCTGTAGTGGTGTAGTGAGTTTGAGCTTCGTTCATAGTTTTGCTTGCGTAGTGGATAGGCTGAAAGTGTTTCGTTTTGCGTTGCCCCAAGACTGCACTGATAGCAAAATCACTTGCATCGCACATAAGCTCGAAGGGTAAATCCCAGTCGGGGGCAATAAGAATGGGTGCCTCAGTAAGCTTTTTCTTTAATGTTTCAAAAGCTTCGATGCACTCTGGTGAGAAGATAAAAGGAGTATCCTTTTCAAGGAGATGAGTCATAGGCCGTGAGATTTTAGAAAAATCTTGTATAAATCGACGATAGAAACCGGCATGACCCAAGAAACTCCTAATACCTTTGACGGTAGTAGGGTGAGGCAGTTTTGCAATGACATCAACCTTAGCTCTGTCAACCTCAATCCCATTCTTGGAAATCTTATGGCCGAGGACAATGCCCTCTTTGACCGTAAAGTGACTCTTTTCCCAATTTAGACATAGATTGGTGTCTTTACACCTTTTCAACATTTTTTCTAAATTGGTGAGACATGTTTGGAACGAATCCCCAATGACCGAGAAGTCATCCATAAAGACCTCCATAGTTTTACCAATCATGTCGGTAAATATAGCCATCATGCACCTCTGAAACGTACCTGGAGCATTACATAAGCCAAAAGGCATACGTTTATAAGCAAAGGTTCCATAGGGGCATGTAAAGGTAGTCTTTTCTTGATCCGATGGATCAATGGGGATTTGAAAGTATCCTGAGAAACCATCAAGGAAACAATAGTACTCGTTTCCTGCTAATCTCTCAAGCATCTGGTCCATAAAGGGCAGCGGAAAGTGGTCTTTGCGGGTGGCGTCATTTAACTTACGATAGTCAATGCAAACACGCCATCCGGTAACCAGCCGAGTTGGAATCAACTCATTTTCCTCATTGGTGACAACAGTAATGCCACCCTTTTTTGGGACACAATGAATGGGACTAACCCATGGACTATCAGAGACAGGGTAAATCAATCCTGCATCAAGAAATTTAAGAACCTCTTGTTTAATCACATCATGGATTTTTGGATTCACCCTTCTTTGATGTTGCACGGCAGGCTTGAAGTCATCCTCCATCAAGATTTTGTGTGTACAAAAATCTGGGTTAATACCCTTAATATCGGAGAGTTTCTAAGCAATTGCTTGCTTGTTTGACTTCAAGACCTTTATGAGAGCACTCTTCTCCTCAACACTTAAACCTTTAGCAATAATGACGGGTAATTTATCATTACCCTCCAAGAATGCGTATTCAAGATGAGGAGGTAAGTCCTTGAGTTCGACCTCAGGAAAATCATCAGTTTCCTCAACATATTTGATTTCCTGATTATGAAGTTGTACGGGAGGGAGTGGAAGAGAATTGTCTTGATTTAGCAATCTCTCAAGGAGAAGAATATCTCCCTCCAGATCAATCTCAGTGTTATCAATTCCCAATGGGACTGAATCACTTTTGAGAAAAGCCTCGACCTCTTCCAAAAGGAAATCACTTCCCTCAAACGGAGTGAGAGAAGGGGAAGAGTCGGAAATGATAGGTTCAGATGATGGAGTGGCATCCCCACTCATAGAATTATGAGAATAACCAAGAAACTCTTGAGAGTACTCCTCAGAAGCAATGTCTATGATATCTATTTGATTAACTGCTTCAGAATCATAATTGGAGGAGTACCTCGAGGTTTGATCGAGGTTAAATGTAACAGCTTCATTACCCACACAAAGAGTGATTTCTTGCTCAAATACATCGATAAGAGCACGGCCCATTCTAAGGAAACCACTCCCAACAATGAGAGGGACCCTTTGATCGGCATCGAAATCAACCACTACAAAGTCAGCGGGGAGATGAAATTCTCCTACCTTTACAAACACGTCCTCGGCAATGCCGAGAGGACGAGATATCGATCGGTCTGCAAGCTCTAAAGTCATGCAGGTAGGAGTAAGATCAGGAAGAGAAAGTTTCTTCCAAACTGAGTACGGCATTAAGTTGATACTTGCACCAAGATCGGCCAAGGCATAGCAATCAACCATTCCCGGAAATACACATGGTATTAAAAATTTTCCAGGATCTCCCAGCTTCTCGGGAAGCTTCTTTAAAAGAACTGCCGAGCAGTTCTCATTCAAGGGAGTCTTTGCCATTTCAAACAGTTTCTCCTTGTTGCTTAACAAGTGTTTGATTGTCGATGCAAATTTGGGCATCAGAATAATAGCATCCGCAAAGCTAATGTCAAAATGCAAATCTTGGAAGATTTGAAAGAATTTATCCATCTGGTGACTAGCTTTTTCACGGAGCTTTTGCTCACTCAAGCGTGAGGGGTAAGGAATAGAGGAGGTAGAAGGTCTGGACTGAGGTGTTTCAACTGGAATATCATTTGGTTCAAAAACAACTCTAGGTTTTGGTTTGGGTTTCGGGACAACATGAGGTGGGACGTCTTGGGTACCTCCCTTATGAGTAGGAAGTACTTCGTCCTTATTTACCTCGACGTTATTTTCCACTACCTTGGGAGAAGAAGAAGAAGGGGTAGTGGGAACAGTTGGTCCATCATATGAAACTCCGCTCCTGGTCGTGATCGCCTTTGCATCGCCCCTCGGGTTTGCGATCGTGTTGCTCGGAAGTTTTCCAGAGCCCGAGGGTTGTTCATTTAAAGATTTCTTAATTTCAGAAATCTGGCTGACCAACAACCTGTTTGTCTCTTCTTGAGTTTTCATGAACTGCTTTAACAACTCATCTGATGATTGTTGTGGAGCTGGGAGAATGGCTTGTGTTTGGTTAGGGAAATTTTGGACACGGTTATTTTGATTATAACCTTGTTGTGGCTGAAAATTCCCTTGATTTGGATTACCATTTCCCTGAAAATGATTTCCGGGGTTGAAATTGTTTCTGTTAAAGTTTCCTTGATTGTGGAAAGCTTGATTCTGTCCAGGATTGAAATTCCCTTGGTTTTGATAACCTTGGTTCATTCGAGGTTGGTTCTGGTTTCTGTTTTGCAAATTCGGGTTTTGGTTAAACCCGGGTGGTCCCATATGTGTGTTAGCACGGTAACTTGGTTCCATTGGAGGACGGTATTGATTACCCCCCTGATTTGTAGTTCCGGCTAAGGCATTGGCTTCAAAAGGACTACCATCCGTGGCAGTACAATTGTAGTAAGCATGTGGGCCATCACAAGTGACACAAACTTCCACTTTTTTAGCTTCAGCATGTGAAGGGTTTTGTGTGAAAGTGACTTTTTTCTGGCTTGAGAGAACCAAAGCTTGAATGGCGTCCGTGAGTTTATCTATCTTAGCATCAGTGCTAGAAGTACTCACGGGTGATGAAGTAGAAGGACCAACACTCACTTGGGAGTTATATGGTTTTGTGCGTGTAGTGCGGACTTTGGACTTATTTTCAATGATTTCTAAAGCTTCTTTTGTGGTTTTGCTCAAAAAATTACCTCCCGCGGAGGCATTGAGAGAATCTTGGTCAGATTGACTCACACCATTATAAAACGTGTCAATTTGCATTAATTCAGTGAAACCATGATGAGGACATCGACGAAGCAATTCTTTGAAACGATCCCAAGCGTCACCAAACGATTCATCAAACCTTTGAGTAAATTTGATGATTTCATTTTTAAGACTTGTCGTTCTGGACGGGGGAAAAAATTCGTTTACAAATTTGGTAACTAGATCTTCCCATGAGTGTATTGAACGAGGAGGTTGTTTTTCCAGCCAAATCCGGGCTGCTCCCTCAAGAGAAAATGGGAAAAGAAGAAGTTTAACTGCTTCGGAAGGGACGTTCTTGTATTTGATGGTTGAAGTGATTTTATTAAACCATCTAATGTGAGCATGGGGATCATCCCTCTCAAAACCATAAAATTGGCTTGAAGTCACTAGATTTAGTAACCCGGTTTTGAGCTCAAAGTATTCAGCCACGATGGCTGGGACAACAATAGCGTCTCCGTAACCCTCAATGGGTGCTTGGAGAAGCTCATTCATCGGACGGTCTTCCGCCATGATAACTTTCTTTGTTGAAACAGCACGTTCCTCAGATACGGCTGTTGGGGCAGAACGTCTACGGCGTCTTCGAGGAATTCTGACAAGCTCACGTAAAGGGCTTGTGGACCTAGAAGAACGAGTGCGCATGCACTAGAGACGACTCTAAGATTACTTAGAGTGACGGGAAATTTACAAATAGAAAATAAAATATGAACAAAAAGATGATATATAACAAAGGGTGAAAATTCAAACTCACAGATATTTCAAAAAGTCGTAATACGCAGCACACCTCCCCGGCAGCGGCGCCAAATTTTGATTGGCTCTAAACAGTCAGATAATATTAACCAAGTTATGGTCAACAAGTCAGACAGCCTAAACCAATACTCCAGTGAGTTTAGTGTTTCCCCGGATCGTTAGATCCCAACGAGATGTGAAATCTGAAATAAAACGACTTTAAGATCAGGTGAATTGAACAGGAAAAGATTTTAAGTGATTTGTACTACTGAAATATAAGAGAAAATAGCTTAAATAAGCTATATCAACTAATACGTGAAATCAGATAAGTACACGTAAAAAAGGCACTGAAAAACGTAAACGTTTATTAATTAAACGTAAACAAAAACAAATTTACTTATAGTAGGATTTTATAAGCCTTAGGGGCTTAAATGCAAATTAAATAAATTTAAAATATTTATTTTATAATTAAAAACTATTTAATTAATTATTTTTATTTAATAACTATTTATTAATTATCTAATAATTAACTATTAATTATGAAAATGTAAAATAAGTCTAGAAAATTAAAATTAAAATTTCTAAAAATCTAAAATATTATAAAACTTATTTTAAAATTAAAATTATATTTTTTTTCACACTATTTATCTATTTATTATTAATTTAATTATTATTTAATTATTATTTAACTAATTATATTGATTGACTTATTTATAATTACTAAAAAGACTTAGATAATTATGAAAAATTTTATATATCTAATTAACCATCATAGGAATCCTAAAAAATTATAAAAACTTTATATTATGTATTTTTAATCTAATTTACTAATTATTATTCTATTTATTAATTAATATCTAATTAAAATTATTAAATTATGAAAACTAGTAAATGAACAGTATAAATCACAAGAAAATTTCTAAAATTATTTTATGACTTATAGAAACTAGGAAAAATATAAAATATAAGTATTACCTTATAAAAATATATTATGCTATTTAATTCTTATTTATTATTTAATTATTAAATAAACTAAAATTAATTCTAAATAACACTAGATGACAAAAGAAAATTCTGAAAAAATTTATAAAATTACTTTAATATATAAGATATTTAATAAAAATATAAAATAGCAGAAGTGCTTATAAATAAGCTAATAAAAAAATTAAATAGATAATTTCTATTAAATAGAAGCTATCACTATAATTAAGTTTGGTTTTTTCTTGTTTTTCTTTTATAAATCTAATAAAATACTTAAAATATGAAACTTTTACAAAGACAAATAATTTAAAAACCAAAAATAAGCACTGAGAGAGCTTATTGGACCAAACAGTTGACTAGGTTTGACCAAACAAAGAAATGAGTTCAAATAAGCTTACGTGGGGTCCACAAGGGTAAAATCTGATTCACTTAAGATATTTTAACTTAAATAAGCTAGATTTGCTGATATAAGCTCACTGAATATGCCAAAAGACCACAATAAGCACTTGCTTATTTGGTTCCTGAGTCAGAAATGGGACAATGTTTAGGTGCAATTCTAGGTGGGGTCCAAAGGTGTACAGGTCAACCAAAGGGTCAAAGGATGAACCTTGGTAGGAGGGGGGTTAGAAGAACTAGGATTTAGGGTGTGGGACCCAGTGATAAGCTCAGAATGAGCTTAGGAAGTGAGGGGTCCAAACTGGTTCACTCGGTTGAGTGAGTGAGTGAAATAAGCTAATAAGCTTGGTAAAAGCTTTAAAATAAGCCTAAGAAAGAAAACAAAAAGATATTATTATATATATATGGTATATTAACTATTATGAACAAGTGACTTCACTGGAATGAGCTAATAAGCTTGTGAAAAGCTTATAAGCAATACCAATGAACTGAGATCCAAACACCCCTAGACATGCAACCAAGAGGCCAAATTGAGCTTATGTAATAAGCTCAAAAGGGCTTATTGAGTACTGAGCTATAAAGATGGGCTGGTAAGGATTTCAAAATGCAAAAGCTTAAGCTGTGTGAACCACAGATGAACTTGTCAAGGGCTTATGAAGTTGGATGGTTTAACTGAGTCACTCAGAGGACTGAGTGAATGAACAAGTTCCAAGTTGATTGCAGCCCTAGTAAAAGGACTAGAGAGTGAAAGATTAAGCTTGAACTTGATTAAGGACCTGCTTAGCTTCTAAAAGAACCTTAGATCACAAGCCAAAGCTCAGTAATGAGCTTATGATGAGCTTATGAATTTGCTTGTGAACACTGAGTGATCAGTGTATGAGTTATTTTGATAGCACAAGATTAGCAAGAATAAGCAGTACAGATAAGCAATTAAGAACAAATAAGCACTTAGATCAGATAACTAGTCACATGGGCATCACAAAGATCCAATATACTCAGACCAACACTCAATAAACAAGCTTATGCAAGCTTATGAAATTGGGTATCAAACCTGTGCACAGGGGAAGTCTAAGAAGAATCACCAAAAGTTAAGCACTAATTAAGCTCTTAATCAGCTAGATAAAAAATTATGAAAAATAGTAACAAGTAGTTCAGCAACAAGACTAAATAAACCTACAAGCTCAGGTCCTATAATCAATTAACAAGCACACAATGAAAATCCAAAGTTAATTCAAAAATTCCTTAGGCTGCAAATTGACTTTTTATATTAACCAATACTTTGACTTTTCTGAGCTTTGATTTAAATTTACTAACTGAATATGTTATATTATGATGTAATGAAGCTAGATTAAGCTAGAGTATCAATTTTTAAGCTAATATGGTGAATTTGGGACTGATTACACTACACAGTTAACAGATAGATTAGATTAAGACTACTTTTGACTTTTACACTAATAATACCTACTTATTATGACTGGTTTGAGTTATATTGACCTAGACTAACATGCAACAACAAGAATTACAGGCATTAACATGGACTATATCAGTGAAACAGCTTGATCCAAACACACCTTAACTCTTGAAATTAGAATGAAACTTGAACAAACTAGCTCCTAAATCTAATGTATGATCTTAACTATATTTAATAATCAATAATAAACTAAAATAGACATAGAGAAGCAAGTAATAAGCAGGAATAGTAATAAACTCAGAATTGAGTAAAAATGCTTACAAATTTGCAAATTTCAAGCCACATATCAAACAACAAGGACCTCAGTAACATTCCTATTGGTTTTCCACAAAACCTCTAACCCAGGGCAATCCAATATTCACCCTGCTCCATCTTGTTAAACATGAAACCTGCAACTTTTTATTTTATTTCTATTTTCTTGATTTTTTTATATTTTTGCTTTTATAACTAGAACTGAGTTTTATGGTTTCTAATAGCCTTCTAAAAGCTATCTAGGAGCTTATGTGTGCTTGTGAGTCCTTAACTTCAGCTTATAACAGCATTCAATCTAAATAAGATTTTTGAATAAAAATGACATAAACTGAGATTTGATGATTAACACAATAATTGATACTTGAAAAAGGTTTATTATACTCTTAGAACATGAAATACAAAGCTTGAAAGCTAATAAATACACTGGAATTTGGAAACTAATTTATTCGACACTAAGAAAATAAAATTACACTAGATATCTCTTGCTTCTGCCTCCCTCTCTTTCTTTATAGACTTTTGAGACTCCTTGTCGACCTCTGGTTGTTTCCCACTTGAATTCATGACCATTAGATGGGTCAGAGATGATCTTGACCTTTAAAACAGATTTGGCGCCAAAATTCTCACATGTGGCTAGGGGTGGTTTCAAAGCAATTAAAGATTTATGGAGTCTTGTGGAGGTGTAAGGGGGACAATTGAGATAGTTCTGACCATCTTGGGAAGGTATGGAAGAAATTGTATCACTTTGGGTGCTACAGTGGAGGAAAAAGGTGGGAAATGCATTAAATGCATTTGAGGGTTGAAATGATGAGGGTAGGTGAGGTGGAGTAGCCAGCTGGGGAGGGTGATGTGGTGATACCATGGGTGGTATTGGAGAAGACGGCTGGGGGTGAGGGGATGGTACAGTGGAGGTGGTATTGGAGAAGATGGGTGAACAGTTGGTGGTGTTTGACCCGGGTCAACGCATGTATTAACTAAAAAAGGTGTGGGCTGGATTCATTTTGGGCCCAAGTTTGTTACTGGATTGGACTAGGCTTATTTTGGTTTGGATTTGGATTGGATTTGGTACTAATACAAAGGGTCCGGTTTGGTTTTTAAGATACAAGGACCAAAAATGTAATTTGGTAAAAGATGAGGGTCTAAGCTGTGATTTTTCCAAACTTCAATTAAGGACTAAACCTGCAATAAACCATTAGTATAAGGACCACAAGTATAAATTTTATCATTTTAAACCTCAGGGACCAATTCTGCAAATTCCACAAACTCCAGGGACCAAAACTGTAACTTTCTGATTTTTGAAGGGTTGAATTTGTAACTTCTCAAAAGTTATCATAAGGACCAATTTTTTTCTTTTTAGAATAGTACAAGGGTGTAGTTTGATAATTTTCATTTTTAAACACCCAGGGACTAAATTTGACACTTTTCAAAAGTTAAGGGACCAAAGTTGTCATTTTGCCATTTTTAAACTTTAAAGGACTTTTCTTGACAACTTATGAATTCCAAGGACCTTTTATGACATTTGTACAAGTTTTGATTTACCAGGGACTAGTTTTGCCAATTTTCCAAAGTTCAGGGACTGAAACTGTAAATTATGTGAAATGTTTTGTTTTTCATTAGTTTTCAATCCTTATGCATAAAAACACAATCCAGGGATAATTTTATGTATTTCAAGGCATTCCTGTGTGTTTTCATATGTTTTTGCAGCTTATATGTAACAGAAATGATGAGTATTTACACACTCATCAATATTTAAATTTAGGTTTATCTAGCTTAAGGAATGTTCTAGTTAGGCATATTTATCAAATGGTTTCCGGGTGATAGTCGTATTAGGACTCATGGGTTTATATAACTACAAACCATCTTCTTTGTAATTCATTCTATCAATATTATTCAATTTTCTTCTATACGTGACTTTGCGTTTTTAGCTTTTGTTCATACGTGAACTAGAAACTAGCCTAGGTTTCTTGGCTTTTGCCATTAATCATGTCCGTTAGCGTTGGTTGTGAACGAAACTATCTTCCGCTGTCAACGCTAATGAACATGTTACTGGGTTTTGCTCGGAATAGCCGGGTCTTACCCGGATCTAACTAGGTCTTGGCTGAAATAGCCAAGTCTTACCCGGTTCGAACTAGGTCTTAGCCAGAATATCCGAGTCTTACCTGGATTTAACTGGGTTTTGGCTAGAATAGTCGGGTCTTACCCGAATCTAACTGGATCTTGGCCGGAATATCCGATTCCTAGCCAGATATAGTCAGTTCTTGATCGCATATAGCCAGACATAGCTGATGCGTGGTTTTGCAACCTTGCAAAAGGTTTTACCTCTCAAGGGATCTTGAGAAGCTTGCAATGCCCACCAGGCAGTGTACCTGATCGTTGTAGTATAGTATAGTGACAAGTACCGGGGGATTGATCGTTCAACTCAAAGAATAGTGTTCGCTCGGGTTAAAACTGTACTAAATTAGGTCTAGAGGTGAGGGATGATTCTTTTTGTATTTTTATAGTTTATGGAAAGCAAGTAAAAATCTCGGGTTTTGGAAGATTTGGCGAAATAAGTTGCTAGTCAACTAACTTAAATTACTACAAATACAGATAAAACAAAATAAAATAAAACTAAGATAAATGTTTTGTGTGTGTGGTGGAAACAATAATAAGAGAAAATGTGTTTACTTAGATTTCACTACTCCCTAGATATCTTTTACCGGTTGATTAGTTTGTTACAATTGCATGAATGACGGGTTATATTCCTTAATGCTATTCGTAGGGCCATGTACGATCTTCCCTAACTCTATAAGCTTCTACTTCATTCTATGTCGAGCCAACTACTAGCTCCTAACATAGTATCACTAGCAGTTACATACGCATTAAATATAACCAATATATCATAGTACACCTTCGATCATGTTTCTTAAGACGTTCAAGCAAGTTACCAATTGGAAGTCTGCCAGTTTTCTTAAGTCTAACATCGAAATCATTCATCCACAACAATTATAAACAAACAACCAACCAATAATTAACATCTAGGTTTCATTCCATCTAAGCAAACACAAAGAAAACCTAGCCTAGCATGTTAAAGAGAAGACAAGCATAAGATACAATCAAACAACACATAGACATATTGAATGATTATTGGAAAACTTATCTTCAATTGAATATGGATGAATCAAGGGGTTGAACCCTTGAAAACACTGAAAATTCATCTAGGGTTATGCACCAAAAAGTTCCTACTAAGTTCCACACTAATGAATGAAAATTAGAAAAATATATATATATTTTACATCCTGACGGCGTCACGTTATGGCTTGTGACGCCGTCAACTCGTCGCCAAGATAAAATTCGTATTGCCTAAATCCACTTCTGACGCCGTCATGTGTAATTTTGCTCTGGGCCATCATGTGTATTCTAACCGTGATGGCCTTGGTGACGTCGTCAGGCCTAAATGCCTTGAAATTCTTCTGGCCCGTCACGTGTAACTTGAATTATCCACCTCTTTGTAAAAGGCTGATGCCGTCACTTAGTAATGCTTGACGCCGTCAGGTACTGTTTCCAGCAAGAATTTGAGACTTTGTCGTTTTATTCACTTTTTCGCTCCAAAAACATCCAAAATGATTCCTTTTCCAGATTTCTCTCCAAAAGTACCTAAAATGACAAAAGGAACGATTTAGGGCAATATTTGATCAAATAATCTCGAATTTGGGCTTAAATGGTACACTTTTCGTCTCATCAATAGCCGGGTTTTGACCGGAAAAGCCGGGTCTAACCCGGATCGTATTGGGTCTTGATTTGACTCGTGAGAGTTGCGACAAACTTAAATAATGATGTTTAATTGATTGACTAGTTTTTATATTAGAAATTCATGTAAACTTTCTTATATGATACTATACCATATTAGTCTAGTGTATCTTTATTTTCAGAACCCTGTTAAGTGCGGGAATTGCGAGAACTCCAATTTTGCATTACAAAACATGCATGTTCATATAAAACATGTATATTTTCTTACATACACCTTAAAACACATATCTGCGTAACATACATGTTCATATAAAACCAATGAACATGCATGTTTTCTTACATACACCTTAATACACATACCTGCATAACATACATGTTCATATAAAACCTTGTTAAGTGCAACATATCAATGCAAAATGGTTTTATAAGAACATGTATGTTATGCAGGTATGTGTATTAAGGTGTATGTAAGAAAACATACATGTTTTATATGAACATGCATGTTTTCTAATGCAAAATTAGAGTTCTCGCAGTTTCCGCACTTAACAGGGTTCTGAAAATAAAGCCCCCTATTAGTCTAATACTACATTGACTGTTTTTGGAGGAGACATTTTGACATTTTCGGCGGAGAAAGGTTGCATTGAAAATTTAGTAAACGGCTAGCGAGTTTTTGTGCCAGCTCAGCATCGTTTTTGTCGTTTAGCGATTTTCGGCGAGAATGTGAGCGTCCCCGCCGAAACCGTCCTTGCCCCTCCTCCTAATTGTTGTAGTGTAAGTACGTGTATTATAGTGTAAGATGGTTATCTTCCTAGATAATTCCTCTACTGGAAGTGATATCCGCCATTTTATTAGCTAACGAAGATAATATTCCTAGTAGGTCTTGTCAATAACATCGAATCAGGTGTTGCTTTTCTGTTTGATAAGGCTACATATTTTAGAAAAAACATGTTACCGAAATAAACTCGTTCTATGACAAAAGTTCAATATAGATCCTATATTTGTTATAATTCAATAAACTAATTTTTGCCACTCATTTTTTTTAATCAAAACTAAAAAAATAAATAAATAAACTTTCAACATTTTTTTAAAATTAAATATCTCGCAAACAGTTCATCGTTACGTGAAAAAAATCATACCATCACGAGAAGAATTAAATTATTTTTCTACAGATATGCACTTCTATATACTTTCAACGATTTTTTTTTTCAAAATTTCCGCCCAAAAAAATCACATGTGATTTGATTTTTACAAATCACATATGATTTTTCTAGGCGAAACTTTTGAAAAAAAAAATCATCGAAAGTATAAAGAAGTGCATATCTATAGATATATAATTTAATTCTCGTCGCGATAGTATATATTTTGTAGCTTGAAGATTTACCGTTGCAAGATATGTTGTTTTAAAAAAAATCTGAAAAATGATTTTTTGTTAATTTTGATAAAAAAATAAATAAATAGTTAAGATTGATTTATTAAAATAGGTCAAACTTCAATGAACCACCAATTAAAAGCTAGATGATTGTTTTTGAGTTTCCAACCTTTAATTAACTTTACCAACCTTACTTACTTCTATATTTTTCATCCATATACATTCACCAACAAACCATATCAAAAAACACATCCACCTCCCATTCACCTACAAGCCCACCAACCAAGATCAATCTATACAACTCCACTCATCCTTCCTCAACCTCCATTTTCATCACCATTATTCAAAATTACAAACATCTACACAATCACCGTAACTACCCACCTCCAACACCAGAAGAGACCACCTAATAACTACCCGCCTAAGGTCGCCTAGGGACTTTTCAGTCACTGATGGAGAACAAAACTAAGCTAATAGAACTCTCTAGCATATGCAGATTAGTATTAGAATTGGTTTAGTGTTTATCTCTAATTTATGCATTATCTTTAAATTAAGTTTTATCTAGCTTAAGGAATGTTCTAGTTAGGCATATTTATCTAATGGTTTCCGGGTTATAGTCGTATTAGGACTCACGGGTTTATATAACTACAAACCATCTTCTTTGTAATTCATTCTATCAATATTATTCAATTTTCTTTTATACGTGACTTTGTGTTTTTAGCTTCTGTTCATACGTGAACTAGTTCGAGTGGCTAGTTCAAGTGGAACGAAGATCTCAACATCTAACCAGTTTGATCCTCTTAATATGGAAGATACAGATGCTTTCGGCATTCCTACTAATGATACCAACATGGATGGGGATTCTGGTCATATGATGGAGGTTAATGAAGATGAGTCTACTAAGACAGGTAATACATCACAAGAACCCCGTGTGAGCGATTTGAAAGAGAAGGAGTCGGTTATGGTTCCTAAAACTAGTGATTCTTGTACTCCGCCCGCCTCTTCTACTAAGAGAGATAACCCTTTTTCTAAGGTGAGAGAGATTTTGGTTTCTGATTCTAAAGATGAGTTGGTTGCTAACCCATTTGATGAGTCTACTAATTTATTCGGTGGTGGCCAAGAGTTTGAAGATGATTATGATGACTATGACTACGATGACTATGCTAACCAGGTATATGATCTTTAAGGGAATTTGGATGCTTTTTGTTAGGAATTATTGAAGACAGAAGATTGTTTCTGCTGATGACTCCCTGCTGACAGGTTCCTGCGGATACTTATAGTGGTTTCTGCTGATGTCTGGTTCCTGCTGATGATAGAAGTTCTGCGGATATTGTTAATCCGTAGCATTGGAAGTTCTTAGAAGATTATATTTATTTTATTTTAGGATAAGATGTGTAATATATTTTATAGTCTTGGTTTACACGTTTTCTTGTAAGAGAGGTTAGGGTTCCTTATAATATAAAAGGAACACATGAATGCATGTTTTAGATACGAGTTGTTTTCAATCTTTAGTGATTAATAAAAGATCCATAGAGGATCAAAGTATTCTTAGTTCATTGTGTTTATTGTACTTGTGTTTAATTCCGCATAGATACAAGTATACGGAGATTTTCCATATAGTATTGCTATTGATTACATTGGCAATCTATCGATCCATTAGCTCAAAGATCTATCAAGGAGTAGATCATGCAAGTGGTATCAGAGCCACAGGATAATCTTTGTTAACAAAGAACAACTTTACAAATGACTAATACATTGGATGATGCAGCATCAGATGCAACAGAGGTCAATCAACCAAACAACACTCTGACTCAACAAATTTAGCAGGTTACTCTCACCAGCAGCAATGCAAAGTTCCCATATCTCAAGAAGGATGAGTACGAGATATGGGCAATGAAGATGCAGAACTGGATCACCAACAGTGACTTTAATCTCTGGAATGTGATCCTGAATGGAAATAGTAGGAAGAAGACTGGAAAAGACCCAGATGGTAATATCACCATCTTTCCTCCTTCTACTGCTGAAGAAGTTATTGATGTTCAAAGAGAAAACAAGGCTAGAACCATCTTGCTCCATGCTATCCCAAATGATCATATGAGTGATTTCCACTATCTTGATGATGCTAAGGATATCTGGCTGGCAATTAAAGCAAGGTTTGGGGGCAATGATGAGTCCAAGAGAATGAGAAAGTCCATGCTTAAACAGGAGTTCCAGGAATTCAAGATCTCAGAGGAGGAAAGCATACACAAGGGGTATGACAGATTTCAGAAGATCTTGAGTCAGTTGAATCAACTGAAAGCCAAGCCTGACAATGAGGACTGTAATTCCAAGTTTTTAAGAGCGTTGCCTCCTTCTTGGTCCTAAGTTAGTATTGCACTTAAAACCAAAGGAGGATTGGACTATCTCTCTTTTGATGATCTGTATAACAAGCTCAGAAGTCTTGAGCTTGATATCAAGGGGCACTCGACTTATACATCAATTCCTTCAAACTCTGCATTTGTAAGCACTGCCTCTAATAAGTTGACACATGCTGCTGGTTCAAGTTCTTCCTCAACATCATCTTCTTACATAAATACTGGACCTAAGAATCATTCACAATCTGGTAGTGTGGTAGAGGATATCATTCATTCGTTTGTTGCTGACTATGAACAACAGCAACAACTGGCTTATGAAGATTTTGAGCAAGTGGACAAATTGGATCTGGAAGAGATGGACCTAAAGTGGTAGATGGCTATGCTTATATTTAAAGTCAGAAGGTTTGAGAAGAAAGCTGGAAGAAAGCTCTGTTAGGTCATGATTTTGTAACATAATCACATAGAAATCTAGAGAGAGAAAGAGAGTAGAGAGAGAGTGGAAGGAACCCTTTAGAATGAAAATGAAAGAGATGAAATTACTAGGAGAACCAACCCCCTCAAATGAGGTGTTACAAGACTATATATAGGGAAGGAGTAGGGCAACACTCCCTTCCTCCCTATCTAGAAAACGAAATGGGCTTAAGGCCCATGGGCTTGCTACATAAGCCTTAAGTTATAATAAACATACAAGCCTTAGCAACCTATTACAAGTAAATGACCGAGACTTGATAAATAGTAAAACTACGTTCCCAACAATCTCCCCCTAAGGGTCGGTCATCAAGGTTGCTTGATGTCTTCGTCTTAATCTTTGACTTTCAATGCTTTAGACGTCTTCTAAATCATTCATCGTTCTTTGTTCTTAGTTGATGTAGTTGTGATCATCTTATTACAAAATGTAATGACCGAGACTTGAATAAATATAAAATTATGTTCCCAACAATCTCCCCCTAAGGGTCGGTCATCACGGTTGCTTGACGTCTTCTTCTTTGTCTTTGACTTTTGACTCGTATAACTTAAGACGTCTTCAAAAGAGAGTGGGTGTTCTTTTGCTTCATTGTTCATTGTTCGTAATAGATGTGGTAGTGATCATCTTATGAAGTTATCTGCCATGCGTCACTTCTGCATCTGTGGTGATCGTCGTCCATTCCAACATGCTCATACACCTTTGAACTTAGACATTCACATGCACGTAGTTCCCTTTCTTTCACATAGATCTTTAGTCCTTAAACTTTGTAGATTCTTCTTTTTGGCGTAGAATCTAATTTTGAACATTGTGTTGCTTAGATCTTTGAGGGAGCTTTTGTTGACTTCAAGATGTATGCATGAGCATGCGGAATCAGTCTCCATGGAGATGATATGTCCCTGAAAGTAAACAGTTAGCAATAAACAACCGGTACTTACAGATAAGAAATTAGAGATCGTCAACAGCATAGTGTGAAGACTCCTTCTAACCCTTATCAAGGCCGTTCCCATATCAGATACTCCCAAAGGAGCTTACGAGACCTACTAGGTAGCTCAATGTCTGGGTGAGTCATTGGGGATCACTCAACGACTGTAGACTACTAAAGAACCACCACAAACACTAAGCGTAACCCACAAGGAGTTACCGAAGTGACCTGCTGTCAGGGCTATTTGATGTTGACCCTGGCAGGATTTCCGTTCAATCATTGAGAAATACTTAGGTAAATTCTCTCATAAACGTTCTCGGCAGATTGCTGAGATCTGCGAAGGACTCGATAATTTACATCTGGTGCCCATTGATGTAGAACACCAGTTGTAGAAATACTAAGTATTCCTAAGAGATCTTTGATGTATCTCATGGCTCTAGACTCGATAAGGGCTCACTTAGGTTTCCTATACGGAGACTAGGGAGGGGTCTCCTGCTTCAATATCAACTATCTCTAAGAGATAAGTCGATAGATTACACTGGTTCCCCGTGAGAATGAAACAAGCTCTTTTAAGAGAACTTGAGTGGTTAAGAAGGTTTAGTGCATTGCGTCACTGGGTCCATGACGACTTTATCTTCAATACCGGTGTTGCCTTAGCAACAACCAGTAACATACGAATTGAACCCGGTGTCTGCCCTAAGGTTGAACATATGGAGGGTTATTTCTTTTCACCATTTTCTTTACTTTTCTTTTTAATTCTTCAACTCCTTCTTTCCCTTTCATTCTTTTCTCCTTTTTTTTGTATCATACCTAAGGACTTCTAATTCTAACTATTGGTGATGTCCTTGGGTAGATCCCTCCGGCTCTGGCGGATCATAGGACGGTTTTTCCTATCTTAATCACCTTTTAACTCCGTGATTATCCGACAATAGCCAAGAAACCTTTGAAAATCTCTCAAAGTGTTTGTGATTATCAAACATTATGTTTAACACTTTGAGAGTTTTGTGTTTATGAAGGGCTCCCCCTTCACATGTGCTCATATGTATTTAATAAATTTGCACATGCGGGAGGAGCGAGCACTTTTTGAATTGATCCACTTTCAGTGAACAAGACCGATTCGAGACACGCTTACATCACTAGTTAGACTAGCTTGAAGTTATTACCCGGCCTGGTCAAGTCCACAGAAAGTTTCTCGAAACGGTACATTTCTACTAAGACAAATCCTTTTCGAGACACGCTTACGTGGCTAGTTAAAGAGTTCCATTGTCAGCTTTTAGGTGACAACTAGCTCTAGTAACTAACTTGATGTTATTACCCGTCGAGGAAAAGTCTTTTCGAATTTACTAACTTTTATGTTTCGTTAATTCCTGGGTGAATCTGAGTCTAGCTCGCATGAGATTTGACTTTTCAGCAACATTTAACTTTTATATTTTAATCACTTTTCTTTTCTCCCCCTCAAAAATAGCATATAAGATGTTGTTTTTGAGAAACATTTGATTAAAATATGCTTTTTGATTATTATGGGGAGAAATCAACAAGAACTTTTGATTTTCAAACGATGAATTTTTTTAAGTGCTCCCCCTCAACAAGTGAATACTCATTGAGGTGAAATACTTGTCTTTTGAGCAGAATTATGAAAATCAGAAAAATGTTGATTAATTCTACTCAAAAGTAAGAAGCCTTTGCTCCTTATCTAAGGATTGAGGCACTGAATCGTACCTCAGGGTCCTTTAATTATAAGCACGGGTTGTACACTGTTATGTGTGCACAAACCATAAAACATGATTTTGACAAAGCATTTTGATTTCAAAATACTCCCCCTCAAAACGAGCATGTGTTTTGACATTTTTAAACTTTGGAGCAAATTGGGGAGTAAAGGTTTGAAAAATCTTGAGCAAAATTTTGAAAAGTTTTGAAAAACCTTTTGAAAAATTTTGAATAAATTTTGCTCAAGATTAAGAAGTTTTAGATAAGCTTCGCATGAAAAACTTCTTCTTGTTTTTAAGGATAAGTGCGCGTTTGGTTTTAAAGAACGGTTTAGCAAGGCACTTTCCTTTCCCTGAAACCCGAGTTGTACACTAAAATGAGTGCACAAGTCGTTGTTTTTATACAAAATTAGTTTTCTTTTAAACAAAAAACACTCCCCCTCAAATAATGAACATTATTTGAGAGATAGACTTCTTGAGCAGAATTTAGAATCGTATTAAAGAAATACTTTTTGAAAAATTCGAGAGATCATTTTGCTCAAGTTTTTAGAAAACATAATCAAGTATTATACAACAAAGAATGCTTGAAGTTCAAAACTCTTTTACTGTTGAAAGTTGTTTGAGACTCAGAGTCTCTCTTTTGAGTTTTAAAATCTGAAAAAGATTTCCATCTTGAGTTGAACCTCATGGGTTCTTTTTGAAGATTTGATTTTGTGATGAATGAAAACCTTCCGGCATTTGGGATGTTCAGATCAAAGACATTCTTTTATTGAAGCCAAAGCATTCCAGATTTTGAAAATATGAAAGGTTTTGAATGACTTTGCTTTGGTCTCCACACTTGCTTTACCGGTGTAAGACAAGAGTGTAGAGTTTGGAAAAATTTGTTTCTCACCATTTTGAATCCATTTACCAGTTTAGCCTTTAAACACATTTTGTCCTTTGACCTCAAAATATGTTCCATAAGAAACATTTTGTTGAATGTTGAAATTTTGACTTTCAATGGGATGACATGTACTTGCACATAGAGAAAATGCATCAGGCACAAACAAGTATAAGATGAATCAAAAATCTCTTTCTAAATCAACCTAAGTGCTCAGAATTCTCAAATTAACACACACAATCACAGATTAATTCATTCTTTCACTCGAGATTTACCAATTATTGTCATGGTTTGGGGTTATGATTTGAGTCTATGCACACTTGTTAGCATCATAATGCCTGAATATTAAACAAACAAACGTCCTAATACTTTCACTTGTTAGGTCATTCAGATTTAAATGCAGTTGGTTGTCTAACCACTGATTGTTTTCTGTTTCTTTGAGAAGTCGGTTTCCCCAAGATTGATGGTTTTGCAGAATTAGTATCCACACTCTGACCAGTCAGTCTTCTTAATTTGTTTTGCAATGCAGCATGTGCAAACACCTTTTCTTGAATTTGACCTTTTAAAAGCTCATTTTCTTTAACTAATGTATCCACACGTTTTCTTTGTTCATTCAAAAATTGACCATTGTTGCCCGAATTTATAGATTTGTTTTGCATTTGAAGTTCAAGTGAGATGCAATGTGCCTCTAGTTTTGAAAAATCTTTATGACACTGGGCAATGGTCTTTTTGAGAAGAAGGTTTTCAGACTCAAGAGTTTGGTTTGATGTTTCAGTAATTGGATTATCCGGTAAGGACTCAGACTCAGAATGTATTACTAGACATTGAACAACATCCTGGTCAACCTCTCCTTCATTACTGAAGTTAGGTTGCTCAGATTGTTGTTTCTCATTAGCAGGCATAATGTGATCAACAGTAGATTGTACCTCATCCATGTGCTCTTTGTCAAAGTTGGGTTCTGTGTCATAGATGGGTATGACATCTTCCTCATCCATCTGTTCTTTGTCAAAGTTGGGCTCTGAGTCATAGGAGGGTCTAATCTCTGCACAGTCTGCATCTGTATCATTCCCTAATCTACTGTTGTCATTCTGCACTTCTGATTCTGTCCCTTTACATTTCATGGCAACCAAATTGTCTTCCAATGTATCAACTTTATGAACTTGCTCTTCTTGAATCTGCAACTTCTGTTCTTTGATAGCACTCAGATGAAGTGATCTTTCATTAAGCATAAATTCTAAGCGGTTTAGGCGTGAAACAAGTTGATCTCTAAAATCTTCAACCTCCATACTTGTGATGTTCTCTCTCCATACATTGCTTACATATTTATAGTGTATGAGAGCTTTAAAATGCAATGCCATGAACACATTGAACTGATCCTTGAGCGCTCTAAATCCTGCCATGCAATCGCTTCCCTGTTCAATTTGTTTTTCAATTTGAACAATGTTTTCTCGGAGTTTCCTTTGGAAGGTTAGACGATCCATTCCAGTTCCGAAGAATGCATTAAAGGTACCCCCCCCCCCCCCGTTGGAAACCATGCATCTGAGAGAATCTTGCATTGAGTCTTAACTGATTCAAAATGAGCTAAGCAATTTTCTGTAGAATTGATGGCTCTTTTCTCAGCTTCAGTCATCTTTCTCTCAAATGGGTCTTTAGAGTCATCAGAAGCATTTGTGTCGTATATTGGTTCAGTATCATCCATGACACCCAAATTATCTTCCAATATTTTAACCTCATTGCCTACATTAACTACATTTGCAGTATTCTCACCATTCCCAACCAGCCTTTGAGTAATACTTCCTTGTATCACAACACTTTCACCTTGCTTGACAGCTCGATTTCGGGAATTTTGGGAATTTGATAAAGCCTGACTCGTAAATTGTATGAAGTATGAGATGATTCTGCTGTGACTTAGTTCATGCATTTGAGACCTTGATTGATACATTTTCTCTTTGTTTAATTTCACAACTGGATCTACAGAATTATCAGACTCATACTCTGAGCCAGTATTAATCATGTGAAATTCCTGCATGTTTGCCATTAACATCACATCTGCAGTATCGATTTCCAAATCTGCAGTATTGGATTCCAAATCAGCATATTCATCATCAGATGGAATATCTCCCATGACACTTTGCAAAACTGTATTGAGATTACCCCCTTCAACTTCCATTTGACTAAGTGTGGCATTGTATTCAACATTATCGTTAAAGACTGGAGTTGAATCATAATCCTGAGCTTCCTCATCTGCAATATTTTATGTATATGCCAAGAATGCCATGCTTGGTTCGATAAGATCTTCTTCATCATCAGTATCTTTCATTGTGTTTAAGCATTCAGAAGTTGAAGTTATATCGCCATTGCCTTTCTTGGAAGATACTTGACTAATCTTCACTAGATTTTGCAGAAGAGATTGCACATTATTATGTAGTGTTGCAGGATGGTACTGTGGAATGAAGAAAGGCTCAGGTGCATTCGGAGAATTGAAGAAGAGACCATTTGGAGTGTAAATTAAGGATCCATGGTCAACAGCTGGAGCAGGGAGAATGGTCTTCAGAGGATTCATGCTTAAACAGGATTCAAGAATTTGCATCATTCTGATGTGATGAAGTTCTTCTGTACGATGCATAGCTTCAAGATATTTCCAGATTTCATAAGCACTGGCTTGAAAGTCCATATTCATGTAAATTGAATTGGGAAGGGCTAATGTCATGAACCATGCAGCCTGATGGTCAGCATCGTACTGAGCAAGTTCAGTAGCATTCAAATCTTCATCAGTTTGTATTCTGATAATCCCCGTTGAGTCAGCAAGAAATATCATTTTGTATGGACCATCTGGAATGGATTTAAGCATGAGATCTGCAGCAGGACGATATGCGAGCCATTGAAGAAATCTTCGTTTCCAACAAGTAAACATTCCTGGTAGCAACATTGGAGGCCTTGATTCATTGCCAAAGAGCAGAACATGGCGAATGAGGAAGCTGTGACTTTTTTGTTGATGATATTGTTGCTGATGAGAATATTGGTGAGGAAGGTAGTTGGAAGAAGGTCCTATTGCAGATGACTGTTGCTGATGATAATATTGGTGAGGAAGGTAGTTGGAAGAAGGTCCTGTTGTTGATGAGAATATTGGTGAGGAAGGTAGTTGGAAGAAGGTGATTGAGACGTTGTAGATGACATTGCTCTCCCCCTTGATTGTTGCGATGTAATCGAAAAAATCAAGCAAAATGTCACACGCAAGGTCGAAATAGTGATTTCTGGTTTTCCCTCCAAAAATTATTTGAAAAAAATTATCTTTCCCAAAATTTGAAAATCACTATGAAATGCAATTATAAGGTTGCAAGAAAAATTTGAGTTTCAAAAATTTTGCCGCCAAATTTCACCGAAAAAATTTGAATTTTGGCCTAAAAATTTGAATTTTGGGCCAAAATTTTCAACGTTATACCAAAATTTAAATTTCGCGTAAAAATTGAACGTTTAGTCTACTGTAGAAAATAAATTTTACTCAAAATTGAACGTTTAGTCTACTGTTGAAATCAAGAAGAGAAAGATAGGAAGGAGAAACTTTGAAAAGATTAGTGATTATGTTAAACTTTTGATCGTTAAAGATAAATAAAGGTTGTAATTAGATTTGAAAATTTTGATATCAAACTCGGTATGTAAAGATGTTGTTTCAAACTCGGTATAGTCACTTAGGTTTCAAACTCGGTATGTTCACTTAGGTTTCTAACTCGGTATGTTCACTTAGGTTTCTAACTCGATAGGTTCACTTAGGTTTCAAACTCGATAAGTTCAGATAAGTTTCTAACTCGATAGGTTCACTTAGGTTTCAAACTCGATAAGTTCAGATAAGTATCCTAAGTCGATAAGTATCCTAACTCGGTAGAGGGACTTGAGTTGGGCAGAGTTTCCCCTTAGTTAAAGTCACAATACGCCTAACTCGATAAACGATTAGGAAATGAAGGCTAACTCGCCAAAATATCAAACTCGATAAGTTCAAGTTAACACCTAACTCGATAGGAATATTAAACCAAACTCGATAAGTTAAAATGAACCCCTAACTCGCTAAGACTATGAAACCTAACTCGATAAGTAAAGTACACCCCTAACTCGAAAAGATAAAAAATCCTAACTCGACAGGAATCCCTAACTCGATAGTTTTAGTCCTAACTCGACAACCAATTTTCTAACTCGATAAGACCAAATCTTCAAACTCGATAAGACCAAATTTCAAACTCGATAAGACCAAATTTTCAAACTCGCTAAGTTTCGATGAACAGTACCGTTTTTGACAAAAATCACTATTTGAAAACCTAGTTTTGTCAACCAAATCAAACCAAAATCAACCTATATTATCCCTTGGCGAATGATACCACTTGTTAGGTCATGATTTTGTAACATAATCACTTAGAAATCTAGAGAGAGAAAGAGAGTAAAGAGAGAGAGTGGAAGGAACCCTTTAGAATGAAAATGAAAGAGATGAAATTACTAGGAGAACCAACCCCCTCAAATGAGGTGTTACAAGACTATATATAGGGAAGGAGTAGGGCAACACTCCCTTCCTCCCTATCTAGAAAACGAAATGGGCTTAAGGCCCATGGGCTTGCTACATAAGCCTTAAGTTATAATAAACATACAAGCCTTAGCAACCTATTACAAGTAAATGACCGAGACTTGATAAATAGTAAAACTACGTTCCCAACAAGCTCAATTTCAGAGGAAGAGATCCAGCTAAATTTGATAGGAGAAAGGTCAAGTGTTACTCATGTGGAGAGACAGGTCATTTTTCTAGAGAGTGTGCAGCAAAGAAGACTGAGGACAACACAAGATACTCAACATACAAGCAGAAGGAGTTGGAAGCTGGCAACTCAATGCCTATGGTGATAGCTATGGATTCTTGTGTTGATTGGAAGGAGCATGAGCCTGATGATGCTGAAAGTAGTGCTTCTAAGCACTACTCATGCCTGGCAAGTTGTGATACTGAAGATGAGGATGAAGAATTTGCTTTCATGTGAATCTCATCTCAGGTACCTAATTGTGTTTTTGGTTGTGATAAAAAATATGCTATACTTAAAGAGTCTTATGATGAATTAGAACCAAAATATAAAGAATGCTATATTCAGGCCCAAACCTATAAAGAAGCAGTTAGAACTTTTGAGCAACAAAAGGTTTGGTTTCAGAAAAATCAAGTAGCATATGATGAGAAAATTAGAGTGTTAAAAAGAGACTTAGAGAACACTAATAATTTGTTAAAGTTTTCTGAGAAAGAAAAAGCTAAAGTGATGAGGCAAAAAATGATCCGTTTTTAGGGGGTCATTTAAGCCCGGAATTGAATTTATTTGATCAAATATTGCCCTAAATCGTTCCTTTTGTGATTTTAGGTACTTTTAGAGTAAATTCTGGAAAAGGATGCATTTTTGGACGTTTTGGAGCATAAAAGTGAAGAAAACGGCAAAGTCTTAATTTTCCTTGCTGGGAACAGTCCCTGACGGCGTCACAAGATTCTACATGACGGCGTCAAGAGTAAAACAAGAGGTGAAGTGGATAGAGTCCGTGACGATCCAGGGAGTTTTTACACTAGGGGCATGACGGCGTCACCATAGGCCGTCATGGTCCCATTACATGTGACGGCCCAGAGAAAATTTGCACATGACGGCGTCAGATCTGGATCTAGGCAATCCGATATTACTATGGGCGGCGAGTTGACGGCGTCATATATTTCTTCTTGACGCCGTCACGGTGGAAAATCTATATATAGTTTTGTAATTTTTATTCATTAAGAGAGGACAATTAGGGGATAACTTGGAGAAACTCTAGCACGATTTTTACTGTACTTTCAAGGGTTTTTACCTTTTGAAATCTTTCATGTTCAATTAGGATAAGTATCCTTTCAATTCATTCAATATGTCTATGAGTTGTTTGAATATATCTTACGCTTGTCTTGATTTTAACATGCTAGGCTAGATCTCTTGTGTGTTTGCTTAGATGTAGTGAAACCTAGATGTTGATTATGGGTTGATTGCATGTTTATAGTTGTTACGGATGAATGATTTCGATGTTAGGCTTAAGAAAACTGGCAGACTTCCATAGGGTAACATGCTTGAATGTCTTAAGAAACATGAACCAATGCGTAGTAAGTTTTTATGGTTGTATTTAATGCATGAGCGAATTCTAATGATCCCATGTTAGGAGCTTCTTGCAGGCTCGACATAGGAGTGATGTAGGAGCTTATAGAGTTGGGGAAGTACGTACGCCACCCCACGAATGGTATTAAGGAATATAACCCATCATCCACGCAATTGTAACAAACTATCAACCTGTAAAAGATATGTAGGGAGTAATGAAATCTAAGTAAACACAATTTTCTCATTTATTGTTCACACCACTAGTTTAATTAGTTTTATTTTCATTTTTGTTATTTTATTTTGATTGCATCTTAGTCATTGGGTTAGTTGATTAGCAACTAATTCCGCCCACTCTTCCAAAACCCGAGATTTAATTGCATTTATAAAAATATAAAAATACAAAAAAAAAAAAAAAAAGAATCACCCTCACCTCTAGACTTAATTTTTAGGCTTTTTAATCCTAGCGACACTATTCTTGAGTTGAACGATCAATCCCCCGGTACTTGTCACTATATTATACTACAACGACCAGGTACACTGCCTGGTGGGAGTTGTAAGCTTCTCGAGATCCCTCGAGAGGTAAAGCCTGGTGCAATTCCCACACATCATGTTTTTGGCGCCGTTGCCGGGGAATAGTTATTGTCTAGGTTAGAATTTCTTTTTATTAGGTCTGCTTGCTAGATTCCTTTCTTGCAAGATTTTATTTTTGTTTTTAGGTTTTCTTTAGTCTATCTTATTTTTTCGTGTCTTTGTTCGTAACCTTTACCATCTGACATCATGGAAGGTGGTAACATCTTTGAACCCATCAACCCACCACAATAAAACTACCCACAAAACCCACCACTAGCAAACCAACCTCTTAGGCCCCGAACCCTAGGAGAGTATTCCCGTCCTAGCCACCAAGGCTATCAAAACACTATTGAGCTCACCCAAGGAGCCAATGTGTCCCCCTTGCGATCCGACACCATCCGGTTGGTGCAAAGCCGATGTGCATTCCATGGACTTCATCCCGAAGATCCTAACCAACATCTCAAGGACTTCCTTAAAATCGTAGATTCTATAGACCTTAATGTTACAACTAGAGAGTCAACCCGATTACGCCTATTCCAATTCTATCTATGTGATCAAGCTAGTCAATGGCTTGAACGTTTACCTGCGGGATCCATCACCTCATGGGATGATCTCACCACTCGTTTCCTTGCTCAATTTTTCCTACTGTGGAGAACTACCAAGCTTAGAAATGATATCTTGATGTTCCAACAACGTCAAGGTGAAACTCTATATGAAGCATGGACTCGTTTCAAGGACTTACTCCAAAAAGTCCCTCATCATGGCATAGATCTTTGGCTCCAAATCCAAATCTTCTATGACCATATCGATCTCTCCACAAGGCGAACCATTGACCAATCGGCCGGTGGTAAGCTACGTGATCTAAGTGCGGAAGAATCATGGGAACTCATAGAAGATCTTGCTCTCTATGACAACGAAAGTTGGAATGATCCCCGTGATTTGAACAAAACGGTCAAGGCAATATCTTTGCCTTCGAACAATTCTAGCACTCCCGACCGTAGGATCATGGAACTTGAGGACCAAGTCAAGTTTCTCATGAAATCTTACGAAGCTCCTAAGCCATCAAGCCAAGTGAACAAAATCACTTCTTCATGCGAATTATGTAGTGGTCCCCATGACACTCGTGATTGTGTGGAACTCCCCGGAACAGCTTTCGCGGACTACGCATCCTCGCGTACCGACGAAGCGGGAGACAAGTGGTACACTTTCAAACCCGAGCCAAACCCTTATGGTGATTCCTACCACCCCTCTTGGAAAAATCACCCGAATCTTAGGTGGAAACAAAACCAAAACAATTCTTCCAATCCGCCTAATCGTTACCAACCAAACGGTCCACCCTCTAACCGCACTTTCAACAACAATCCTTCTAATAACTATGGTAGTACCAATAATCTTGAAGGATTGATGTCCAAGTTTATGGCATCTCAAGAAGCTCGCATAGCTAAGTTTGAAACCGAATTCAATCAACAACAAACGGAGATGACAAATAAGATTGACAACTTGTTGAAAGCCCTCAACAACCAAGCGCTAACTACACCTAGAAAGGACACTAGGGACGCCAATAGCGGAATCCAAATTAAGGACCCCTCTTCATCCAAACACGTCCACTTTGTCAATGTTGTCACTATTAAACCAAAAGATAAAGATATAGAAGAAAGTGACAAGGATGAAGTTGGAGTAGAAACCGAGACTAGGAATGAAATTAAGGAAGTTGAGGTTAATAAGGGAGAAAAGTTAGAGGAAGTAGAAAATGTAGAAGAGTACTTTGTGTGGAAAACTAGAAGGGGGGGTTGAATAGTTTTTCCCTTCTTTTTCGTTTTATGAAAAATCTTGGTTTCAAAATGTTGATTCAAACTTATTCAATTGTTTGTTTGAAAAACCTTCAATTAGAGTTTAGTGTGAAAACAACATATAATCGATATGATTGGTTATATATGTACACTTATGAATAAGTTTTCGAAACTTAGTTTTGTGAATGAAGCTTTGGTCGATCTTTATGTGAATACGTTTTCCTTTTGAAATCTTAAAACGTTTTGTATCAAATTATCGATTAAGTTAAACTTGATATGAGAAGTGTTAATAATATATATAAGTCCATTAGACAATATCATACAATTTTATATCCTATCATAATATTAACTTGTAACTACATCACAATCAATCATCATGATAATATAAGCAACAATCAACACATATTTGCAAGCATAGATATAACGCGATAAATGCAAGAATGAAAGTAAAAAGATAAGAGAAAGAGGATGCAAACCGGACATGATGATTTATAGTGGTTCGGCTACAAGGACACCTTCCTTGCCCTACTCCACTCCCCGAGTCACCTACTCGAGAGTTTTCTTCACAACTAAACAAGCTCCCTTTTGGCGGAGAAAACCGTACACAACTTTTGCTTACACCATTTAACGACACTAAGCTAAATGTCGAGTTCTAATAGTAGCTAGAACCAATCTCACACCACAACACACCTTCTTCACAACACTACTACTACACAACTTATCACACCTTCACAACACACCTATTTCTTCACGGCTTCACGACTTCTTCATGGCTTCACAACTTCACGACTTCTTCACTACTTCACAACTTCCTCTATACTCCACTATATACTCACACATCTATTACTTCACACCTACATAACTTCTCCACACTACTACTTCTTCACACTACTTCTTACTCACTCATAAACTCACTACTAAGTAAGATCATCTTGATCTACTTATTACATATACAAAGCTCACAACTTTACATAAGCACTAACTACATCTTTGGCTTTATGATGGGGAGGATTCTTCTCTTGCACTTTGAGATATGAGAGATTGGATCACTTGAAACAAAGATTAATAATCTTATGATCAAAGGGTTTTAGAAGGATGTTTAGAGAGAATTGGATCTGAAAATATTTGTGCAAAGAGGTGAGAAAATTCCAGGTTTGAGGTGGTATTTATAGGGAAAAATTTCTGACAAAATCTGACAGGGAGCGTGGCCGGTCCCCTTAATTGTGTGCCGGTCCCCTTAATTATTAAGGGGACCGCCTAGTATAATTAAGGGGGCCGCCTAAGAAAAAAATATTTTTTCTTCAGATTTTTTGTCTTTTTGTGGGGGAGGTTTTTCCTGAAGAATGTGGCCGTTTTTTGGGTAGAAATTTGAATTCAAAATGTTTATTTTGAATAAAACATTTCTTATAAATACAAAAATGTTTTGTATAAGTTTAGAAATGTTTGTCCCATTTTAATAAAATGTAAGGTTTGTAAAAATAAAAATTCCTTTGATCATAAAATGCATTAGACACTTTGTTTATACATACCTTAAGTGATATGGACGCTAAAGCAAATATTTACGACTAAATACTTGTTTACGTCATAATTTGTAGTTCAATGAGTTTACGTTTTGTGATTATCAAAACATAGAGATATCGATATATGTTAATAATGTTTTTAGACATTATTTATATCAACACTTTGATAAGTTGCCCACCAAGGAAGAACGGGAATATCACAAGGATTTATTCAATGATCCCGAGACACCATATATCCTTGGTTCACCCCTTATTAAAGTAGGTGATCCATCCAACATCAACATACCATCCAACATTGGGCATATGCATGTATGGAAAGCTTATATCGATCCTAGGTAAGTTTCGTGTTGAAAAACCCTAAATACGATTCCCTCTGGCGATTTTTTCCTAAACAACGATTCTACCACTCCTTCAATTCTATCTTTTTTCTTGACTTCTTTGCATCGATTTGGCTTAGAATACTTATTAACATCATTGTTAATTCGTTTCTTGATCGAATTTGTGTACTGTTTCTCAAGATTTGGATAATTTTTGTAGAATCGATTTTGTTAGGTTTTTCTTATAATCGTTTTTCTTTTAATCGACTTTAGGTTTTTCTGGATCGACACTATTCTTTCTTTATCCTAAGTCGGTGTTCACACTTTTTTAAGCTTCATTGATCTGATTTCTTTCATATTGGTGTGTTCATGATGGGTGCTGGTTAGGAGCTTCGCGTTTATGGTTAAACCCTAACTTTTCATAAGTTAGGGTTTTTGGTCGACTTGCTCTTCTTGTGTGCATGCGTTTGGCTGGACTGTATTGTTCTTGGTAGGGGTGTTTGGTTCGACAGGTTGAGGGTTAAGAGGGATGGAAAGAGGGTTTTTTTAACAAGAATAGTGCTCGTAAGGACACTAGAGAGGCGGGGTCTGCTACTAGTTTGGCCGATCAAACTAGTGGTGATGATTCTGGGAATGATGTAAGTGGGAATGATGTAAGTGGGGATGCTATGCCTAACCCTAGTCATGTATCTGGTATGATTGAAACTAACTTGGTTGGGAGCAAACATGACCTGGTGGAGCCGGTTTCACTTGGAAATATTCAATCGGCCACTACTAGTTTTGGTGAGTTGAGTACACCCTCAACGATGAACCCTAGTAGTGTAAGTTTGAATGTTGAAGATGCTCCTGATTGTTCTATGGATGGTACTCAGAAAGTGGAGCCGATTCCACTTACGAATGATACATCACATGGTGACGACTTGGACCCAGTTACAAGTGTTGATACTGTGAAGCACTTGCTATCTAAGGCGCATAAGAATTTTGATGATGCCATGACTAATATTCAACGTGATATTGTTGCTACTAAGGCTTCCTCTTCAAGTGGTATTGGGCATAATTCTATCTCAAAAGTTTCTGGTCCTAAGGATGGTACTACTAGTGGAGTGAAGTCGGTTTCTTACGCGGGTGCTACTTCTAATGAAAATCAGAAACATGTGCCTAATTTTTGGAGGTTGGAATGTAGCAAAAAGAAGGATAATGTTGACCTTTCAGTTCCTTTGAAAGTAGTGGAAGAGGTAAACACGAGGTTTGAGAATACTCTCTATGGTTATTTCCTTGGCCAACGCCTTGCTTTTCCTGTTGTTGATTACTATGTACGCAATGCATGGGCTAAGTTTGGTGTGCAAAAGGTTATGATGAATGCAAAGGGATTCTTCTTCTTTAAGTTCAATTCGAAGAAAGGTGTAGATGATGTGCTTGAAAACGGTCCTTGGTTGATTAGAAATGTTCCTATTATTCTTAAACCATGGACTTTGAACACTAATCTACTTAAAGAGGATTTGACTAACATCCCGGTGTGGGTTAAATTCCATGATGTTCCCCTTGCAATGTTTTCTGATGATGGCCTCAGTCTTCTTGCCACACTGGTTGGCACGCCCAAAAGGTTAGATGCTTTTACAAGCCAAATGTATAAGGAATCGTGGGGCCGTAGTAGTTTTGCAAGATGCATGATAGAAGTGAGATCGGATGAGATGCTTCGGGAAAGCCTCACTGTTGAGATACCATTACTTGATGGTACGGGTTCGACTATTGAGAAGATACGGGTTGAATACGAGTGGAAACCACCCCGTTGTGACAAGTGTAAGATATTTGGTCATACTCTGACTGATTGTCCTACAGTTGTTATACCTCCTGTTCAGCCTACTAAGCCTGTTAATGATAGTTTCAAGACTGTAAATCACAAGAAGAAGGGAAAGCAAGGAGGTTCTACAATTCCAGGTCAAGGGGGTTTTACTAAACCTGTTGTGGGTAAGCAGTTTCAGTATCAACCCAAAAAGAATCCTCTTGAACCTAAGAAAGCTGGTGGCACTAAGAAGAAGACTTCTGATGTGGCTAGTTCTAGTGGTACTAAGATTTCTACATCTAACCAATTCGATGCACTTAATATGGATGATACGGATACATTTGGTATTCCTACTTATGACACCAACAAGGATGTGGATGATGGCCGTAATATGGAAGTTCATGAGGATGAGTCGGTTAAGACTGGTACTACATCACAAGAACCGCTTGTGAGTGATTCAATGGGAAATAAGGAAGTTGGTTCTACTCCTATAGTTGATAAAATTAGTAAGCTTGAAAAGCTACTTATCGATGGGAAAGCTACTCTTGTGGATGATGAAGGTCATCCAATTCCGTCTGCCTCTGTCACTAAGAGGGCTAACCCATTTTCCAAGGTGGGTGTGGTTGTGGTTTCTGATACTGAGGAGGAGGAGGTTCTTAACACGTTTGACGAATCAGCAAATCTTTTTGGTGGAGGTCATGAACGTGAAGATGAGCTTGATGACTATGATGATTACTCGAAGCAAATCTATGATCTTCCAGGGGAATTGGATGCTCTTAATGCCATTTATGGCTTTAATCTCCAAGGTCGTAGGAAGTAGTTTATTTGTTTATCCGAGTCTTTCAATATTATGTGGTAGTGGTTTTGTTTTCTCGTCTAGAAAATAGGAAGTATCTTGTTATGTAAGCTTTTCACCTATGTAACGGGCTGAGATATGGGATTCACTCATATCCGTTGTACTTAATTGTTTTTTGGAGTAATATATTTACCGGGTCGTTGACCTTTTACCCAATATCGATCCTAGGTATCCTATAAACATCATGACTAGGACTTATTATAATTGGGTAATGAAGAAGCAACTTGGTTATAGGATGATGCCCAGCAAGAATTTGATAAGTAATTTTGTAGGAAGAGTGAAAGGATTACATGTAATTGTAGGAAGCTTCACTTATGAGATCGACTTTGTGATAGTGGAGGATACTTGTCCGGTGATAGATGATTGCCTAAGTCAAGTAGTGTTCAGAAAACCGTTCGTTGAGGCCTCTAAGATGAGTTATGATCCGATTTTAGGGATAGTTAGATTTAAGGAAGAGAATGATGAGATTGCTTACCAAATGCCCTATAAGAATGAACAATACCACCTCTTATCAAACATAGAAAAGGAACACAAACAGGCGGTTTACTATAGGAATGATGAGGATGGACGTAGAGGAGTAGAATATGTTATGAATAGAATACTTGGTTTCTACAAAGAATGCTTGCAGCTAGGTCCGGAATACAAAACTAATATAGGAGATGACCTAGAGAGTGAGAACAACGATGAAATCACGTGATAGCCCATGACCTTGAGTCTAGCTACAAGACTCGTAAATAAAGAAAAGCGCTTCTTGGGAGGCAACCCATGCTTTGTGTAATTTTTAATTGTTTGAGTGTTATTTGTTTCCGTATGCATGCTTTATTTTTATTGTTGGTCGATCATGTTTCAAAAATAAAATGGTGAAAATACTTTATTTTGTCGTTTGACTTCGTCTTAACTTCATACAAAGGTATTTCACAAAAGATAAGTGTAAGGGGAAACCCCAAATATGTTTTTAAGAAACAAAATTGATCATGATTCTCTTCAATATTAAATGGACATGTATATTCGTATTTGTTAGAGTCAAATGCTTGTTTCGAGTCATAATGATGTTTTGCAGGATTTTCCAGGAAGTAGGACATAAGTTTTTCCAGAAATTTTTCGGAAACTTAACGTAAAGATTTCTGCATGTCACTTCTGACGGCGTCATGAGTTTACTCTTGACGACATCATGTGTAAAATTCTAGAAATTTTGCTAGTTTTGTTTTTCTAACGAAGTCTTAAAGTTTTTGTTAATTCTTTAGTTTTATAAACTGCAGGAAATCTGCAAACATTCATTCCACAAGCATTATATATTACATTGTTTTCTAGGATTTATTAGTATATATAGATTGCCGCCGATTTTACGCGAGGTTGCCTTGTTTGTTTTCTCAGGTTTAACAGGTTATGTATGACAAGAAGATGATTTATATTCTGGAAGGGAAGCTTTGATTGTTCATTTTCTTGGAGGAAGATCTAACCTTGTTACCGCACTATCCACACCGAACGAATCAGGGGAGTATTTGATTTCATTCTTTTACTTGTTTTACTTTTACATTCTTTAATTGAACATTGGGGACAATGTTCATCCTAAGTGTAAGGGGAGGGTAAATGATGATACCTTATAGGATACACTTTCACTTGAGTTTGTTTGTTTGATGGTAGGTGTGTAATAAAACTAAGAGAAATACTTGTTAGTGTAATTTTAGCGCCAAATTTAAAATTTTTTACAACATTTAGGAGTGAAACTTTAGCCATAGCAAGCGTCTCATGGATAGGAGATCGTATGACTAGCGCAAAACCGTACCATTCAGAAAAATTTTCCACCCAAATATGTAAGGTTCGCCTTTAGATTTGATAGGAAAAGCATTTACTATTAGTGCTTATGAGTGTACCGATAGCATTTAGATTCTAGAACTTGCGTTAGTGATGCATCCCGAGACCACTAGTGAGACTACATTCGTTTAGTAGGATTTACTACATGATAAGAGGCATTAGGATCACCCTTGTGTTAAACCCGTATCATAATTACTTGACCATCTAAGTCATATTACTTGGCTAGTAAAGTCAACTAATTTTTCCCACACCTTACCGTTGTACTCATTTTTAGTACACGAAACCCCTAGTACACCCCTCCGAGCCTATCTTTTCGTTTCTAACTTTAAGCATCTTACTTAAAGGAAGAATTTGTTACAACCCACTTAAATGTACACCCAAATTGCCTTAGCCTTCCGTGTATGCACTCATCTTTAGTGCATTATTGTTTGATGTTTAAACCCTTAGTTAATTATCTAATTGATTACATGGTTGCTAAGTCGAGTCATATCCTTGTACATGTTGTTTTGGGACGATTGGGACTCATGGGTAAAGTACTAATGTTATGGAGTAATGGGGAAGAACATCATATATTACCCCCATATGTACGTTAATCGTAAAAGTACTCCAAGTGTTTTGATTATCTTGATTCGAGTCATTAGATTAGTTTATTGTAAAGTATGTAAAAATTCAAGTGTAAGGGGAATGTTCATTCCATATGATGTATTATTTTGGATGGTAGGGTAAGAGTGTATGCAAAAAAAAAAAAAAAAAAAAAAAAAAAAAAAAAAAAAAAAAAATCGAAAAATAAAATAAAAAAAATAGAAAAAGAAAAGAGAAAAAACATACGGACTACCATCCCGTTTCATTCTATGTTTGTTTTATGTTTTTGTTATTTTTGATTTATTAGCTTAAGTCGAGTCTAGTCTTGCCTTATCCAACGAAACCGTGTATTCCATATCCCTACACCTAACGTTATAACCCTTTAAAAGACCTCTTTGATAGTTTATCCTAGGTGCTTACGCCATGTGGTGGAGGTTTGATCCTTTCCCAAGCCTATGGTAATCTATTTTGCTATGACAGGTAGTGAGAGATGTTTTCCATTTCCATATTGTGATATATACTTTATTACACCCGAGAGATGTGAGTATCTAAACACTATTTGTGAGGTGCTAGTATATGACCTCCGTGCTTGTCTTTGGTCTTTAGTGGAACGATTATTTGTTGTAATTACTTTTATATTAGTGTTAAATGACCCCTAACTTGTATTTTGTTTAGAATAAAAGCGCATTTGTTTGAGGACAAGCAAATCTCAAGTGTAAGGGTATATGATGAGGCGAAAAATGATCCGTTTTTAGGGGGTCATTTAAGCCCGAAATTGAATTTATTTGATCAAATATTGCCCTAAATCGTTCCTTTTGTGATTTTAGGTACTTTTGGAGTGAATTCTGGAAAAGGAAACATTTTGGACGTTTTTGGAGCATAAAAGTGAACAAAACGGCAAAGTCTTAATTTTCTTTGCTAGGAACAGTACCTGACGGCGTCACAAGATTCTACATGACTGCGTCAAGAGTAAACCAAGAGGTGAATTAGATAGAGTCCGTGACGATCCAGAGAGTTTTTGCACTAGGGGCATGACAGCGTCACCATAGGCCGTCATGGTCCCATTAAATGTGACGGCCCAGAGAAAATTTGAGGTTTTTCACCCTTTGAAACCTTTCATGTTCAACTCAGATAAGTACTCTTTCAATTCATTCAATATGTCTATGTGTTGTTTGAATATATCTTACATTTGTCTTGAATTTAACATGCTTGGCTAGATCTCTTATGTGTTTGCTTAGATGTAGTGAAACCTAGATGTTAATTATGGGTTGATTGTTTGTTTATAGTTGTTACGGATGATTGTATTCGATGTTAGGCTTAAGAAAACTGACAGACTTCCATTGGTGACATGCTTGAACGTCTTAAGAAACATGATCAGAGGTGTACTATGATTTTTGGTTGTATTTAATGCATAGGAGAATTCTAATGATACCATGTTAGGAGCTTCTAACGGCTCGACATAGGAGTGAAGTAGGATCCTATAGAGGTAGGGAATATTGTACACGGCCCTACGACTAGTATTAAGGAATACGACCCGTCATCCATGCAATTGTAACAAACTATCAACCTATAAAAGATATCTAGGGAGTAATGAAACCTAAGTAAACACAACTTTCCTTATTATTGTTCACACCACTAGTTTAATTAGATTTCATTTCATTTTTGTTATTTTATTTTGATCGCAACTTAGTTATTGGGTTAGTTGATTAGCAACTAATTCCGCCCACTCTTCCAAAACTGAGATTTTTAATTGCATTTACAAAATATAAAAATACAAAAAGAATCATCTCTCACCTCTAGACCTAGTTTTTAGGCTTTCTAATCCTAGCGACACTATTCCTGAGTTGAACGATCAATCCCCCGGTACTTGTCACTATACTATACTACAACGATCAGGTACATTGCCTGGTGGGGGTTGTAAGCTTCTCAAGATCCCTCGAGAGGTAAAGCCTGGTGCGATTTCCACGTATCAGACACCTTACTCCTCAGCATTAATTGGTGGTCAACTGCTAGGCAAAATCTGTGAGGAGCTTGACATTGAATCCCAAGCAAAGAAAAGAAAAAAGCATTAAGCTTTGAGTAAATCATCACTCCTTCTCAAGGTTATTGCATTGCATTATGTTTGAATAAGTCATTAATTATGACATAATATTTTGGATAATTGATTTATGTTTCTGCAACATCAAAGTTTTTCATTTGGTTTGGTATACACTTATCGTGACAAAGCATGGTGATGTTACACTAGAGGATGATTTTGAGAGAGTTCTATAGGGAGATTTAAAGGTTATGTTTGATCCTCCAAGCAAGACTGATGATGTGTGGAAACTACCTCATCAACAAGAAGTGAGATATTGGAGATATTTCTCTAGTTGTGAAGTTCATTGCCTAACCTTGGAGACTGCACATATTTACATGCTTGCTGAGGTAGAATACCCAATCCCTCCCAGAGTTTGTAAAGTTATGTTGGAAAAGAAGCTGCTAGGAGATAGGGAGGATGAGACAAGAAGTCAGCTTCTGGAGTTAATAGAAAGACCGTCCAAGCAGGAAGATGCTTGGGGTGTTTGAAAGAATTTTCAAAAGCTATGGAGAGAAGGAGTTGAGATAGGTTTACTTGGAGCTCAATTGGTGGAGGTGCTTTGCACTAAAACAACAAATGGTTATCAGTCCACCATGTCTAACCCACATAAGGACTGGCTAATCCAAGAGCAAACGGCTCTAGGTAAAGATATCTCAAATCCGTTTATGGCTAACAATTTGCCAAAAATTGTATGGTGTTCAACTCACCATATCTATGATAGTGAAGAGTTGGCTAGCCCACAAGGTTATGGCTTGTGGTAAAGGCTATGGAAAACCATAACTGGTAATCAACTCACCCAGATGATAACTGCCTACCATCAAAGAGTTGGCTAGTCCAAAAGCAAACGGCTTTTGGTAAAGACAAATCAAATCCGTTGATAGCTGATGGTTTGCTAAAAATCATATGGTTATCAATGTACCATGGTCTTGTACTAAAACATTGGCTACTCCAGAGTTAATGGCTAACTGGTAAAGAGACATCAAATCTATTAAATTTTCAATGATTCACCTCTCACAGGTGTTAACACACCTGGATATGATGAGAATAGTATGAAACTTTTTTATTTGATGTACATACTGTCAATGTTGCTGAAAAGATCAAGTGGTTGCTGATTTAGTATGCTGCACAAAATGAAGATTCAACAAAAGTTTGCAACTCCTAAATAATTCCAAGGAAGATCATATTCTAAATCCTCAAAGCATTTATGAAGAAAGGAACTTGAAGATCATGGAGCATGAAGATCAAGTTAGGGGAGGATTTTTGGGAATTATTTGTAACTAGACTTAAGTCTGGATTAGTTATTTAAGTTGGGTAGATAGTTAAGTCTGCCAGTACTAAGTTAAGTCTGGCAGACACTAGTTAAGTTTGTTTATGTTTTAGACTGTTAAGTCTGTTTTGCTTAACAAGTTAGATATCTTAAGAGATATTATAGGAAAGGATATGCACACAGTTAGATATCTTCGGAGAAGATATGCATGTATCATTTCACACGTTTTGTAGAATTAGGATTTCCTTGTAGTATAAAAGGAACCCTACGGCATTGTGTTCTATGCCAAGTTTTCAAGTTTAATAGAATATAAAAGTTAGTAAATCCCTATGTTATTCTTACAACTTGTGTTAATATTCCGCATTAACATCAAGAATACATTGTTCATAAGAGTTTCTAATATAAATACTTTGGATTTATTCAAGGTGTTTATTGTCTTACAAAGGCTACTTAGATCCAGAACTTTGGACCTACACTTCTCAAAAAAACACTTTTAACCTAGCGACATTCTCTCGATTAGAAAATTAATTAACCAATGAGAGGGCTCGATTTCAAAATGGAGCCCTCCCATTGGTTTATCGAATCCCCCGATTTGACCAAAGTGAGTTCTCATATTATATAAAAGATGGATATAGAACTAAAAAACAAAATTGGTAGTCTCAATTTTTTTATCATTTCAATTGAACGTAGAAATAAAGTCGGATAAATCATGAAATCAGGCAAAACTACATATTAAATATAGAAAAAATTTATACATATGTATAAAGTCTGTTTGACCCAACGGTTCAACTGGATGAACCAGTGACCTCTTGAACCGATGCCTAAACCGACTAAATCGGGTCACTAAAAAGCGGGGTTTTAGAAAATTGGGAAAAGCATCTTACAAACATGCTTATATACAGGGGCGGAGCCAAGATTTGTAGTTAAGGGGGGCTGAAGTTCATTATATAAACCAATAAAAGTTTAAAAATGGTTTTCAACTTTAGTTTATACAAATAAACCATCATAAAAACTTACGAATGCATTACTAAACCTAATTTTTTCTAACATATTTAGTGGATAAAAAGTATAGTAAACTCAAAATAAGGTATTTTTTTTTTTAATCTATTTTGATGTTTTTGAGTATATAACTAGGAGAGAGCAACAAAGCCGAAACTTTCTAAGATTTCTTGATTTAGGTTTCGAGTGTTCAAAAAATATACGTATTCGGATATCCGAAAACTTGATCATAATTTACTAAAAAGTTTTTATGAAATGACAGTTTTGGAAGTCATATAAAAGTTTTCCAGAAATTATAGATATCTGTACATAAATGTGTAATCTGAAATTTCGAATATCCGAATTACAAAAACTTAGATAAAATATAATGTCTAACAAAAAACAATCATCGAAAATTTCGGATATCCAAAATTTGCGATATAACTAGTTGTTGACAAGTCCATTAAAATTTTTAGATTAACAACAAAAAAATATTGTCAAAAATGTCTCATTTCATATTTTCGCTTCAGTGGCCACTTAGATAGGAGATATTTCATGTCGGTTGTTTTCTTTTTCTTTCATGATAGAAAAGTCGCTAGTTGAGAGATGCTAGAATATTAAACATTAAATTATGGGCTAAACAATGGTATATTAATACAATTATTGGGCTTATTGGAGGGGGCCGAGCACCCGCTAGCCACCCCCCTTCTTGGAAATTCACATCTTTCTCACAAGTCTGCTTTTTTTTTTTTTTTTTTCTCACAAAAAAGGCGCCTGTGGTGTCTGTAATGTTCGAGGAGGGAGGAGTTACCCTTGAAACTACAGTAACAAAAGATTTTAGAGTCGTCACACAGTGGATAGAAGAGCTTGAAAACTCTGTTAACCTTAACCAACTAAATATCGGTCTCGATGCCGAGTGGACACCAACCAAAACTAAACCTGAAAACCCAATTGCAATCTTACAGTTATGTGTTGGACTCAAGTGTCTCATATTTCAAGTAAACCTCGCAGACAAAATTCCCACATCTTTGGTCACCTTTCTCAATAACCCTGCGTACACTTTCACAAGTGTCGAGATTGGCAAAGACTTTAAAAAATTAACTTATAGAAAAGCATTTCTTGAGAGAAATAAGGAGACATTTGGTTCAAACATTGTGGACATACGGGACCTTTTGGTGATTAAGGGTCGTAGGAATAATAAGGAAGGCGTAAGCATGGTCAGCTTAGCTGAAATGGTGCTCGGCTTGAACGTGGAGAAAGACACGAATGCGAGGATGTGCATCTGGCACAAAGATCTGAATGACGAGCAGGTGAAGTATGCAAGCATCGATGCATATTTATCTTTTGAAATTGGGAGGGTTATGTTGGCATGGTAAAATGATTAAGTGTTTGAAATTTACTTTTTATCTTAATTATTTAGCAAAACTAGCAATGCATCCTTTAAAGTTGTAGATCTCTTGAATATGTGCGTACTATGTTTTATTTAGCAAATAAGGTTGTGTTAATTGAGAGATGAAATTGAATTATATTATCATGCATCCTTTAAATTATATTATTGGCATGGAAAAATGATTCAAGTGTTTGAGATTTTAGCATGTGAGGCACTTTATTTTGGATACCCTTATTTTGGTGCATACCAATGGACAAATCTCCACCATCCATCTAGTTTGATCTAATGGTTGGGATAAACCTAAGATTAAATATGTAAACCTAAGTCCATGTTTTTTTTTGCCCTTTTCCTTTGTATTTTTTATTTTTATTTTCTTTCTTTCTTTTTGGGTTTGTTTTTTTGTCACGCATTTTCTTTCTTCTTCTTTTTTTGTTTTTGTTGTTTCTTTTTTGTTTTTTTTCTTTTCTGTATTATTTTTTTGTCATACTTTTTTCACGCTACTTTTTTTTTTTAAATCACTTGTTCCCCCCCTTTTTTTTTGTCTTTTTTTCTAATAAATGTTTTTTTTTCGTAATACACATTTTTTTCGCTTTCATACTTTTTGTCTGTTTTCGTACGTTTTCGCCCGTTTTCATATATTTTCGTCCGTTTTCATACATTTCTCGTCCGCTTTCTTACGTTTTCGCCCGTTCACGTCTGTTTTCATACGTTTTCATCTGTTTTCTTACATTTTCGTTCGTTTTCATACATTTTCGTCCGCATTCAAACGTTTTCGTTCTTTTTAATACGTTTCGTCCGTTTTCTTTTGTTTTCGTCCATTTTTCATACGTCTTCGTCTGTTTTCAGACGTGTTTTTACGCATTCATACGTTTTCATCCATTTTCATACATATTCGTTCGTTTTCTTACGTTTTTGTTCGTTTTCTTACGTTTTCATTCGTTTTCATACGTTTTCATCCGTTTTCTTTCGTTTTCGTCCAGTTTTCAAACGTTTTTGTCCTTTTCATATATGTTTTTATAATTCCAGACGTTTTCATATGTTTCTGAATATCGCAAGTGATATTCTGAATATCACAAGTGATATTCTGTGATATTCTAAACATCACAAGTTATATTCTGAATATCACAAGTGATATTCTGTGATATTCAGAATATCACAAGTGATCTTCTGAATATCACAAGTGATATTCTGAATATCACAAGTGATTTTCTGAATATCACAAGTGATTCTCTGTGATATGCAGAATATCACAAGTGATACTATGATTACCACAAATGATATTCTGGATATCATAAGTAATATTCATCCATTTTTCTTACATATTCGTCCTTTTTTAGACATGTTTTTACGCTTTCATACGTTTTCATCCATTTTCATACATATTCGTTCGTTTTCTTACGTTTTTGTTCATTTTCATACATTTTCGTCCGTTTTCTTTCGTTTTCATCTAGTTTTCAAACATTTTCATCCTTTTCATACATGTTTTTATAATTTCATACGTTTTCTTCCGTTTTCATACATTTTCATTCATTTTCGTTCATTTTTAATTGTTTTCTGCCATTTCCAGACGTTTTCATATGTTTCTAAATATCGCAAGTGATATTCTGAATATCACAAGTTATATTCTGAATATCACAAGTGATTTTCTGTGATATTCTAAACATCACAAGTTATATTCTGAATATCACAAGTGATATTCTGAATATCACAAGTGATATTCTGAATATCACAAGTGATATTCTGAATATCACAAGTGATTTTCTGTGATATGCAGAATATCACAAGTGATACTATGATTACCACAAATGATATTCTAGATATCATAAGTAATATTCTTCCATTTTTCTTACGTATTCGTCCTTTTTCAGAAGTATTTTTACGCTTTCATCCGTTTTCATCCGTTTTCATACATATTCGTTCATTTTCTTACGTTTTCGTTCGTTTTCATCTAGTTTTCAAACATTTTCATCCTTTTCATACATGTTTTTACACCTTCATACGTTTTCATATATTTTCGTCCGTTTTTTCATTCGTTGTTGTCCGTTTTTAAATGTTTTTTTTTTTGCCATTTTCGGACATTTTCATATATTTCTATATATCACAAGTGATATTCTGAATATCACAAGTTATATTCTGAATATCACAAATGATATTTTGTGAAATTCTAAACATGACAAGTTATATTTAGAATATCACAAGTGATATTCTGTGACATTCAGAATATCACAAGTGATATTCTGAATATCACAAGTGATTTTTTATGATATGCATAATATCACAAGGGATACTATTAGTACCACAAATGATATTTTGGATATCATAAGTAATATTCGTCCATACGTCTTCGTTTATTTTCAGACGTGTTTTTACGTTTTCATACATTTTCGTCTGTTTTCATACATATTTGTTCGTTTTCTTAGTTTTCGTTCATTTTCATACGTTTTCATCCGTTTTCTTTCATTTTCATCAAGTTTTCAAACGTTTTTGTCTTTTTCATACATGTTTTTACACTTTCATACGTTTTCATACATTTTCATTCGTTTTCGTCCGTTTTTAAATGTGTTTTTTTTTGCCATTTTCAGACGTTTTCATATGTTTCTATATATCACAAGGGATATTCTGGATATCAAAAGTTATATTCTGAATATCACAAGTGATATTCTGTGTTATTCTAAACATCACAAGTTATATTCAGAATATCACGAGTGATATTCTGAATATCACAAGTGATTTTATGTGATGTGGAGAATATCACAAGTGATACTATGAGTACTACAAATGATATTCTGGATATCATAAGTAATATTTATCCATTTGTCAAATTCAAAAAATCACTTATGATATTCAGAATATCACTTGTGATACTTTGAATATCACATAATATTACTTATAATATCCAGAATATCATTTGTGGTACTCATAGTATCACTTGTGATATTCTGCATATCATAGAAAATCACTTGTGATATTAAGAATATCAATTGTGATATTCAGAATACAACTTGTGATATTTATAATATCACAGAATATCACTTGTGATATTCAAAATATAATTTGTGATATTCAGAATATCACTTGTGATACTTTTAATATCACAGAATATTACTTATAATATCCAGAATATCATTTGTGGTACTCATAGTATCACTTGTGATATTCTGCATATCATCGAAAATCACTTGTGATATTCAGAATATCACTTGTGATATTCTGAATATCATAGAATATCATTTGTGATATTCAGAATATAACTTGTGATATTTAAAATATCACTTGTGATATTCAGAATATAATTTGTGATATTCAGAATATCACTTGTGATATTTAGAAACATATGAAAACGTATGAAAATTGCCAAAAACATTTAAAAACGAACGAAAACGAATAAAAAATGGACGAAAATGTAAGAAAACGAATGAAAGTATAAAAACATGTATGAAAAGGACAAAAACAATTGAAAAATGAACGGAAACGTATGAAAACGAACGAAAATATAAGAAAATGGACAAATATGTATGAAAACGGACGAAAATGTATGAAATTGTAAAAACACGTCTGAAAACGGACGAAGACATATGAAAAACAGACGAAAACGAAAGAAAACGGATGAAAACGTATTAAAACGAACGAAAACGTATGAAAACCGACGAAAACATATGAAAACGAACGAAAATGTAAGAAAACATATGAAAACGTATCAAAACAGACGTTAACGGGCGAAAACATAAGAAAGCAGACGAAAACGTTTGAAAACGCACAAAACGTATGAAAACGGACGAAACCTAGGAAAACGGGCGAAAATATATGAAAACGAGCGAAAACTTACGAAAACAAATAAAAACGAATGAAAACGTATGAAAACAGACGAAAATGAATGAAAGCGAAAAAAAATATTTATTAGGAAAAAAACGTGAATTAGAAGAAAAAAAGGAAAAAAGAAAAAAGAGAAAGGATGAAAGAAAAAAGAAAAAAATAAACGTGGAAAAAAACAACAAAAAGGAAAGAAAAAAAAAAGAAGAAACGAAAAATAAATAAATAAAAAATAATGAAGCGTGAAAAAAAAAACACAAAAAAAAAATAAAATAAAAAATAATAAAAAAGGAAAAAAATAAAGAAAAAAAAATGAATAATAAAAAAAATAAAAATACAAAGAAAAAGGGGGAAACAAAACATGGACTTATATTTCCCTATTTAATCTTAGGTTAATAATCTCACCATTAGATCAAATTAGATGGATAGTGAGAATTTGTCCATTGATATGTACCAAAATAAGAGTATGCATTTGAATTTTCCTCTACCATAAAATCCATATTTATTTCCCATGATTCATAATATGCAAAGACTCCCATGCAAACATTTCCCTTTAATTACATAGGCCTGCACATGACTCCCATCTTCTCCACACACGAAAAAAAAAAATAAATAAATAAATAAATAAATAAAATAAAAAAAAAACAAACTAGTCATACATTCGACACATACATATATACAATCACACGACTTAGGATTTTCAGAAATTTACACGACTCATTATACTCACACCCTCGACACCCAAATCGGTACACGCACATTCATACTCATCACGAAACATACACAACACCATTTCGAAAACATAAGTCGATCATACAGCCTTTTATCTCATTTGTATACACGTTTTCAAAGCCAAAACATAATAAGTTTTCTATTCTTGTTTTAATATAAGACGAGTACCAAATATATCATATTATATGTGACAACTGGCAAAATTGGGAGCCATTTTAAAACCCGCATTACATTAAAATTATAAATTTGGAAATTTTGAAAGTTTATCGTGACGAGATATTTTACGAACGTTGGTACGCGATTTTTAATCGTACGATATTTATGAGATTTGATTATTTATTTATGGTTTGGTTTGATTCGGTCGTGATGATTTATTTTGAGATCGTTATTTTGGCACTACATTGACTCCGGCACTAGGTTAACCTAACAATTTTAATTATGTTTTATTGATTGGATCGGATATTATTATTTTGGAACGGGTTTGGTTTGAGAAAGTCATTTGGTTATTTGAGTTTCGGGTTTGGTCCGTGTATTGACACCGGGCTACTAAATCCCCTACACCCACTATTATTATTATTATTATCATTTAAAAAGTTTTCTTTTATTATAAGAGTAAATTACTTAAAAATCGTCCTTGTGCCTGCGTTTTTCATAAGCAACACAACCATCACCAACACACATTTTCACCACTTTAATATTCACTCTCTCTCTCTCTCTCTTCATTTTAACACCATCACCACGCGCTCTAACTCCCACGTTAACACCTATTTCGAATTTAATCCTCACGAGTTCATCACCATTTGTTCATATTTCTTGAAGATCTTTTCGATTTGGCTTTGGTTTTGAAGGTAGGTCGAGTTTTTGACTCGAGTTGTGGGTTTGAGCCGCGACCTTGGGTCACGGTTTTCATTATCTTTTCGGGTTTATGATTTTGATACAAGAAGTAAATGGGTTTTGATAATAATGAGTTAAATGGAGGTTTGGTATCCGGGTGATGATTTTTCCGATGGGTCGAACCTCGACCGAGTGCTATGCTCTCGGTTTGGGTGGTTTTTGGGTCGATTTCTTGACCTTTGATGCATATATTTGATCTTGGTGCCATTTGTGATGTTTGGTTTGCTCTCGGTTATGATTGGTCGACCATTTTGGTCGTTTGGTTTCTTGGCCGACAACCCCAAGGGGCTGTTTTGGTTCGGTTGAGCTAAAAGAGCTAGCCGAGACTCATGAGTCTCGGGTGTGGCTTCCGTTTCATGTTTCGAGCATATGTTGACCCGGGTTGACTTGGTAACTCAACCCGTTGCTTACTTGGTTTTCGGACAATATGTTACTTGTCGTTTTATTATTTATGTTTTGTTGTGATTGTGATGTTGGACATTGGTATATTATTCGGACTTGTTGTGGTATTTCTCGATTGCGAGTTATTATTGGAGTTGTGTTGACGAGTATGGAATTGGGGACCGATTGTGAGACGGTCAATTAGATGACGGAGATAGGTTAGTTGGGTGCCATAGTCAGACCCTCATGTTGTAGCACGTGATTATGGGATTGATTCGGACGGAGTTGATTTATTATTGTGACTTGATTCTTATTATTTGGACTTGGACTATGAGCCAAGAGTCATGACTCGGACATGTGACCAAATTCTATAACTCGATAAATATTTAAAAGTCGATATTAAAAATAATACTCGTAATAATATTATTGAGAATATAATCATTTATATACGTATATAGACGTGTTAAACATATATATATATATATATATATATATATATATATATATATATATATATATATATATATATATATATATATATATATATATATATAATGCGTATATTAATAATAAAACGATCACGAGTAAACGTTATAATAATATAACGATAGTTATTATACTATGCAAATAGTGTAATAAATGTCGGACTATTGTTATAAATAATAACTATATAAATGGCGAAATAATAATTCGGGTAAATAATAATTAAAAATGTGATTTTGTTTGTAAATTAGAATTTATCGAGTTATACGAGTTGTGGTTCTTTAAAGTCCAAGTAGGCTTTATATTGTGACATTTGTGTTGTCACGGATATATGACGATTAATATAAATATTTTATATATCAAGTGACTTATTTAATCGACGGATTAGATCGAGTTATTTGACGATATAAAATGAGTATATTAATGGGCATCGTATCCCACGACGCCCATAGGATGTGGTATATGTTTTAGGGTAATAAATTACTATATGTCTCGTGGAATTTGGCTGATTCGACGATATATATAGGGAATTTATTGGACTACGATATATATCAAATAGAATTCTTTGTGCAATGTGCTTTAGGTTGGGTATAATTTTGGAACGATATATTACGTAAATAAATATGGGAGATTATCAAATCGATGGAATTGATAAGCTTCGATAGTTATTTAAATAATATGTTGGGCTAACATTAGACCTATAATTGGTTTATTATTTCGTTTGTTGTGGCTTTTTGGTTTGAGTTGTGTCGACCCTCCACCCATATGGATACCAAACGTCGAATTTCAAATGAATATGAAGTTAATTCAAGAAATGGATATTTTTGGAAAGTAAAATGGAGTACGTTCGGGAATGGGAATATTTGATTTTGAGGAAATGATTTCTGAACGAGTTTGATATTGTTAGGAAGTGGCGAGTCTGTAGTCGCCGTTACGTGAGTTGCTTGAGATTACTTACGTCTTTCTTCTATCGTTTTTTTTGAGGATTTCTGGACTTGAGGTGAGTCATAGCCCCACTTTTTACTCTTGAACTTTGTTTTCAATACTTGGGGTGAGAAACGTGCAAATGTTTTATGTGGACTATTATCGCTTTATTTATTCTAAAACTTGCTATGCTTATAGAACTAGGTAGGATTTAGCGAGGCCTAGTCCCGAACTAGGTAAGCTATTGATTTGGTTATTGAGCGAGGCCTAGTCCCGAACTAGGTAAGCTATTGATTTGGTTATTGAGCGAGGCCTAGTCCCGAACTAGGTAAGCTATCGATTTGGTTGTTGAGCGAGGCCTAGTCCCGAACTAGGTAAGCTATTGGATTGATTATAAAGCAAGGCCTAGACTTGAGCTAGGTAAGCTATTGATTGGATTGATTTGAGCTATAGCGTGCACCTATAGGGATGATTTGATTTGGTTGGATATTTTGGTTGGAAGATTGAGGCCTAGTCTAGCTAGCAAGCGTTTTGCGTATATGTCCACTATATTGAATTATGAATCTAAACCTATGATCTCACCAGCGAAAGCTGACTTTTAGCACGTTTTCTCAGGTAATTAAGTGATGCTCTATGGATGCTTGGGATTGGAGGCTTGGCATTTGGCACCGGTTATGGATCTATATTTCTAAAACTCTGATAACTATTGTGGACCTATATTTATTTCTTTTGGGCCTGACTTTGGATGATTTTGGGATAAATGTAAACTTTAAAACCCCGCGTGGTTGCATTTTTATTATGTTTACTTTATCTCGTTCTTTCAAGACTTTGAATGGATACCAATCCCCGTAGCACCCCGAAAGCTTGTTGAGTCTTCTCCTGTACCAAATTTTGGGGGTGTTACAGATTGGTATCAGAGCCAAGGTTATAGAGAACTAGGTAAATAGACACCTAAACTATAACCGATTTTTTTTTATAGAAAACGATCCTCGACCATTGCCCGCCAGCCCGCCAAGCCGAAGCATCATTGTTTATTATTGAGGTATTATGAGATTATTGAGATGATTATAGATTTGGGATTTCTTGAGATGATTTGAGGATTTGAGGTTTTTGAGGAATTATATGCGTTTTTGATGAGTTATATGGCTTAATTGTTTTGAGAATGATTTTAGTAATGCGGTATTTTAAATCTTTCTTGATTATATACGATTTGGAATTATATGATGATTTTTGGATATGGTATTTTGAGTTCGCGGTTTAGTTGTTTTGAAACACTTACACCTACCCTACGCCGTTGTCACAGACTATGGCCTCCCATACGCCTGATGTTGTTGAGGATATTCTTACTACACCGGTATTGCCAGCACAGTTCACCATGGCTCCTGATGACCTTACCAGGTTGCCATGCATTCAGCTATTATGATACCGACAGGTTCTACTTCACCACCACCTGCTGCATCTACGCAGGGACCCTCATCTTCTCTAGGGCTCCCTGGTACATCGAGGCAGCTTACTCTTCATCAGGCTTTGGCTCGTGTGGCTCCACGTTTTGCCTACCGAGCTACGGCACGTATGTCGGTACGCCCTACTTCACCACCTTTACAGATTGATGCTCACTCTCTTCTGTCTGAGGCGCCACCTGCATCATTGCGTCGTCGTCCTAGATCACCTACCCCTTCACCACATGGTTCACCTGTTAGGAGACGACGATTGATGATGTACTCTTCCGATGAGGAGGAGGAGTACGAGGGTGAGGATGAGGCTGATGACCCTCAGGAGGCTGAGCAGGGTGATGATGATGACCCTGAGGAGGAGGAGATGCTTGATGATGATGATTTGATTGTGCCGCCAGCACAGGCTGAGGAGCCTGATTCACCTGATCATCCGTTTTTGGTTGAGTTGCCACATGGTAGTCCCGTTGAGTCGGATGCACCTTCTGAGATCTCTGCTGAGCATGCAGAGTTAGGTGAGATTGGTAGATTGTGGACTCAGATTACGGATCTTGGTGGGAGAGTTGCACGTATATCTGATCGACTTGAGAGGGTTATTGGAGAGTTCATAGCGGATCTGAGAGTTGATATGACTGTGGTTGTGGGCAGGACTACTGAGATGAGGAGAGTTTTGATGGAGGTTCACGAGCATATCGATAGTTTACAGCGAGGTTTTGTTACAGCTCGAGAGGCCGACCGCAAGCTATGGCAAAGGAATGCCGAGCTGGAGAAGGAGGTGGCTGACCTCAAGAGAGACCGAGACACCCATAGTGTGGAGTTAGGATCATTATGGAGGGATCTTGATGGCTTGAGGCAGGAGTTGAGGAACCGCCGCCAGCAGCGTGGCTAGACGTTTGAGCTATGTTATCTTGTTGCTTTCTTAACCGAGGAGTGTTCGGTTAGAAAAGCTAGTTATCTTATTTTGATGTATTTTCCGTTGATTACTCGTCTCGTTGGAACGATTGTTATCTTTGTGTCTTCGGTAGTTGGAATAATGTTGGATCTTTATTGTATGGTTGATGGTTATTATTTATTGGTATTATGTGGTTGTTGGATGTTATGGAAATTGAGTTCTTATGCGCCTTATTGATGTCTTGTGGTGTATTGTTGATATTCTTTCCATGACTTGGCTTCGTTGATTTAATTCTTGTTGAGCATATATAAGTTCTATCGGAGACTCACGAACTTGTATGATGTTTCAGATCAATGGCCCCACGAAGAAACCCTGTTAGAGCTACCAGAACTGGACCTGCAACGACAACCCCTGGTCGTCGAGGACGCCGTCCTACTCGAAATGTTGAGACCCCTACTCCTGATAACCTGGACACTACTAACCGCAACAACAGGAATCAAAATGTTGATGTTCAGGGAGACAATGATCATGTTCCACTTAATGCACCTACTGTGGATCAAGCAATGATCAATCAACTTTTGGAGCAACGAGTTGCTGAGCTACTAGCTGAGTCAAATCATTCCAACAATTCTGCTGGAACATTTCCACCTGTTCGTGCTAGCGGATGTCACTACAAGGAGTTTAAGATTTGTGGACCTATTGAGTTTGGTGGAACTGAAGGAGTGGTTTACTTGGTTAGGTGGATTGAGAAGACTGAGTCAGTGTTTAATGTCAGTGGTTGTGCGGAGAATGCGAAGGTAAAGTTTGCTTCTTTTACTTTCAAGGATGAAGCTTTAACTTGGTGGAACAATTACCGTAACTCGGTTGGGAGTGATGTGGCTTATGCTATGACTTGGGAGCAATTTAAGTCTTTGTTGATTCAGACTTACTGCCAAAGGAATGAGATTAAAAAGCTGGAGATTGAGTTCTGGAACCACAAGGTGAAAGGTACCGATATGGCAACTTACAATCGCCGTTATCGAGAGTTGGCCTTACTTTGTCCTGATATGGTTAGGACTGAGACCCAAAATATTGAGAGGTATACCGATGGTTTGCCGGTAGCTACAAGGAACGATGTGATTTCTGCTAAGCCTGCAAATATTCATGAGGTTATCACTATTGCTCAACAATTGATGGACTCTTTGGCATTGGAAGAAGCTGAGAAGGATAAGAATGGAAAGAGGAAGAGGGATGATCACTCTAAGGGTAATGATCGTCGAAACAAGCGACAAACAACTACTAGGGCTTATGCTATGGGAGATGGAGACAAGAAGAACTACAATGGAGATGCACCCAAGTGTAATAGATGTTATAAACATCATTCTGGTCGATGTACTGTGATGTGCAAGAATTACTCTAAGATGGGACACATAGCTAAGGACTGTAGAGCTCGACCACTTGCTGTGGTTCAAGCTACTCCTGAAACTATGTGTTAGCTTCGCTTTTTTATAAAGATAACGTCACACATGTGAAATGGACTAGATTAGATACTACAGGGACTACTATTGTCAAGTAGGCAAAGTAATGTTGTAATGAGCCTATAAATACCCCTCATGACTCTCCATGAGGGGTGTGGGAAAGTGTGTGTATTGTTTCATTTATTCTTTGTTAATATAAACCCTTTCTCCACCTTTCTCTCTCTACTTTCTCTCTCTAGAAAAATGGTGTATTTTGATCAACCGCGACCTCCCGAACGTGTTTCTTGGTCATAACACTATGAGTAAGGCAAATGTTACTTGCTATGGATGTGGAAAGAAGGGACATTATCGGAATGAATGTAGGGAATCATGGAACCGAGGAAATCAAGGATCGGGTGGTAATGGGTACAATAATGGAAGCCGTGGAGCTGGAGGAAATCGTGGATGACAAGATAATGGGGACCAACGTGTAGTAGCTGGAGCTGCTCATGGGAGAGTGTATGCACTTGGGAACGAGAGAGGAGAAGATCCGAACGTCGTTACTGGTACGTTCATTCTCAATAATTGTTATGCTTCCATACTATTTGATACTGGTGCCGATAAGAGTTTTGTGTCCACTAAGTTTGCACCCTTACTAGAGAAACCCCCGATGGCCTTAGGAATTGGTTATGATGTAGAGTTAGCTAATGGGAACATAGAGAGGATTAGGATTATCATTCGCGGTTGTACGTTAAACTTCCTGAATCGCCCTTTCAACATAGACCTTCTACCCGTCACGTTAGGAAGTTTTGATGTCATTATTGGTATGGATTGGTTGTCGAAGTATCGTGCTCATATACTTTGCGATGAGAAGATCGTGCGTGTGCCATACGGCAAGGAGATTCTGAACATACCAGGAGATAGAAAGGATTTGAGAGGCACATCTAGATTAGCGGTCATATCTTGCACTAAGTTGCTGAAGCTAATGGAAAAAGGAAGTTACCTTTTCTTAGCTCAAATCTCTGAGAAAGGGGAGAAGGAGAAGAAGGAAAGGTGCATTGGAGACGTACCTATAGTTCGTGATTTTTCGGATGTATTTCCCTATGATTTGCCGGGAATTCCGCCTACTAGACAAGTGGAATTTCAGATTGAGTTGATACCTGGTGCTGCACCTGTAGCACGAGCGCCTTATCGTCTTGCACCTACTGAATTGGAAGAGTTGTCGAAACAATTAGCGGAGTTAGCCGAAAAGGGATTCATAAGACCAAGTTCTTCACCTTGGGGAGCCCCGGTTTTATTTGTGAAGAAGAAGGATGGATCATTTCGCATGTGTATTGATTATCGAGAGTTGAACAAGTTAACGGTGAAGAATAGATACTCGTTACCCAGGATCGACGATCTGTTCGATCAGCTTCAAGGATCGAGTATGTATTCGAAGATCGATTTGAGATCGGGATATCATCAGCTTCGAGTTCGCAAGGAAGATATTCCGAAAACGGCTTTCAGAACCCGTTACGGGCATTACGAGTTTCAGGTGATGCCGTTTGGGTTGACGAACGCACCGACGGTATTCATGGACCTCATGAATCGGGTGTGTAAGCCTTACTTAGATAAATTTGTGATTGTGTTCATCGATGACATTCTGATTTATTCGAAGAGTGAGAAGGAGCATGAGGAACATCTAAGACTTATCTTAGAATTGCTCAGGAAGGAGAAACTGTATGCCAAGTTTTCGAAATGTGAATTTTGGATTCTGACGGTACAATTTCTAGGTCATGTGATTGATAGACAAGGAGTTCATATGGATCCTGCTAAGATTGAAGCGATTAAAGATTAGGCTGCACCTACGACCCCAACAGAAGTTCGTCAACTTTTGGGATTAGCCGGTTATTACCGAAGGTTCATTGAGGGATTTTCGATGATAGTAAAACCGTTGACCAAATTGACTCAAAAGAGTGTTAAGTATGAATGGGGAGATAAGGAAGAGGAAGCATTTCAGTTACTTAAGGAAATTTTGTGTAGTGCTCCTATCTTAGCATTACCTGAAGGTAACGAGGACTTTGTCGTCTATTGTGACGCTTCACATAAAGGTTTAGGAGCTGTGTTAATGCAACGAGAGAAAGTGATAGCTTATGCTTCCCGACAGCTCAAGAAGCATGAGAAGAACTACACCACCCATGATTTGGAGTTAGGTGCTGTGGTTTTTGCTTTAAGAATATGGAGACATTACTTGAATGGAACCAAGTGCGTAGTGTTTACTGACCACAAAAGTCTGCAACACATTCTGAACCAAAAAGAGCTTAACATGAGGCAGCGACGTTGGATTGAGTTGCTAAGTGATTACGATTGTGAAATTCGCTACCATCCGGGTAAAGCAAACGTTGTTGCTGATGCTCTTAGTCGAAAGGAGAGAATTCCACCGTTACGAGTGAGGTCATTAGGAATGACTATCGTATCGCCATTACCGTCTCAAATACTAGAAGCTCAAACGGAAGCGTTGAAAGCAGAAAATCGAGCTGCTGAAAACATATTTGGGATGGCAGAAAATGAGAAAGGATTTGTTAAGCGTTCTGATGGAGTATTATGTTTTGGAGAGCGAAGTTGGGTACCATTGTATGGAGGAATTCGAGAGTTGATTATGCACGAGTCGCATAAGTCAAGATACTCTATTCATCTTGGGTCTGACAAGATGTACCAGGATTTGAAAAAGTTATATTGGTGGCCAAATATGAAGGCAGATATAGCGTTGTATGTTAGTAAGTGCTTGACTTGCTCTAAGGTTAAAGCCGAACATCAAAGACCGTCAGGATTATTGACGCAGCCAGAACTCCTGGTTTGGAAATGGGAGCGGATTACGATGGACTTTATTACCAAATTACCAAAGACAGCTAGCGGTTGCGACGCTATATGGGTAATTGCGGATCGTTTGACTAAGTCTGCTCATTTCCTGGCGATTAGTGAAGATGATAGTGTGGATAAACTTGTGAGATTGTATGTGAAGGAGATTGTTTCTCGTCATGGAGTTCCGATATCGATTATTTCGGATCGCTACAGCCGTTTCACATCAGCATTGTAGCGATCACTTCAAACCGCTTTGGGGACGAGACTTGATATGAGTACTGTATATCACCTCCAAACCGATGGTCAAAGTGAGAGAACTATTCAGACTTTGAAGGATATGCTTCGTGCATGCATCATAGACTTTGGTAAAGGCTGGGAGAAATATCTACCCCTTGCGGATTTCTCCTACAACAATAGCTACCACACAAGTCTTAAGGCTGCACCATTTGAAGCTTTGTATGGTCGTAAATGTCGTTCACCTATTGGTTGGGCAGAAGTTGGAGATAGCCAACTCACAGACCCTGAGCTTATTTTGGAAACTACTGAGAAAGTAACGCAAATTCGAGATCGACTGCAAGCAGCTAGAGATAGGAAGAAAAGCTACGCCGATCAGAGGCGTAAACCCCTAGAATTCCAGGTTAGAGACAAAGTGATGTTGAATGTCTCGCCTTGGAAGGGTGTGATACGTTTTGGGAAACGTGGGAAACTTAATCCCCGCTACATTGGACCATTTCTTATTTTGGAAAGAATTGGGCCCGTAGTTTATCGATTGGAATTGCCAATGGAATTGAGTAAAGTTCATGATGTGTTTCATGTTAGCAATCTGAAGAAATGTCTTTCGGAAGAAACACCAGTTATACCGATCAAGGATATTCGTGTGGATGAGAGTTTGAATTTTGTGGAAGAGCCGATTGAGATAATGGATAGAGAGATCAAACGACTCAAGAGGAGTCGTATTCTGCTCATCAAAGTTCGTTGGAATTCGTGGAACAGACCGGAATTCACGTGGGAACGTGAGGATGAGTTTCGAAAGAGATATCCGAAGCATTTTACTTCGTAGATGGTTTGTTCCTAGAGAAACCCGGGACGGGTTTCTTCTGAGGCTAGGAGGATGTGACAACTGGCAAAATTGGGAGCCATTTTAAAACCCGCATTACATTAAAATTATAAATTTGGAAATTTTGAAAGTTTATTGTGACGAGATATTTTACGAACGTTGGTACGCGATTTTTAATCGTACGATATTTATGAGATTTGATTATTTATTTATGGTTTGGTTTGATTCGGTCGTGATGATTTATTTTGAGATCGTTATTTTGGCACTACATTGACTCCGGCACTAGGTTAACCTAACAATTTTAATTATGTTTTATTGATTGGATCGGATATTATTATTTTGGAACGGGTTTGGTTTGAGAAAGTCATTTGGTTATTTGAGTTTCGGGTTTGGTCCGTGTATTGACACCGGGCTACTAAATCCCCTACACCCACTATTATTATTATTATTATCATTTAAAAAGTTTTCTTTTATTATAAGAGTAAATTACTTAAAAATCGTCCTTGTGCCTGCGTTTTTCATAAGCAACACAACCATCACCAACACACATTTTCACCACTTTAATATTCACTCTCTCTCTCTTCATTTTAACACCATCACCACGCGCTCTAACTCCCACGTTAACACCTATTTCGAATTTAATCCTCACGAGTTCATCACCATTTGTTCATATTTCTTGAAGATCTTTTCGATTTGGCTTTGGTTTTGAAGGTAGGTCGAGTTTTTGACTCGAGTTGTGGGTTTGAGCCGCGACCTTGGGTCACAGTTTTCATTATCTTTTCGGGTTTATGATTTTGATACAAGAAGTAAATGGGTTTTGATAATAATGAGTTAAATGGAGGTTTGGTATTCGGGTGATGATTTTTCCGATGGGTCGAACCTCGACCGAGTGCTATGCTCTCGGTTTGGGTGGTTTTTGGGTCGATTTCTTGACCTTTGATGCATATATTTGATCTTGGTGCCATTTGTGATGTTTGGTTTGCTCTCGGTTATGATTGGTCGACCATTTTGGTCGTTCGGTTTCTTGGCCGACACCCCCAAGGGGCTGTTTTGGTTCGGTTGAGCTCAAAGAGCTAGCCGAGACTCATGTGTCTCGGGTGTGGCTTTCGTTTCATGTTTCGAGCATATGTTGACCCGGGTTGACTTGGTAACTCAACCCGTTGCTTACTTGGTTTTCGGACAATATGTTACTTGTCGTTTTATTATTTATGTTTTGTTGTGATTGTGATGTTGGACATTGGTATATTATTCGGACTTGTTGTGGTATTTCTCGATTGCGAGTTATTATTGGAGTTGTGTTGACAAGTATGGAATTGGGGACCGATTGTGAGACGGTCAATTAGATGACGGAGATAGGTTAGTTGGGTGCCATAGTCGGACCCTCATGTTGTAGCACGTTATTATGGGATTGATTCGGACAGAGTTGATTTATTATTGTGACTTGATTCTTATTATTTGGACTTGGACTATGAGCCGAGTGTCATGACTCGGACATGTGACCAAATTCTATAACTCGATAAATATTTAAAAGTCGATATTAAAAATAATACTCGTAATAATATTATTGAGAATATAATCGTTTATATACGTATATAGACGTGTTAAACGTATATATATATATATATATATATATATATATATATATATATATATATATATATATATATATATATATATATATATATATATATATATATATATATATATATATGCGTATATTAATAATAAAATGATCACGAGATAACGTTATAATAATATAACGATAGTTATTATACTGTGCAAATAGTGTAATAAATGTCGGACTATTGTTATAAATAATAACTATATAAATGGCGAAATAATAATTCGGGTAAATAATAATTAAAAATGTGATTTTGTTTATAAATTAGAATTTATCGAGTTATACGAGTTGTGGTTCTTTAAAGTCCAAGTGGGCTTTATATTGTGACTTTTGTGTTGTCACGGATATATGACGATTAATATAAATATTTTATATATCAAGTGACTTATTTAATCGACGGATTAGATCGAGTTATTTGACGATATAAAATGAGTATATTAATGGGCATCGTATCCCACGACGCCCATAAGATGTGGTACATGTTTTAGGGTAAAAATTACTATATGTCTCGTGGAATTTGGCCGATTCGATGATATATATAGGGAATTTATTGGACTACAATATATATCAAATAGAATTCTTTGTGCAATGTGCTTTAGGTTGGGTATAATTTTGGAACGATATATTACGTAAATAAATATGGGAGATTATCAAATCGACGGAATTGATAAGCTTCGATAGTTATTTAAATAATATGTTGGGCTAACATTAGACCTATAATTGGTTTATTATTTCGTTTGTTGTGGCTTTTTGGTTTGAGTTGTGTCGACCCTCCACCCATATGGATACCAAACGTCGAATTTCAAATGAATATGAAGTTAATTCAAGAAATGGATATTTTTGGAAAGTAAAATAGAGTACGTTCGGGAATGGGAATATTTGATTTTGAGGAAATGATTTCTGAACGAGTTTGATATTGTTAGGAAGTGGCGAGTCTGTAGTCGCCGTTACGTGAGTTGCTTGAGATTACTTACGTCTTTCTTCTATCGTTTCTTTTGAGGATTTCTGGACTTGAGGTGAGTCATAGCCCCACTTTTTACTCTTGAACTTTGTTTTCAATACTTGGGGTGAGAAACGTGCAAATGTTTTATGTGGACTATTATCGCTTTATTTATTCTAAAACTTGCTATGCTTATAGAACTAGGTAGGATTTAGCGAGGCCTAGTCCCGAACTAGGTAAGCTATTGATTTGGTTATTGAGCGAGGCCTAGTCCCGAACTAGGTAAGCTATTGATTTGGTTATTGAGCGAGGCCTAGTCCCGAACTAGGTAAGCTATTGGATTGATTATAAAGCGAGGCCTAGACTTGAGCTAGGTAAGCTATTGATTGGATTGATTTGAGCTATAGCGTGCACCTATAGGGATGATTTGATTTGGTTGGATATTTTGGTTGGAAGATTGAGGCCTAGTCTAGCTAGCAAGCGTTTTGCGTATATGTCCACTATATTGAATTATGAATCTAAACCTATGATCTCACCAGCGAAAGCTGACTTTTAGCACGTTTTCTCAGGTAATTAAGTGATGCTCTATGGATGCTTGGGATTGGAGGCTTGGCATTTGGCACCGGTTATGGATCTATATTTCTAAAACTCTGATAACTATTGTGGACCTATATTTATTTCTTTTGGGCCTGACTTTGGATGATTTTGGGATAAATGTAAACTTTAAAACCCCGCGTGATTGCATTTTTATTATGTTTACTTTATCTCGTTCTTTCATGACTTTGAATGGATACCAATCCCCGTAGCACCCCGAAAGCTTGTTGAGTCTTCCGCTGTACCAAATTTTGGGGGTGTTACAGATTGGTATCAGAGCCAAGGTTATAGAGAACTAGGTAAATAGACACCTAAACTATAACCGATTTTTTTTTTTATAGAAAACGATCCTCGACCATTGCCCGCCAGCCCGCCAAGCCGAAGCATCATTGTTTATTATTGAGGTATTATGAGATTATTGAGATGATTATAGATTTGGGATTTCTTGAGATGATTTGAGGATTTGAGGTTTATTGATTTAGTAATATGATGGCGTTTTGAGGAATTATATGCGTTTTTGATGAGTTATATGGCTTAATTGTTTTGAGAATGATTTTAGTAATGCGGTATTTTAAATCTTTCTTGATTATATACGATTTGGAATTATATGATGATTTTTGGATATGGTATTTTGAGTTCGCGGTTTAGTTGTTTTGAAACACTTACACCTACCCTACGCCGTTGTCACAGACTATGGCCTCCCATACGCCTGATGTTGTTGAGGATATTCTTACTACACCGGTATTGCCAGCACAGTTCACCATGGCTCCTGATGACCTTACCAGGTTGCCATGCATTCAGCTATTATGATACCGACAGGTTCTACTTCACCACCACCTGCTGCATCTACGCAGGGACCCTCATCTTCTCTAGGGCTCCCTGGTACATCGAGGCAGCTTACTCTTCATCAGGCTTTGGCTCGTGTGGCTCCACGTTTTGCCTACCGAGCTACGGCACGTATGTCGGTACGCCCTACTTCACCACCTTTACAGATTGATGCTCACTCTCTTCTGTCTGAGGCGCCACCTGCATCATTGCGTCGTCGTCCTAGATCACCTACCCCTTCACCACATGGTTCACCTGTTAGGAGACGACGATTGATGATGTACTCTTCCGATGAGGAGGAGGAGTACGAGGGTGAGGATGAGGCTGATGACCCTCAGGAGGCTGAGCAGGGTGATGATGATGACCCTGAGGAGGAGGAGATGCCTGATGATGATGATTTGATTGTGCCGCCAGCACAGGCTGAGGAGCCTGATTCACCTGATCATCCGTTTTTGGTTGAGTTGCCACCTGGTAGTCCCGTTGAGTCGGATGCACCTTCTGAGATCTCTGCTGAGCATGCAGAGTTAGGTGAGATTGGTAGATTGTGGACTCAGATTACGGATCTTGGTGGGAGAGTTGCACGTATATCTGATCGACTTGAGAGGGTTATTGGAGAGTTCATAGCGGATCTGAGAGTTGATATGACTGTGGTTATGGGCAGGACTACTGAGATGAGGAGAGTTTTGATAGAGGTTCACGAGCATATCGATAGTTTACAGCGAGGTTTTGTTACAGCTCGAGAGGCCGACCGCAAGCTATGGCAAAGGAATGCCGAGCTGGAGAAGGAGGTGGCTGACCTCAAGAGAGATCGAGACACCCATAGTGTGGAGTTAGGATCATTATGGAGGGATCTTGATGGCTTGAGGCAGTAGTTGAGGAACCTCCGCCAGTAGTGTGGCTAGACGTTTGAGCTATGTTATCTTGTTGCTTTCTTAACCGAGGAGTGTTCGGTTAGAAAAGCTAGTTATCTTATTTTGATGTATTTTCCGTTGATTACTCGTCTCGTTGGAACGATTGTTATCTTTGTGTCTTCGGTAGTTGGAACAATGTTGGATCTTTATTGTATGGTTGATGGTTATTATTTATTGGTATTATGTGGTCGTTGGATGTTATGGAAATTGAGTTCCTATCCGCCTTATTGATGTCTTGTGGTGTATTGTTGATATTCTTTCCATGACTTGGCTTCGTTGATTTAATTCTTGTTGAGCATATATAAGTTCTATCGGAGACTCACGAACTTGTATGATGTTTCAGATCAATGGCCCCACGAAGAAACCCTGTTAGAGCTACCAGAACTGGACCTGCAACGACTACCCCTGGTCGTCGAGGACGCCGTCCTACTCGAAATGTTGAGACCCCTACTCCTGATAACCTGGACACTACTAACCGCAACAACAGGAATCAAAATGTTGATGTTCAGGGAGACAATGATCATGTTCCACTTAATGCACCTACTGTGGATCAAGCAATGATCAATCAACTTTTGGAGCAACGAGTTGCTGAGCTACTAGCTGAGTCAAATCATTCCAACAATTCTGCTGGAACATTTCCACCTGTTCGTGCTAGCGGATGTCACTACAAGGAGTTTAAGATTTGTGGACCTATTGAGTTTGGTGGAACTGAAGGAGTGGTTTACTTGGTTAGGTGGATTGAGAAGACTGAGTCAGTGTTTAATGTCAGTGGTTGTGCGGAGAATGCGAAGGTAAAGTTTGCTTCTTTTACTTTCAAGGATGAAGCTTTAACTTGGTGGAACAATTACCGTAACTCGGTTGGGAGTGATGTGGCTTATGCTATGACTTGGGAGCAATTTAAGTCTTTGTTGATTCAGACTTACTGCCAAAGGAATGAGATTAAAAAGCTGGAGATTGAGTTCTGGAACCACAAGGTGAAAGGTACCGATATGGCAACTTACAATCGCCGTTATCGAGAGTTGGCCTTACTTTGTCCTGATATGGTTAGGACTGAGACCCAAAATATTGAGAGGTATACCGATGGTTTGCCGGTAGCTACAAGGAACGATGTGATTTCTGCTAAGCCTGCAAATATTCATGAGGTTATCACTATTGCTCAACAATTGATGGACTCTTTGGCATTGGAAGAAGCTGAGAAGGATAAGAATGGAAAGAGGAAGAGGGATGATCACTCTAAGGGTAATGATCGTCGAAACAAGCGACAAACAACTACTAGGGCTTATGCTATGGGAGATGGAGACAAGAAGAACTACAATGGAGATGCACCCAAGTGTAATAGATGTTATAAACATCATTCTGGTCGATGTACTGTGATGTGCAAGAATTACTCTAAGATGGGACACATAGCTAAGGACTGTAGAGCTCGACCACTTGCTGTGGTTCAAGCTACTCCTGAAACTATGTGTTAGCTTCGCTTTTTTATAAAGATAACGTCACACATGTGAAATGGACTAGATTAGATACTACAGGGACTACTATTGTCAAGTAGGCAAAGTAATGTTGTAATGAGCCTATAAATACCCCTCATGACTCTCCATGAGGGGTGTGGGAAAGTGTGTGTATTGTTTCATTTATTCTTTGTTAATATAAACCCTTTTCTCCACCTTTCTCTCTCTACTTTCTCTCTCTAGAAAAATGGTGTATTTTGATCAACCGCGACCTCCCGAACGTGTTTCTTGGTCATAACACTATGAGTAAGGCAAATGTTACTTGCTATGGATGTGAAAAGAAGGGACATTATCGGAATGAATGTAGGGAATCATGGAACCGAGGAAATCAAGGATCGGGTGGTAATGGGTACAATAATGGAAGCCGTGGAGCTGGAGGAAATCGTGGATGACAAGATAATGGGGACCAACGTGTAGTAGCTGGAGCTGCTCATGGGAGAGTGTATGCACTTGGGAACGAGAGAGGAGAAGATCCGAACGTCGTTACTGGTACGTTCATTCTCAATAATTGTTATGCTTCCATACTATTTGATACTGGTGCCGATAAGAGTTTTGTGTCCACTAAGTTTGCACCCTTACTAGAGAAACCCCCGATGGCCTTAGGAATTGGTTATGATGTAGAGTTAGCTAATGGGAACATAGAGAGGATTAGGATTATCATTCGCGGTTGTACGTTAAACTTCCTGAATCGCCCTTTCAACATAGACCTTCTACCCGTCACGTTAGGAAGTTTTGATGTCATTATTGGTATGGATTGGTTGTCGAAGTATCGTGCTCATATACTTTGCGATGAGAAGATCGTGCGTGTGCCATACGGCAAGGAGATTCTGAACATACCAGGAGATAGAAAGGATTTGAGAGGCACATCTAGATTAGCGGTCATATCTTGCACTAAGTTGCTGAAGCTAATGGAAAAAGGAAGTTACCTTTTCTTAGCTCAAATCTCTGAGAAAGGGGAGAAGGAGAAGAAGGAAAGGTGCATTGGAGACGTACCTATAGTTCGTGATTTTTCGGATGTATTTCCCTATGATTTGCCGGGAATTCCGCCTACTAGACAAGTGGAATTTCAGATTGAGTTGATACCTGGTGCTGCACCTGTAGCACGAGCGCCTTATCGTCTTGCACCTACTGAATTGGAAGAGTTGTCGAAACAATTAGCGGAGTTAGCCGAAAAGGGATTCATAAGACCAAGTTCTTCACCTTGGGGAGCCCCGGTTTTATTTGTGAAGAAGAAGGATGGATCATTTCGCATGTGTATTGATTATCGAGAGTTGAACAAGTTAACGGTGAAGAATAGATACTCGTTACCCAGGATCGACGATCTGTTCGATCAGCTTCAAGGATCGAGTATGTATTCGAAGATCGATTTGAGATCGGGATATCATCAGCTTCGAGTTCGCAAGGAAGATATTCCGAAAACGGCTTTCAGAACCCGTTACGGGCATTACGAGTTTCAGGTGATGCCGTTTGGGTTGACGAACGCACCGACGGTATTCATGGACCTCATGAATCGGGTGTGTAAGCCTTACTTAGATAAATTTGTGATTGTGTTCGTCGATGACATTCTGATTTATTCGAAGAGTGAGAAGGAGCATGAGGAACATCTAAGACTTATCTTAGAATTGCTCAGGAAGGAGAAACTGTATGCCAAGTTTTCGAAATGTGAATTTTGGATTCTGACGGTACAATTTCTAGGTCATGTGATTGATAGACAAGGAGTTCATGTGGATCCTGCTAAGATTGAAGCGATTAAAGATTAGGCTGCACCTACGACCCCAACAGAAGTTCGTCAACTTTTGGGATTAGCCGGTTATTACCGAAGGTTCATTGAGGGATTTTCGATGATAGCAAAACCGTTGACCAAATTGACTCAAAAGAGTGTTAAGTATGAATGGGGAGATAAGGAAGAGGAAGCATTTCAGTTACTTAAGGAAATTTTGTGTAGTGCTCCTATCTTAGCATTACCTGAAGGTAACGAGGACTTTGTCGTCTATTGTGACGCTTCACATAAAGGTTTAGGAGCTGTGTTAATGCAACGAGAGAAAGTGATAGCTTATGCTTCCCGACAGCTCAAGAAGCATGAGAAGAACTACACCACCCATGATTTGGAGTTAGGTGCTGTGGTTTTTGCTTTAAGAATATGGAGACATTACTTGTATGGAACCAAGTGCGTAGTGTTTACTGACCACAAAAGTCTGCAACACATTCTGAACCAAAAAGAGCTTAACATGAGGCAGCGACGTTGGATTGAGTTGCTAAGTGATTACGATTGTGAAATTCGCTACCATCCGGGTAAAGCAAACGTTGTTGCTGATGCTCTTAGTCGAAAGGAGAGAATTCCACCGTTACGAGTGAGGTCATTAGGAATGACTATCGTATCGCCATTACCGTCTCAAATACTAGACGCTCAAACGGAAGCGTTGAAAGCAGAAAATCGAGCTGCTGAAAACATATTTGGGATGGCAGAAAATGAGAAAGGATTTGTTAAGCGTTCTGATGGAGTATTATGTTTTGGAGAGCGAAGTTGGGTACCATTGTATGGAGGAATTCGAGAGTTGATTATGCACGAGTCGCATAAGTCAAGATACTCTATTCATCTTGGGTCTGACAAGATGTACCAGGATTTGAAAAAGTTATATTGGTGGCCAAATATGAAGGCAGATATAGCGTTGTATGTTTGTAAGTGCTTGACTTGCTCTAAGGTTAAAGCCGAACATCAAAGACCGTCAGGATTATTGACGCAGCCAGAACTCCTGGTTTGGAAATGGGAGCGGATTACGATGGACTTTATTACCAAATTACCAAAGACAGCTAGCGGTTGCGACGCTATATGGGTAATTGCGGATCGTTTGACTAAGTCTGCTCATTTCCTGGCGATTAGTGAAGATGATAGTGTGGATAAACTTGTGAGATTGTATGTGAAGGAGATTGTTTCTCGTCATGGAGTTCCGATATCGATTATTTCGGATCGCTACAGCCGTTTCACATCAGCATTGTAGCGATCACTTCAAACCGCTTTGGGGACGAGACTTGATATGAGTACTGTATATCACCTCCAAACCGATGGTCAAAGTGAGAGAACTATTCAGACTTTGGAGGATATGCTTCGTGCATGCATCATAGACTTTGGTAAAGGCTGGGAGAAATATCTACCCCTTGCGGATTTCTCCTACAACAATAGCTACCACACAAGTCTTAAGGCTGCACCATTTGAAGCTTTGTATGGTCGTAAATGTCGTTCACCTATTGGTTGGGCAGAAGTTGGAGATAGCCAACTCACAGACCCTGAGCTTATTTTGGAAACTACTGAGAAAGTAACGCAAATTCGAGATCGACTGCAAGCAGCTAGAGATAGGAAGAAAAGCTACGCCGATCAGAGGCGTAAACCCCTAGAATTCCAGGTTAGAGACAAAGTGATGTTGAATGTCTCGCCTTGGAAGGGTGTGATACGTTTTGGGAAACGTGGGAAACTTAATCCCCGCTACATTGGACCATTTCTTATTTTGGAAAGAATTGGGCCCGTAGTTTATCGATTGGAATTGCCAATGGAATTGAGTAAAGTTCATGATGTGTTTCATGTTAGCAATCTGAAGAAATGTCTTTCGGAAGAAACACCAGTTATACCGATCAAGGATATTCGTGTGGATGAGAGTTTGAATTTTGTGGAAGAGCCGATTGAGATAATGGATAGAGAGATCAAACGACTCAAGAGGAGTCGTATTCTGCTCATCAAAGTTCGTTGGAATTCGTGGAACAGACCGGAATTCACGTGGGAACGTGAGGATGAGTTTCGAAAGAGATATCCGAAGCATTTTACTTCGTAGATGGTTTGTTCCTAGAGAAACCCGGGACGGGTTTCTTCTGAGGCTAGGAGGATGTGACAACTGGCAAAATTGGGAGCCATTTTAAAACCCGCATTACATTAAAATTATAAATTTGGAAATTTTGAAAGTTTATTGTGACGAGATATTTTACGAACGTTGGTACGCGATTTTTAATCGTACGATATTTATGAGATTTGATTATTTATTTATGGTTTGGTTTGATTCGGTCGTGATGATTTATTTTGAGATCGTTATTTTGGCACTACATTGACTCCGGCACTAGGTTAACCTAACAATTTTAATTATGTTTTATTGATTGGATCGGATATTATTATTTTGGAACGGGTTTGGTTTGAGAAAGTCATTTGGTTATTTGAGTTTCGGGTTTGGTCCGTGTATTGACACCGGGCTACTAAATCCCCTACACCTACTATTATTATTATTATTATTATCATTTAAAAAGTTTTCTTTTATTATAAGAGTAAATTACTTAAAAATCGTCCTTGTGCCTGCGTTTTTCATAAGCAACACAACCATCACCAACACACATTTTCACCACTTTAATATTCACTCTCTCTCTCTTCATTTTAACACCATCACCACGCGCTCTAACTCCCACGTTAACACCTATTTCGAATTTAATCCTCACGAGTTCATCACCATTTGTTCATATTTCTTGAAGATCTTTTCGATTTGGCTTTGGTTTTGAAGGTAGGTCGAGTTTTTGACTCGAGTTGTGGGTTTGAGCCGCGACCTTGGGTCACAGTTTTCATTATCTTTTCGGGTTTATGATTTTGATACAAGAAGTAAATGGGTTTTGATAATAATGAGTTAAATGGAGGTTTGGTATTCGGGTGATGATTTTTCCGATGGGTCGAACCTCGACCGAGTGCTATGCTCTCGGTTTGGGTGGTTTTTGGGTCGATTTCTTGACCTTTGATGCATATATTTGATCTTGGTGCCATTTGTGATGTTTGGTTTGCTCTCGGTTATGATTGGTCGACCATTTTGGTCGTTCGGTTTCTTGGCCGACACCCCCAAGGGGCTGTTTTGGTTCGGTTGAGCTCAAAGAGCTAGCCGAGACTCATGTGTCTCGGGTGTGGCTTTCGTTTCATGTTTCGAGCATATGTTGACCCGGGTTGACTTGGTAACTCAACCCGTTGCTTACTTGGTTTTCGGACAATATGTTACTTGTCGTTTTATTATTTATGTTTTGTTGTGATTGTGATGTTGGACATTGGTATATTATTCGGACTTGTTGTGGTATTTCTCGATTGCGAGTTATTATTGGAGTTGTGTTGACAAGTATGGAATTGGGGACCGATTGTGAGACGGTCAATTAGATGACGGAGATAGGTTAGTTGGGTGCCATAGTCGGACCCTCATGTTGTAGCACGTTATTATGGGATTGATTCGGACAGAGTTGATTTATTATTGTGACTTGATTCTTATTATTTGGACTTGGACTATGAGCCGAGTGTCATGACTCGGACATGTGACCAAATTCTATAACTCGATAAATATTTAAAAGTCGATATTAAAAATAATACTCGTAATAATATTATTGAGAATATAATCGTTTATATACGTATATAGACGTGTTAAACGTATATATATATATATATATATATATATATATATATATATATATATATATATATATATATATATATATATATATATATATATGCGTATATTAATAATAAAACGATCACGAGATAACGTTATAATAATATAACGATAGTTATTATACTGTGCAAATAGTGTAATAAATGTCGGACTATTGTTATAAATAATAACTATATAAATGGCGAAATAATAATTCGGGTAAATAATAATTAAAAATGTGATTTTGTTTATAAATTAGAATTTATCGAGTTATACGAGTTGTGGTTCTTTAAAGTCCAAGTGGGCTTTATATTGTGACTTTTGTGTTGTCACGGATATATGACGATTAATATAAATATTTTATATATCAAGTGACTTATTTAATCGACGGATTAGATCGAGTTATTTGACGATATAAAATGAGTATATTAATGGGCATCGTATCCCACGACGCCCATAAGATGTGGTACATGTTTTAGGGTAAAAATTACTATATGTCTCGTGGAATTTGGCCGATTCGATGATATATATAGGGAATTTATTGGACTACAATATATATCAAATAGAATTCTTTGTGCAATGTGCTTTAGGTTGGGTATAATTTTGGAACGATATATTACGTAAATAAATATGGGAGATTATCAAATCGACGGAATTGATAAGCTTCGATAGTTATTTAAATAATATGTTGGGCTAACATTAGACCTATAATTGGTTTATTATTTCGTTTGTTGTGGCTTTTTGGTTTGAGTTGTGTCGACCCTCCACCCATATGGATACCAAACGTCGAATTTCAAATGAATATGAAGTTAATTCAAGAAATGGATATTTTTGGAAAGTAAAATAGAGTACGTTCGGGAATGGGAATATTTGATTTTGAGGAAATGATTTCTGAACGAGTTTGATATTGTTAGGAAGTGGCGAGTCTGTAGTCGCCGTTACGTGAGTTGCTTGAGATTACTTACGTCTTTCTTCTATCGTTTCTTTTGAGGATTTCTGGACTTGAGGTGAGTCATAGCCCCACTTTTTACTCTTGAACTTTGTTTTCAATACTTGGGGTGAGAAACGTGCAAATGTTTTATGTGGACTATTATCGCTTTATTTATTCTAAAACTTGCTATGCTTATAGAACTAGGTAGGATTTAGCGAGGCCTAGTCCCGAACTAGGTAAGCTATTGATTTGGTTATTGAGCGAGGCCTAGTCCCGAACTAGGTAAGCTATTGATTTGGTTATTGAGCGAGGCCTAGTCCCGAACTAGGTAAGCTATTGGATTGATTATAAAGCGAGGCCTAGACTTGAGCTAGGTAAGCTATTGATTGGATTGATTTGAGCTATAGCGTGCACCTATAGGGATGATTTGATTTGGTTGGATATTTTGGTTGGAAGATTGAGGCCTAGTCTAGCTAGCAAGCGTTTTGCGTATATGTCCACTATATTGAATTATGAATCTAAACCTATGATCTCACCAGCGAAAGCTGACTTTTAGCACGTTTTCTCAGGTAATTAAGTGATGCTCTATGGATGCTTGGGATTGGAGGCTTGGCATTTGGCACCGGTTATGGATCTATATTTCTAAAACTCTGATAACTATTGTGGACCTATATTTATTTCTTTTGGGCCTGACTTTGGATGATTTTGGGATAAATGTAAACTTTAAAACCCCGCGTGGTTGCATTTTTATTATGTTTACTTTATCTCGTTCTTTCATGACTTTGAATGGATACCAATCCCCGTAGCACCCCGAAAGCTTGTTGAGTCTTCCGCTGTACCAAATTTTGGGGGTGTTACAGATTGGTATCAGAGCCAAGGTTATAGAGAACTAGGTAAATAGACACCTAAACTATAACCGATTTTTTTTTTTATAGAAAACGATCCTCGACCATTGCCCGCCAGCCCGCCAAGCCGAAGCATCATTGTTTATTATTGAGGTATTATGAGATTATTGAGATGATTATAGATTTGGGATTTCTTGAGATGATTTGAGGATTTGAGGTTTATTGATTTAGTAATATGATGGCGTTTTGAGGAATTATATGCGTTTTTGATGAGTTATATGGCTTAATTGTTTTGAGAATGATTTTAGTAATGCGGTATTTTAAATCTTTCTTGATTATATACGATTTGGAATTATATGATGATTTTTGGATATGGTATTTTGAGTTCGCGGTTTAGTTGTTTTGAAACACTTACACCTACCCTACGCCGTTGTCACAGACTATGGCCTCCCATACGCCTGATGTTGTTGAGGATATTCTTACTACACCGGTATTGCCAGCACAGTTCACCATGGCTCCTGATGACCTTACCAGGTTGCCATGCATTCAGCTATTATGATACCGACAGGTTCTACTTCACCACCACCTGCTGAATCTACGCAGGGACCCTCATCTTCTCTAGGGCTCCCTGGTACATCGAGGCAGCTTACTCTTCATCAGGCTTTGGCTCGTGTGGCTCCACGTTTTGCCTACCGAGCTACGGCACGTATGTCGGTACGCCCTACTTCACCACCTTTACATATTGATGCTCACTCTCTTCTGTCTGAGGCGCCACCTGCATCATTACGTCGTCGTCCTAGATCACCTACCCCTTCACCACATGGTTCACCTGTTAGGAGACGACGATTGATGATGTACTCTTCCGATGAGGAGGAGGAGTACGAGGGTGAGGATGAGGTTGATGACCCTCAGGAGGCTGAGCAGGGTGATGATGATGACCCTGAGGAGGAGGAGATGCCTGATGATGATGATTTGATTGTGCCGCCAGCACAGGCTGAGGAGCCTGATTCACCTGATCATCCGTTTTTGGTTGAGTTGCCACCTGGTAGTCCCGTTGAGTCGGATGCACCTTCTGAGATCTCTGCTGAGCATGCAGAGTTAGGTGAGATTGGTAGATTGTGGACTCAGATTACGGATCTTGGTGGGAGAGTTGCACGTATATCTGATCGACTTGAGAGGGTTATTGGAGAGTTCATAGCGGATCTGAGAGTTGATATGACTGTGGTTATGGGCAGGACTACTGAGATGAGGAGAGTTTTGATAGAGGTTCACGAGCATATCGATAGTTTACAGCGAGGTTTTGTTACAGCTCGAGAGGCCGACCGCAAGCTATGGCAAAGGAATGCCGAGCTGGAGAAGGAGGTGGCTGACCTCAAGAGAGATCGAGACACCCATAGTGTGGAGTTAGGATCATTATGGAGGGATCTTGATGGCTTGAGGCAGTAGTTGAGGAACCTCCGCCAGTAGTGTGGCTAGACGTTTGAGCTATGTTATCTTGTTGCTTTCTTAACCGAGGAGTGTTCGGTTAGAAAAGCTAGTTATCTTATTTTGATGTATTTTCCGTTGATTACTCGTCTCGTTGGAACGATTGTTATCTTTGTGTCTTCGGTAGTTGGAACAATGTTGGATCTTTATTGTATGGTTGATGGTTATTATTTATTGGTATTATGTGGTCGTTGGATGTTATGGAAATTGAGTTCCTATCCGCCTTATTGATGTCTTGTGGTGTATTGTTGATATTCTTTCCATGACTTGGCTTCGTTGATTTAATTCTTGTTGAGCATATATAAGTTCTATCGGAGACTCACGAACTTGTATGATGTTTCAGATCAATGGCCCCACGAAGAAACCCTGTTAGAGCTACCAGAACTGGACCTGCAACGACTACCCCTGGTCGTCGAGGACGCCGTCCTACTCGAAATGTTGAGACCCCTACTCCTGATAACCTGGACACTACTAACCGCAACAACAGGAATCAAAATGTTGATGTTCAAGGAGACAATGATCATGTTCCACTTAATGCACCTACTGTGGATCAAGCAATGATCAATCAACTTTTGGAGCAACGAGTTGCTGAGCTACTAGCTGAGTCAAATCATTCCAACAATTCTGCTGGAACATTTCCACCTGTTCGTGCTAGCGGATGTCACTACAAGGAGTTTAAGATTTGTGGACCTATTGAGTTTGGTGGAACTGAAGGAGTGGTTTACTTGGTTAGGTGGATTGAGAAGACTGAGTCAGTGTTTAATGTCAGTGGTTGTGCGGAGAATGCGAAGGTAAAGTTTGCTTCTTTTACTTTCAAGGATGAAGCTTTAACTTGGTGGAACAATTACCGTAACTCGGTTGGGAGTGATGTGGCTTATGCTATGACTTGGGAGCAATTTAAGTCTTTGTTGATTCAGACTTACTGCCAAAGGAATGAGATTAAAAAGCTGGAGATTGAGTTCTGGAACCACAAGGTGAAAGGTACCGATATGGCAACTTACAATCGCCGTTATCGAGAGTTGGCCTTACTTTGTCCTGATATGGTTAGGACTGAGACCCAAAATATTGAGAGGTATACCGATGGTTTGCCGGTAGCTACAAGGAACGATGTGATTTCTGCTAAGCCTGCAAATATTCATGAGGTTATCACTATTGCTCAACAATTGATGAACTATTTGGCATTGGAAGAAGCTGAGAAGGATAAGAATGGAAAGAGGAAGAGGGATGATCACTCTAAGGGTAATGATCGTCGAAACAAGCGACAAACAACTACTAGGGCTTATGATATGGGAGATGGAGACAAGAAGAACTACAATGGAGAGGCACCCAAGTGTAATCGATGTTATAAACATCATTTTGGTCGATGTACTGTGATGTGCAAGAATTGCTCTAAGATGGGACACATAGCTAAGGACTGTAGAGCTCGACCACTTGTTGTGGTTCAAGCTACTCCTGAAACTATGAGTAAGGCAAATGTTACTTGCTATGGATGTGGAAAGAAGGGACATTATCGGAATGAATGTAGGGAATCATGGAACCGAGGAAATCAAGGATCGGGTGGTAATGGGTACAATAATGGAAGCCGTGGAGCTGGAGGAAATCATGGACGACAAGATAATGGGGACCAACGTGTGGAAGCTGGAGCTGCTCATGGGAGAGTGTATGCACTTGGGAACGAGAGAGGAGAAGATTCGAACGTCGTTACTGGTACGTTCCTTCTCAATAATCGTTATGCTTCCATACTATTTGATACTGGTGCCGATAAGAGTTTTGTGTCCACTAAGTTTGCACCCTTACTAGAGAAACCCCCGATGGCCTTAGGAATTGGTTATGATGTAGAGTTAGCTAATGGGAACATACAGAGGATTAGGACTATCATTCGCGGTTGTACGTTAAACTTCCTGAATCGCCCTTTCAACATAGACCTTCTACCCGTCACGTTAGGAAGTTTTGATGTCATTATTGGTATGGATTGGTTGTTGAAGTATCGTGCTCATATACTTTGCGATGAGAAGATCGTGCGTGTGCCATACGGCAAGGAGATTCTGAACATACCAGGAGATAGAAAGGATTTGAGAGGCACATCTAGATTAGCGGTCATATCTTGCACTAAGTTGCCGAAGCTAATGGAAAAAGGAAGTTACCTTTTCTTAGGTCAAATCTCTGAGAAAGGGGAGAAGGAGAAGAAGGAAAGGTGCATTGGAGACGTACCTATAGTTCGCGATTTTTCGGATGTATTTCCCGATGATTTGCCGGGAATTCCGCCTACTAGACAAGTGGAATTTCAGATTGAGTTGATACCTGGTGCTGCACCTGTAGCACGAGCGCCTTATTGTCTTGCACCTACTGAATTGGAAGAGTTGTCAAAACAATTAGCGGAGTTAGCCGAAAAGGGATTCATAAGACCAAGTTCTTCACCTTGGGGAGCCCCGGTTTTATTTGTGAAGAAGAAGGATGGATCGTTTCGCATGTGTATTGATTATCGAGAGTTGAACAAGTTAACGGTGAAGAATAGATACCCGTTACCCAGGATCGACGATCTGTTCGATCAGCTTCAAGGATCGAGTATGTATTCGAAGATCGATTTGAGATCGGGATATCATCAGCTTCGAGTTCGCGAGGAAGATATTCCGAAAACGGCTTTCAGAACCCGTTACGGGCATTACGAGTTTCAGGTGATGCCGTTTGAGTTGACGAACGCACCGGCGGTATTCATGGACCTCATGAATCGGGTGTGTAAGCCTTACTTAGATAAATTTGTGATTGTGTTCATCGATGACATTCTGATTTATTCGAAGAGTGAGAAGGAGCATGAGGAGCATCTAAGACTTATCTTAGAATTGCTCAGGAAGGAGAAACTGTATGCCAAGTTTTCGAAATGTGAATTTTGGATTCCGACGGTACAATTTCTAGGTCATGTGATTGATAGACAAGGAGTTCATGTGGATCCTGCTAAGATTGAAGCGATTAAAGATTGGGCTGCACCTACGACCCCAACAGAAGTTCGTCAATTTTTGGGATTAGCCGGTTATTACCGAAGGTTCATTGAGGGATTTTCGAAGATAGCAAAACCGTTGACCAAATTGACTCAAAAGAGTGTTAAGTATGAATGGGGAGATAAGGAAGAGGAAGCATTTCAGTTACTTAAGGAAATGTTGTGTAGTGCTCCTATCTTAGCATTACCTGAAGGTAACGAGGACTTTGTCGTCTATTGTGACGCTTCACATAAAGGTTTAGGAGTTGTGTTAATGCAACGAGAGAAAGTGATAGCTTATGCTTCCCGACAGCTCAAGAAGCATGAGAAGAACTACACCACCCATGATTTGGAGTTAGGTGCTGTGGTTTTTGCTTTAAGAATATGGAGACATTACTTGTATGGAACCAAATGCGTAGTGTTTACTGACCACAAAAGTCTGCAACACATTCTGAACCAAAAAGAGCTTAACATGAGGCAGCGACGTTGGATTGAGTTGCTAAGTGATTACGATTGTGAAATTCGCTACCATCCGGGTAAAGCAAATGTTGTTGCTGATGCTCATAGTCGAAAGGAGAGAATTCCACCGTTACGAGTGAGGTCATTAGGAATGACTATCGTATCGCCATTACCGTCTCAAATACTAGAAGCTCAAACAGAAGCGTTGAAAGCAGAAAATCGAGCTGCTGAAAACATATTTGGGATGGCAGAAAATGAGAAAGGATTTGTTAAGCGTTCTGATGGAGTATTATGTTTTGGAGAGCGAAGTTGGGTACCATTGTATGGAGGAATTCAAGAGTTGATTATGCACGAGTCGCATAAGTCAAGAAACTCTATTCATCCTGGGTCTGACAAGATATACCAGGATTTGAAAAAGTTATATTGGTGGCCAAATATGAAGGCAGATATAGCGTTGTATATTAGTAAGTGCTTGACTTGCTCTAAGGTTAAAGCCGAACATCAAAGACCGTCAGGATTATTGACGCAGCCAGAACTCCCAGTTTGGAAATGGGAGCGGATTACGATGGACTTTATTACCAAATTACCAAAGACAGCTAGCGGTTGCGATACTATATGGGTAATTGTGGATCGTTTGACTAAGTCTGCTCATTTCCTGGCGATTAGTGAAGATGATAGTGTGGATAAACTTGCGAGATTGTATGTGAAGGAGATTGTTTCTCGTCATGGAGTTCCGATATCGATTATTTCGGATCGCAACAGCCGTTTCACATCAGCATTGTAGCGATCACTTCAAACCGCTTTGGGGACGAAACTTGATATGAGTACTGCATATCACCCCCAAACCGATGGTCAAAGTGAGAGAACTATTCAGACTTTGGAGGATATGCTTCGTGCATGCATCATAGACTTTGGTAAAGGTTGGGAGAAATATATACCCCTTGCGGAGTTCTCCTACAACAATAGCTACCACACAAGTCTTAAGGCTGCACCATTTGAAGCTTTGTATGGTCGTAAATGTCGTTCACCTATTGGTTGGGCAGAAGTTGGAGATAGCCAACTCACAGTCCCTGAGCTTATTTTGGAAACTACTGAGAAAGTAACGCAAATTCGAGATCGACTGCAAGCAGCTAGAGATAGGCAGAAAAGCTACGCCGATCAGAGGCGTAAACCCCTAGAATTCCATGTTGGAGACAAAGTGATGTTGAAAGTCTCGCCTTGGAAGGGTGTGATACGTTTTGGGAAACGTGGGAAACTTAATCCCCGCTACATTGGACCATTTCTTATTTTGGAAAGAATTGGGCCCGTAGCTTATCGATTGGAATTGCCAATGGAATTGAGTAAAGTTCATGATGTGTTTCATGTTAGCAATCTGAAGAAATGTCTTTCGGAAGAAACACCAGTTATACCGATCAAGGATATTCGTGTGGATGAGAGTTTGAATTTTGTGGAAGAGCCGATTGAGATAATGGATAGAGAGATCAAACGACTCAAGAGGAGTCGTATTCCGCTCATCAAAGTTCGTTGGAATTCGCGGCACGGACCGGAATTCACGTGGGAACTTGAGGATGAGTTTCGAAAGAGATATCCGAAGCATTTTACTTCGTAGATGGTTTGTTCCGAGAGAAACCCGGGACGGGTTTCTTCTGAGGCTGGGAGGATGTGACAACTGGCAAAATTGGGAGCCATTTAAAAACCCGCATTACATTAAAATTATAAATTTGGAAATTTTGAAAGTTTATTGTGACAAGATATTTTACGAACGTTGGTACGCGATTTTTAATCGTACGATATTTATGAGATTTGATTATTTATTTATGGTTTGGTTTGATTCGGTCGTGATGATTTATTTTGAGATCGTTATTTTGGCACTACATTGACTCCGGCACTAGGTTAACCTAACAATTTTAATTATGTTTTATTGATTGGATCGGATATTATTATTTTGGAACGGGTTTGGTTTGAGAAAGTCATTTGGTTATTTGAGTTTCGGGTTTGGTCCGTGTATTGACACCGGGCTACTAAATCCCCTACACCCACTATTATTATTATTATTATCATTTAAAAAGTTTTCTTTTATTATAAGAGTAAATTACTTAAAAATCGTCCTTGTGCCTGCGTTTTTCATAAGCAACACAACCATCACCAACACACATTTTCACCACTTTAATATTCACTCTCTCTCTCTCTCTTCATTTTAACACCATCACCACGCGCTCTAACTCCCACGTTAACACCTATTTCGAATTTAATCCTCACGAGTTCATCACCATTTGTTCATATTTCTTGAAGATCTTTTCGATTTGGCTTTGGTTTTGAAGGTAGGTCGAGTTTTTGACTCGAGTTGTGGGTTTGAGCCGCGACCTTGGGTCACGGTTTTCATTATCTTTTCGGGTTTATGATTTTGATACAAGAAGTAAATGGGTTTTGATAATAATGAGTTAAATGGAGGTTTGGTATCCGGGTGATGATTTTTCCGATGGGTCGAACCTCGACCGAGTGCTATGCTCTGGGTTTGGGTGGTTTTTGGGTCGATTTCTTGAAAGTCCAAGTAGGGTTTATATTGTGACTTTTGTGTTGTCACGGATATATGACGATTAATATAAATATTTTATATATCAAGTGACTTATTTAATCGACGGATTAGATCGAGTTATTTGACGATATAAAATGAGTATATTAATGGGCATCGTATCCCACGATACCCATAGGATGTGGTATATGTTTTAGGGTAATAAATTACTATATGTCTCGTGGAATTTGGCCGATTCGACGATATATATAGGGAATTTATTGGACTACAATATATATCAAATAGAATTCTTTGTGCAATGTGCTTTAGGTTGGGTATAATTTTGGAACGATATATTACGTAAATAAATATGGGAGATTATCAAATCGACGGAATTGATAAGCTTCGATAGTTATTTAAATAATATGTTGGGCTAACATTAGACCTATAATTGGTTTATTATTTCGTTTGTTGTGGCTTTTTGGTTTGAGTTGTGTCGACCCTCCACCCATATGGATACCAAACGTCGAATTTCAAATGAATATGAAGTTAATTCAAGAAATGGATATTTTTGGAAAGTAAAATGGAGTACGTTCGGGAATGGGAATATTTGATTTTGAGGAAATGATTTCTGAACGAGTTTGATATTGTTAGGAAGTGGCGAGTCTGTAGTCGCCGTTACGTGAGTTGCTTGAGATTACTTACGTCTTTCTTCTATCGTTTCTTTTGAGGATTTCTGGACTTGAGGTGAGTCATAGCCCCACTTTTTACTCTTGAACTTTGTTTTCAATACTTGGGGTGAGAAACGTGCAAATGTTTTATGTGGACTATTATCGCTTTATTTATTTTAAAACTTGCTATGCTGATAGAACTAGGTAGGATTTAGCGAGGCCTAGTCCCGAACTAGGTAAGCTATTGATTTGGTTATTGAGCGAGGCCTAGTCCCGAACTAGGTAAGCTATTGATTTGGTTATTGAGCGAGGCCTAGTCCCGAACTAGGTAAGCTATCGATTTGGTTGTTGAGCGAGGCCTAGTCCCGAACTAGGTAAGCTATTGGATTGATTATAGAGCGAGGCCTAGACTTGAGCTAGGTAAGCTATTGATTGGATTGATTTGAGCTATAGCGTGCACCTATAGGGATGATTTGATTTGGTTGGATATTTTGGTTGGAAGATTGAGGCCTAGTCTAGCTAGCAAGCGTTTTGCGTATATGTCCACTATATTGAATTATGAATCTAAACCTATGATCTCACCAGCGAAAGCTGACTTTTAGCACGTTTTCTCAGGTAATTAAGTGATGCTCTATGGATGCTTGGGATTGGAGGCTTGGCATTTGGCACCGGTTATGGATCTATATTTCTAAAACTCTGATAACTATTGTGGACCTATATTTATTTCTTTTGGGCCTGACTTTGGATGATTTTGGGATAAATGTAAACTTTAAAACCCCGCGTGGTTGCATTTTTATTATGTTTACTTTATCTCGTTCTTTCATGACTTTGAATGGATATCAATCCCCGTAGCACCCCGAAAGCTTGTTGAGTCTTCCGATGTACCAAATTTTGGGGGTGTTACATTATACTATATTATAAAGCATGAAGACCTACTATTAATAGAATACTTAAAATTAAGCCTTACAACTTCTAAAGCTATAAGTACAACAACAAATGTTACTTATAGAAATTTCCCTCATATTTAATTCTAACATACAATTAATACTAACATTAAATACAATAAATAAAATCATTATGTATATTAAATACAATTAATTAACTTGTCAATAAATACAATTAATGCACTTATTAAAACACCCTTACATAAGAAATACAAATTATCAAGCATAATGTAGAACCAACTTAAATACAATTCCTGCATTAAATGTATCTAATACAAATAATAAAGCATATTATACAAATATTCAAGCCCGAACGGGCAATGGGCCAAATGGGCTAGAGCCTTAACGGGCACGGGTCAAACGGGCTCGAGCCTGAACGGACACGAGCTAAACGAAATTTTTGATATCCATAATTTTATTGTCAAAAAAAACATAATAAACTAAAATATGTTCACATATTGTACAAACCAAGCAAACTACTAAACAGAAAAAATAAATAAAATAATACAAACTAAGCAAAATTTCATCAAACTTTTGCCATAAAAAACAAATCAGCAAAGTTACAGGATGCCCGCAGCTGCATCGCGCGGGGACCCTGCTAGTACTTTTGAAAACGTCAAATCGTTTCTCTTTTAATCTATACGAAAATATAAGTCCAGTCGTAGGTTTCATATTCTTGTCGATAGCCATTCGAATTCAACATGTTCTATAATTCTTTTATATATTCGAATAGGTGACATGTTTATATGAGTTTAAATCGAGCCACAAATAAATAAATCAAACACACATGCATAAGTTATAGCCGATTAGTAAAGTTGTGTCCTCGTTATCTTTTATGTGTCGGTATGATTTTATGTGTGATTATATATATTCGATAGAAAACATGCATAGCCGAATGTAGAGATATGCATACAATCGACAACCTAAAGGTTACCTTTTGAAGTTGGCACAAGAAAGAAGAACAGAAGCATGATATATATATCAGTCACGCCCGACTCGACTCAAGCCAATCCAGAAATCCTTGGGCAAAAGTATATACCCACGCTCAGGCCCGGATTTAGGCATGTGCAACCTGTGTAACGGCACAGGGCCTCATTTTTCTTAGGGCCTCCAATTTCTAGATCTTATTGTTAGTATATAACTCAGTTTTAGATGTTTTAATGTAAGTAAACGACATTTTAAGAAGAAAACATGTTTAAAAATGTTAAAAACTTATAACTTGAGTCACAGTAGTGAAAGATGGGATATATTTTGTTTTTAATGAAGTGAATCGGAATAGTGTGTTTTACCGGAGAAGATGACAGTGACACCAAACCCAAAAATCTTCTTTTTTTTCTGGTAAATTTCATGTTTAGTCCTTCTAGTATGTAATTTGACAAGTAAGCCATTATTTTAAAGTAATTTGTTTAGTCCTTTGTGCTAGTTTATTGAAAAATAAAAAGCAAACAAATACTAAAATAAAACACTGTATTTTCTATTTTGACACATTATTTTGATACCAATTGTTGGTTCTTGATGTTATAACAAATATTTTGAAGCTATGAATATATTTCATACAACACCACACAACTCTATAGTTAATCGTCGGGGACATTAAAAATATTTTTGAAGTTTTACAAAAAATCAATGCATTATCACTACAAGAAAAAAGGGCTATAGTGACGACAGGAAAATCGTCACTAAAGGTGGAAAAATCGTCACTAAACCGGATTAGTCACGAAAATCAAGGTCGTCACTTGTCGTCACTATAGCTCCGTCACTAAGTTAATAGTGACGAAACTGATATTTGACACTAAATTAGTGACGAACTAAAGTCGTCACTTATTGGTGTGTGACAACCCATTTCGTCACTTAATTTCATCACTACAGTGGCTAAAGTCGTCACTATTTGCTGGAATTAGTGACGAAAGAAAAGCGTCATTTTTTGGGTGAACTTAACGTCCAATAGTGACGACATATTTCGTCACTTTCCAAAATCCTATATCTCGATAATGCGGTACCTACAATTGTAAATATGGGTATTTATAGACTGAAAATGGGAAAAGACATTTGTTTAGTCAATAACTTGATCCATAACAAAGCTGAAACATCAATTATGTCCAACATTATTCGATTTGTAGCATATACTTTCAACCAGAAAGTTACAAAGAGATAATAATGATTCTGTAAAAAGAATCCTCAAATGGTAAACTGTTACTACAAGTATATCATGCACTTAAACTAAACATCATCTCGAGCCTCATCATAATCTTCATAATCTTCGGTCATATCATCATCCTCAATCTCCTGCATAAAAATAATAATTTCAAAGCACACCATCAGTTATAATACCCATTTCGCCCATTATAGGTTGAAATAAAACCTAAATTTACTGTATACACATAACACAAATGATTCAAGTCATGCATGGACTTAACCTATTCCCAAAGCCAAGCCTGAGTAGCCATTATTCACAACTGTTGCTGCTTATATACGAGAGTGAGTTCCATTATACAGTACTTAAATAAGCAATCTTATGGACGTACATCAGCTAAATTGTGTTATGTGGGTCAATTTTCTCACAATCATGGGTTGAATGGGTGAGGAAGAAACACACCTCTTAGGTCCAACAGGTTGATATGTTATTTAAGATATATATCTGATGGGTCTAACGGATCAACAGAACAGGTTATACAAAAAGTATATTATAAATGTTAAAAAAGGGAAAGTTACATATTAGAACATTAAACTGATAGTTTAACTAACATAGCCAATTTACAAAAAGTCAAGACCGAGTCAAGGTTAAATGTTCAAGTGAAAGCATTATATGTATTAATTATAAAGGGCATTTGTATATGTATATCCAATCTTTAAAGATGTTATTTGAGGAAAAAGTGTCTTATACTCGTTTTCATGTTGGTTAACAGAATTTTCCAGAAACTTGAGACGGGGCATCAGATGAGTAATGGCAAACCATTTTAATATATGCAGACTAGTATAGTATATGTTAGGTAATGCACAATGTTACAGCAGGCATAGAATGAAATAAATAAGCACAGGTAGGTACCTGGGAGAGGCCAAGTATGTTGTAACCATTACTGAGTTGCTTCATTTCCTTAACCTGATGAGGGAGGGAGAGGCAACAACAATTTAATAGGAAGCAACGACAAATAAGAGAATCGATGTTCCCCCCTAAGTAAATAAAAGAAGGGTATGCATGTATGTGTTGATCCACGTACCTTATCGCAAACAAGTTGAGTCTGGGAAACATGAGAGGAACTTGGATTAAACAATTTTACAAAAAGAAAGGTAGTTTATATGATGGATGAGGAGTTGTACCTGTTGTAGGAGAGGCATAAATCGTATGAAGACTAAACTTAAAAACAAGAAAAAATAAAAGGTCGTTGGACTTGCTCAAATATCATCTTCTTACCATGTGACCTTTACGTCTAGGAAGTCCAGGTTCCATCCTAGGAATTGATCCATGAACACCACCGGATACCTAACAGCCAAAGAATGACAGCTTATGATTTCTAATGGAAGCGTGGACTCAAGAGAATTTTACTTGAGGTTAAGGAACTAACTGAATGAATGAGGAACACTACCAAAAAAAAACAGAAAGTTCCAATCTTTTACCTTGTTTTCTCCTACCTTTGCACCAAGATGCTGATGTGACTCGCTCCCATGGGTGCTTGTAAATTTGCTCTTATGAGTATGCTCTAACCATTCAGCAGTTTCGTTTGCTTGTTTGAATTGATGGATCTATAAGACATCAAGTCGTTAGTAAATCCTAAAGACTTTTTGTGAAAACAACTTTTATAAAAACTTTTAAATAAGCAGGAAACAAGCTATTGGCTTATCAGCTGTCAAAGCAAGGGTAATTAGATTAAGTATCCCAACTTTTTTAATATATGCAGACACATTTATAAATAATTTTAGTCATTTAAATGCATAAACAAGTTTTTAAAACCAAAACCAACCACAAAGATATGCATAACTATGTCTGTCTTTAAGAATCTTGTGCAGGACGGGTGTATAATGTGTCCCTCAATTGATAGTACATTCGATTTGCGAAATGGGTCAATTAGGGACTTATTTGTTTATCCCGTGAAAATTGATGGTGAAAATATATACATAAGCATGGGAGCAGCTGCCCCAACTGATGTATCAGCTGAAATTGTCTTTAGTGGAAGGGCACAACCTGGTATAACCGTTAGTGATGTTAACGTGGATGAGGTAACCAATTTAACTGTTTACTTTCTTTTGCAAACTAGAGTCATCACTAGTAGATGCTGCAAATTGGGTAGGTTGAACAATGGGTCAAAATGAGTTTTTTGTGCTTGTCCTATTCATGTATAGTTGTGAATAAATAACTATATATCATATGAGCGAGTCACAAAACATGTATAGTTGTGAATAAATAACTATATATCAACAGTAGATGAGTACTAATCTATAATCACATAAAATACTACTACACAAACACATCCTTATATCTTATAGGTAACAGTAGATGAGTACTAATCTATAACCTACACTTAATCTGAAATAAGGCTAAAACTAACCTTACTATATCAAGTATTATATAATCTGTAGCAGATTCAAACACAGCATCCATAAAACAATTCTACAAATAAATAAACTCTTAACAAATAAATCCTTAACTATCACAATATACAATCAATATCCATTTTCATTTTCATCAATAAATAACTAACACTAATAAAAAAACATCACCATAAAACAATTATATAAAGTTAAAATAAAAAAGTAAATAAATACCAGCAGTAACAAAACGGCGGTTGTACTGAATACGTTTGTGAGCACGCCTACGTGGCTGTTTCTTCTTGTCTTGTTTAGCAACCTTTGGTGTTTGTCCTCTAACCTTTCCCACACGTGCCAATAATCCGTGCACCTTTCCTGTTTATTTATTTATAAAAACAACAATCAGACACGTCACCACGATAACAGCCAACTAATTAAATCTAGAATCATCTCATGCTCTTCACGATTTGATGCATTAGTAAAAAGGAGTCATTTATTATCAGCAAAACAGAATATGCGTGTAAAGTGTTATATATTCTTAATACCCGAATCAGTTGTATTTTGGAAAATTTATTCCAAATTTGCAAAGAACATCAAGGCATGAACACTAGCACATCATTCAAGGTGCCCGAATAACCTTCAAGTTTCGTTTTCTTCGGGTCTAAAAGTTATTTAGAAAGGCAACGACTCCCTCATTCATAATATGCACCTAAGACTACACCAAATATGTCCACAACGGAACTTAAACCGTCGATCCATTGGTTGAGGAACACCTTTATTAGTCGCCCTGAGCCTATTAACTGGATCTAAAAATCTCCGCTAGCCTTACCTTATTCCTACGACCAGTACAAAATTTGGAACTACTGTCCTCACAATCAACCCAAAAACATCTAACAAAAACTAAAAAAAAAAAAGAAAAAGAAAAAAGGAACACACTAGCCTAACTAACATAGCCGATATATAGATTCCTAAAATCTGCCCTCACAATAGTGCATTTGACATACGAGGCACTAGTTAACCAATGTGTTTACACTTTGCCAACGAGCTCCTAAAAAATAGTCAAATTGCTAACTTAAGAGTATTAAAACAATCCGATAAAACCGGACATAAACAAAAACAGTAATCACCTCATTAAGATGCCGTTTTTCTGCTTATCTACTCACATTAATCTGATAAAACCACGACTTACCACAATCGTCATCATCCACAACTAAACATCATTATCATTATCATAAGCTCCAGAAGCACTAGTGGTAAACTTAATTTTGCTAGACATTTTATCGAACACTTGGCATGCAATGCTTAAATATCTTATATTCGTAGCAACTAAACCGCTAAACTTACACATTCTAAACTTAATGTGAGACCGAGAGAATAGTGAACACTTAATACTTATAATCAATAATTTCATCAAATAGTGAAAGCCTAACACTTACAGCAATCTGATATGAAACCGTGAGCTTATGAATAGTAACACTTACAGCTTATGAACCGTGAGCTTAATAACAGTAACCTGATGAACGAATTGCAGTTGAAAAGCAGTTGGGGTGTTTGTTTAAGCTGATTCAAATAAAGTGAATTGCAATTGGGGTTTTTGTTTAAGCTTATGAACCGTAAAGTAATTTCGGGTCGGGTTTAGATCCGCGTGTTTTAAAACTTGACTTTTTTTTTAAAACTTGAATTTTTTTTATTTTTTATTTTTTTTATTTTTATTATTATTATTTTTTTTTTTGTTAAAAAAGCTTTATGAACGTGTATCAGGGAGACACTTTTAAAACTTGGTGTTTTTATTCATTTTTTAAAACTTGAATTGGCTTTTTTTTAAAACTTGAAAGCAAAAGATTAGTATAAATAAAAACATTACACACCATTTGACTTTTTTTTTAAAAACATTACACACCATTTGACTTTTTTTAAAAACTTGACTTTTTTTTTACTGTTTATCAAATACTTGAATTTTTTTTTCTTTTAAAACTTGAAAAATTAAAAAAAAAAATTATTATTGATTTGATTGTGATAAATGTATTGATTAATAAGATTACACTAGGATAATTATTGAATTAATTGCAATAGTCAACTTAGTGACAAAACTTTTTCGTGACTAGATGAGTGACAAAAATTTCGTGACTATATATGCAAGTGACAATAAATAGTGACGACAATTATATATCGTCACTAATTAGTGACGAAATATATAAGTCGTCATTAAATTCTCGTCACTATAGGCCTTTTTTTTGTAGTGTATATTTGAAAAAAAAAACACAAGATATATCCAAATTTGAATAAAAATGTTACATAAATTACCAGTGACTTAACTATATGATCTAATGGCATAAATGATTAATGATCTAACGGCGTAAATGCATAATCATTTTAAGTTAAATAAATTTTTAGTATATTCAAGGGCCTATAATGTAAAATGGCACAGGGCCCTCGAAATCCACGAGACGGCCCTGCCCACGCTCCAAATCACTTTGTCGAATCAGAAAATACATGAGCACAACAACTTCGCATCACGCCTAGATATGATCACCTTCGAACGTCACACGAAAATCCTCCCTAGCACCCCTTGATCGATCGGAAATGGAAGAAAAAGTGGTGGCCGCCATTTTTTAGTTTTGTTTAGGTTTAGGGTTTGCTAAATTATGTTAAAAGAAAAAACAAAATGTGTGAGGTTGTGAACCGGTTATAACAAAACGTTTTGATGAGGTTTTGAAAAAGGAAAGTCATAATGGGCACATAATTTGCACTGATTATATATGTTCATGTTTATAAGGCTGAAATTAAGGAGAATTTATATCACTTAAATGTGTTAATGAGTGTGTCGTGTATATAAGAGGTTAAGGTAGAAAATGAAATCTTTTATCATCTTAGGAATATTCACAAGTCATTTGGTCTTATCTCTTATTTATTCTTGTGTCGAGTGATGTGTAGTGAAACAAGAAAACGTGTAGGAGGGTATTACAAAAGAAAGGTAACAATTTTTATTAAGTTTACTTTAGGTTATAACTCGGGTGAGCATGGGGCGGGGTGGGGCGGTTTTATGGTAAAACCAAAAACCGAACCGTATATTTCGGTTTTTGAAAACTACAAACCGTTTGGTTTTGGTTTTTTCGGTTTTGGTTTTTGACATTGAATCGGTTCGGTTTCGGTTTCGGTTTTTTCTTACTTGAAAACAAGCAAGTTTTAATCTTATATAAAGTTTACGATTCCAAGTTTCAAGCAAAAATATTTAAACAAATATCAACAATTGTGTAATATTCGGTAATCCAAAGCTTCGAAAAAACGTACAAAACAACCAAACATTTTCTAAAATATAAAATGTTGTCTTTGCGGCTTTACACTTTTCGTTTGCAAAGACATTCAAAGAACACTACTGTTCAAAAACAAAGATATAACAAATAACAAATTTGAATGTGCAGATAATAAACAACACTATTTTTTCAATAGATAAAGTTGTATAATCAAATCTTTAAAATTAAATTGCAAATTTCTTTTATAGATAAAATTATATAAAAACATATAAAGATGGGGCGGGGCGGTTTTTTCGGTTCGGTTTTTCATATGAAACCAAAAACTGCCCCAAACATTCGGTTTTTATAAAATTCAAAACCACCACCATCGGTTTGTCAAATGGGGCGGTTTTTTTGGTTCGGTTTTTTCGGTTTCGATTCGGTTTTTCGGTTTTTGTGCTCACCCCTATAACTCATAATGTATTAATATAATATATCATATAGTTTAGTGTATTAATTAGTTATTATATAACTTAGGTAAAATTTCAAATTAGACGTAAATTGTGAATTTAGAAATTTGGGTTTTACATTTTGCAAAGGAACAATCACTATCTCTATTTACCTATATATGACTCACAAAAAATAGATATTTGTTACTTTCATTCACTCAAGCTAAACCATGTTTAGTGATATTCTTATAGCCTATGTTAATCAAGTCAACTCGGTTGCCATGATTAAAATAGATATTTGTTACTTTCATGTAGAACCAAAAGTATATTAGAAGAGTTATTCACCCCAGGATAAAAAATCAAAGTACTCAACATCCAAATTTGACAAACTCAGTAGCACAACAAAGAGTTAAGCACCTACTTTTCACATAATAATCAATGAAAAAACACTCAAGTTGTCTAATTAAAACCTAAATAGGTCTAATTAAAAAAAAAAAAAAACCCGAAATTGTCATTGTTCATCAACAAAAGAAAAATTAACATTAAATTAAACACATGTAAATGTAGAAGCATAAGGTAGTTGATTGTTACAAACCTAAGAGGAGTATTATTTATTTATGTGTCGATCTATTTTACAGAGATGTAGAAGCATAAGGTTGGTGGGAGTGATGGTGATAATACAGAAATGTGATAAGTGAGAATTAATAACAAAACAAATATTGGAGTTATAAGGAGGGTAATTGAGTTATTTTACATTTCCCTTCCTTTTTTTTTGTTTTCTTCACTTTCACCTCAAAAATGGGCAGAAAGTTTTGAAGCAAGATATATCCTACTTTCACTCGTTTGCTATCACTTTACTTCCTAGAAATAAACCTGAGAACATGAGATTTTTTACATCTCATCACTTTCATTTTCTTTCCATTTTTTTAATCAACTTAAGAACATAACGTTAAGTATGATATTTTTTTATGCAATTACCTTTTGTTATACGGTTAGACCTTAAATTTCAATTATCATCTTTTGGCTTCTAATGCACTACATATAAAATTCATTAAAAATTGTCAATTCTATTAAAAAAATAAAAAAAATAAAAAAACGAATGCAATTGCAAAATAAAACTACTAACAATGCGTCGATAAATTTTGAACTAGACCCATAAAGAGTGAACAATGTAAGTGTTTACAAATGTTGTATTTCTGTGTCATCTCACGATTACAATATGGGGATATATATCCCAACTTTACAATGTATTTTAGTAAAATAGTAAATGCATACTAATCTACAGCTAATAGAATAGTAGGATAATATTAATTACAATCAAGAAATAACTAAATGATAAGACTAAATCTTTATCATTAATAGCACAGCTAACACTCCCCCGCAGTTTGAGCGGGAGGGCAACAAACACTCAAGCTGGAACGAAATTCTTTAGTCGACTCGTAACAAAACCGTACCAACGGTCGCTTTAGTCGACTGTACCAACGGTCGGCTAAGTCGACTGGTAACACAACCGTACCAACGGTCGACTTTAGGGACTGGTACCAACGGTCAACTCTAGTCGACTGGTAACAAAGTCGTACGAACAATCAAATAATTGACAAACATTAAACACCTGCATTAACATCAAAAGAAAAGATGATAAAACGAAAGTTGGTTCTAAACCGTCAACCCCCCAAAGAACCTTCCGAACAAACGGGGCGTGTTTTTCCCTAGAAAAACATAAAGATTACATATTTGGAAGAAGTTGTGGTTTATTTTGGTTACGGCTTAAAGAGAGCCCTCCGAACCTCCGGCATGTAGCCGGCGGCCGGAGGCGGCAGCGGAAGATTTTAGATTTTAGGTTTTGTGGATCTCTGATACCATGTAAGTGTTTACAAATGTTGTTGTATTTCTGTGTCATCTCACGATTACAATATGGGGGATATATATCCCAACTTTACAATGTATTTTAGTAAAATAGTAAATGCATACTAATCTACAGCTAATAGAATAGCACTACAAGAATAAGAATCAGGAGAACAGGCGACGAACTGTTTCCCGTCGACATTATGTCGACGGCATAAGGCAGAAAACGACAAAAAAACGCTTGACCGAGCCCAACTGCGTTGAATTTTTCATAATCGTATTTTCCCGTCGACATGTCGACGGGAACATTTTAACATATTTTTTTAGCCTCAATAATTCACTAAAGTTGGGCGCAAAATTTACCTGCTAATATATTCCCGTCGACATGTCGACGGGAATATATTAATAACGTTTTATCCCACAATTAACGTGTGATTAAGCATAATAATTATTATGTTTTAAGAGTCCCGTCGACATGTCGACGGGAGTATATTACTAATTATAAACATTTTTAATTATAGATTACTCGATCATGACTCAAATTAAGTATTGCAATAGATGTTTTTTAATTTTGATTGTTTCATTTTCAGAATACGCTGAGATGGAGAAAAAGCTTGCTGAGGCCGAGAAGAAGATTGCTGAGGCCGAGGAGAATCGCCTTCGAGAAGCTGAAGAGCGTAAGGCCTTGAAGCCGGAGATTGCTTTGATCACAGGTTTTATCTCCTCCAACCCGCGATGGAACGAGTATGTTAGTCAGGCGGGTTCTCAGCACGTGGATGGCTCAGGCAGTGGCGTTGGAGGTAGTGGCTCAGCTGGAGGGAGCGGGAGTCGCAGAGGCGATGAGGATGGTTCTGGCGATGATGAGGGTCCTACTGATGATCACGAGTGATTTTGGATGTAGAGGTACAAACTTGGGTATTTTGTGTTGTACTTATGCTTGAAACAATATTTTGGCGACCCATATGTTAGTATTGTATAGTTTAACCTTTTGGCGACTTGAACGTCGCGGATATTAAAACATTGTGGATATGGCAGCTAGGTTTAGACATTACCACACCCCGTTTTGTAGACTTTATATGGTTTTATTCATTTTGAGGGTGTTTAGCTATATTTTGCAAGTGTTACAGCCGATGGCGAGTTATACGTTTAGGACATGTTGATATTGAGTGGTTATAGGTGCTTGTAATGTTACAGGTTTTGGTAGATTAAAATGCATGTGATTGTTACTACCTTCAAGATAAAATGTTATGTCAAACTTAGAGATCGAGGACGGCAACACCAGAGTATACCGTCCACGACCGAGAATTCATACACTTAACATGCTCAAGTTCATAAGGTGGCAACTGAATCCCTTTTAGTTGCTCAAAATCTACAGAAATCTACAAGACACGCATACAATTGACTTAATTTTTATGTTATTATATCATTGCTAGCAACTAAGTATAACCACAAAAACAAATGATTTGGGTAAATACCTTTCCGCAGATATTGTTACCAAGCTTCAAAACTTTGAATCTATTTGACTTTTCCAAAAATCGCCTCAATTTCTGGAACCAAAGAGTGTCAACGTCATTGATAATGTGGCATTCCATACGTGCATTCGACTCGCCCAAATCAATATTAATTAACTCGCTTTGATTGAGATAATTCCCTGCATTTGCATAACTAAGTAAAAGCAGATTAGGTGTCATGATATCAATCCCTTCCAGATCATCATCACACTCATCACACTCGTCATATAGCACAAATTTCCTCAAGGTAGTACTAGAAACCGCAAGGCTGTTGCATCGATTGACAAGACACAAAGACAAATTTTCAAGGATGGGGAAGTTGGATAAAAAGTCCGAAAGCCCAGTTGATGTTGGGAAAAAATACCCATGCAAAAGCAAGGTCCTTAACTGTTTGCATAAACCCAAGTTCACAGATGTTGCACCTCTCCCTTCCATGTAGCTTATAATAAGTTCAAATTCACAGAGATTTGGAGCTTCAATATCTAGTCTCTCAAATTCATTTTCTTCACCATTATAAAAAAAGTGAGCTTTTTTAAGTTTCTGAAGCCGCTCATAAACATAGAATTTCTTAAAACCATAGCAATATTTAACAGTTAATTCCTCTAGAAGAGGGCAACTAGCCGTCAAATGCTTGATCACAAGTGGATCAAAACAGACATTATTAAGCCACAACACTTTCAAAGACTTGAAGTTGGCAGCATCAACCATCAAGGACGAAGGTAACTCACAATGAGATACTTTCAAAGATGTTAATGACGAGGCAGATGTGAGTATATCAGGTAAATGGTATCCCTGATTTTAATTTTCAACGCCTTCAGGCCTTTTAGAAGAATTGATTCAAGGCATAATTCAATGATCTTTAATTCTGCAATAGTCGCGAATTCTATACAGACTATAAATGTTTGTGCATTCATCACATTTTGCTGCTGGCAAAATCTAGAAACTGTATGCTTAATATACTTGTAAAAACTGTCCTTGACATCACTAGAACAGAAACTATCGTATTTCCAAAATCACTGCTGTTGAATTCTCACACGGGTAATGAAGCAGTTAGAGCAGACCATTTTTTAGACAATACACTCACTCGAACACGCTCTTTAGGATGATCCAATCGTAATAGTATGTTTTCAATAATGCATTCAGGAAGCTCTGATATCCTGTCAGTTGTATCTTCTTTAGTTTTCACTTTCCGCTTCTTCATCTCCCAACAAAAAACTCACTAGCTTCGATCTTTACCACTTACAGACACTTTAGCTAACTAAAAAAAATTCTGCTTGTGCTACCAACATAACAGGAATGGAGAAATGTAATCCCGTTGGCACTCCCATAGAACATAAGGCAAAGCCTTCTAAGCATGACGGAGGAGAAGCAATAGACTCAACTCTATTCAAGAGTCTAGTTGGAAGTTTGCGCTATTTGACATGTACAAGACCCAACATTCTCTTTGCGGTTGGATTGATTAGTCGTTTCATGGAAGAGCCTACGACAAAGCATTTGGAGATTGCAAAGAGGATCCTTCGTTATATCAAAGGTACCGTAGATTATGGTATGTTTTACTCAACAAGTGAAGACTTCAAGCTGGTTGGATATAGCGACAGTGACTGGGCTGGAAATAAAGACGATGGAAGAAGTACAACAGGATTCCTGTTCTTCCTGGGTAACAATGCCTTTACATGGTCTTCAAAGAAGCAACCTGATGAGGCGAAAAATGATCCATTTTTAGGGGGTCATTTAAGCCCGAATCCGAATTTATTTGATCAAATATTGCCCTAAATCGTTCCTTTTGTGATTTTAGGTACTTTGGGAGTGAAATCTGGAAAAGGAAGCAATTCGGACGTTTTTGGAGCATAAAAGTGAAGAAAACGCCAAAGTCTTAATTTTCCAAGCTGGGAACAGTAGGTGACGGCGTCAAGAGCAAATTTCATAAATTCCCATGACGGTCCAGTAGAGTTTTGACGGCGTCACGTGAGAAGGGCGTCAAGAGTAAAAGAGTCATGACGGCCTGGAAGTGCATAACTCTTGACGGCGTCAGAAGTAGATCTAGGCAGTCCGAGGAGAGTTTTGGCGGCGAGGTGATGGCGTCACAAGATTACTCTTGACGCCGTCAGACCTGTTTTTCTATATATAGTTTTCTAATTTTTCACATTTAAAGAGAGAAGTTTTGGAGAAACCCTAAGTACGATTTTGGTGCAACTTTTACAGGTTTTTCAAGGGTTCCAACCCCTTGATACCTTGCATTGTAATTGAGATAAGTGTTCTTCTAATTCAATCAATATGTCTATGTGTTGGTTGTCTATATCTTGTTCTTGTCTCAATTCCATTATGCTAGGCTAGATCTCTTTTGTGTTTGCTTAGATCTAATGAAACCTAGATATTGATTATGTGTTGATTACTTATTTATTCTTGTCTTGGATGAATGATTTATATGTTAGGCTTAAGAAAACTGGCAGATCTCCAAATGGTAACATGCTTGAACATCTTAAGAAACATGAACCGAGGCGTACTAGGTCTTTATTGGTTGTATTTAATGCATGAGCCACTATTTACAATCCCTATAGTTGTGCTGAGCATGGTGTAGGAGGAGATAAGAGCTCATAGAATTGGGGAGTTATGTATGCCACCCCATGAATGGTATTAAGGAATACAATCCGTCATCCATGCAATTATAACAAGTAATCAACGCGTAAAACATATCTAGGGAGTAGTGAAATCTAAGTAAACACATTTTCTCCAATTACTGCTCACAACCTTAGTATAATTAGTTTATTTTCATTTTTAGTATTTTATCTTGATTGCATCTTAGTTTTGGGTTAGTTGAATAGCAACTAATTCCGCCCACTCTTCCAAAACCCCGAGATTTTAATTGCTTTCTAAAAAATATAAAAACACAAAAAATAATCATCCCTCACCTTTAGAACTAGTAATTTAGGCTTTCTAATCCTAGCGACACTATTCCTAAGCTGAACGATCAATCCCCCGGTACTTGTTATTATACTATACTACAACGATCAGGTACACTGCCTGGTGGGGGTTGTAAGCTTCTCGAGATCCCTCGAGAGGTAAAGCCTGTTGCGATTCCCATGCATCACAACCTATTGTCACCTTATCCAGTTGTGAAGCGGAGTACGTAGCTGCAACATCGTGTGTTTGCCACGCAATTTGGCTAAGAAGTATGCTAAAGGAGCTACACATGGAGCAAGAAGATGCGACTGAGATCTACGTGGATAACAAGTCAGCAATTGACTTAGCAAAAAATCCAGTCTATCATGATCGAAGTAAGCATATCAACACTCGTTATCACTTTATTCGAGAATGCATTGCAAGGAAGGATGTCCAAGTAATACATACGAGGTCCGAAGATCAAGTTGCAGATATCTTCACCAAGCCGCTCAACGAGAAAGATTTCTCAAGACAACGAATGATGCTTGGAGTCGGTAAATCAAGTTTAAAGGGGGGGGTGTTGGATCATAAACTTGATTTAGCCTGAGAATGGTATGGAAGTTTCTAGAAAGTCGTAGAATGGTATGGAAGCTTCTAGAAACTCGTAGAATACTCATAGAAAATATCTTTGTGAAATATCTAGAATGATACTAGAAATATCTAGTTAAACTTATCTAGTAGGAAGTATCTAGAACTAGATATGTTGATAAGGATAATGATGTATCAAGAAACATCTAGAATTAAGATTAGGATGATGATGTAAGTAATTATCCATAGAAAATATCTGGGTTCTAGAACCTTCCATGGAGAAGTATAAATAGGTGTAGTGATGCATTTGTATGAACTATGAAGAAAAGTTCAAGTAATAAAAGTTTCATTGTAAAAGCTCTCTAAGTATTCCTCTCTTCATCGAATATAAGCCTAAAAGGCCCTCGTGTTTTCCAACAAAGTGGTATCAGAGCTAGAAGATCGAGATGTCGAGTTCAATGAACTTGTTCCAATTTCCTCGTCTTACCAAAGATAACTATGGTAGTTGGTGCATTCGAATGAAGGCGTTACTCGGTTCACATGATGTGTGGGAGATAGTCGAGAAAGGTGTTGAGAAATTTGATGATGAAAGTTCGTTGAATGCCGCCCAAAGGGTGGAATTGCAAAAGGCAAGAAAGAAGGATCAAAGTGCTCTTACACTCATCTATCAATGTCTTGATGATGCGATGTTTGAGAAAGTTGCAAATGCAACCACTTCTAAGGAAGCGTGGGAGATCCTTCAAAATGCTTTCAAAGGAATTGACAAGGTGAAAAAGGTACGTCTTCAAACTCTTAGAGGAGAGTTCGAAAAGCTCCAAATAGAGGAATCCGAAACCATTTCGGATTATTTCACTCGTGTCTTAACCATTTCCAATGAAATGAAGAGAAATGGTGAAAGCTTGAGTGACACAAGGGTGATAGAAAAGGTTCTTCGCTCTTTGCCACCAAGCTTTGATTACATTGTCGTGGCCATATAGGAGTCAAAAGACATAGACTCTATGACAACTGATCAACTCATGGGATCTTTACAAGCCCATGAAGAGAAGTTGAAGAAAAGAAGGGGGAAAGAACCCTTGGAGCAAGCTTTATACTCGAAGGTCTCTTTCAAAGAAAGAGAAAAGAGCTTTCTACATGGAAAGGAGCAAGGACGAGGACGCGGTACTTTTCGAGGTCGTGATGGTTTCCAAGGCCGAGGAAGAGGAAGAGGAAGAGAAGATGTCAACAAAGAAGATGAAAACCAATGGTTTTCATATCGACGAGGTCGTGGGAGAGGCTTTCAATCTCAAAGAGGAGGTAAGCCCCAAATACAATGTTATAATTATCGAAAATATGGTCATTATGCCAGTGAGTGTAGTAGCTCAAGACAAGTGGAAGAAAAAGCTAATCTTGTGGAGGTAGAAGACAAAGATGAGCTTACCTTGCTAATGGCAAGACGTGACGAACAAGAAGAGAGGATAGAACCATCGCATATAGATTCCGCTGCTAGTAACCATATGACGGGTGAAGAAGACTTGTTCGTGGATATGGAGGAAAGTAAAGGTAACGTCACCTTTGGAGATGAATCAAAGGCACCGGTGAAAGGAAAAGGTAAGATACTTATCCGAGCTAAAGACGGAAGTCACCAATATATTTCGGACGTATACAATGTGCCCAACCTTAAAAGTAACATTTTAAGTGTGGGACAACTTTTAGAGAAAAACTACGATATTCATTTCAAAGAGCATAGTGCTACAATAAGAAATCCCGAAGGAAAGCTCATAGCTAAAGTCCCTATGACTAAAAACCGAATGTTCCTTCTAAACATTCAGCATGATGAAGCTAAGTGCTTAAAGAGTTGTTTAAAGGATCATTCGTGGCTTTAGCATATGAGGTATGGGCACTTAAACTTTGGTGACTTAAAGTTATTATCCTCAAAGGGAATGGTGAAAGGGTTAGATCAAATTGATCATCCCAATCAAGTGTGTGAAGGATGCCTTCTTGGGAAGCATGCTAGGAGTTCGTTCCCGAAAGAAGCGACATCAAGAGCTAAGGAGCCTCTCCAACTAATTCACACGGATTTGTGCGGTCCCATTTCTTCACCCTCTCATGGTAAGAATCTTTACTTCATGCTTTTTATTGATGATTTTTCAAGAAAAACTTGGGTATATTTTCTAAAAGAAAAATCCCAAGCTTTTGACGCTTTTAAGACATTTAAAGCTATGGTAGAAAAAGAGAAAGGTTTAAAAATTAAATCCATGAGATCTGATAGAGGTGGAGAATTTTTATCAAAAGAATTTAACAAATTTTGTGAGGATAATGGGATCCGGAGATTTCTAACGGCTCCTTACTCCCCACAACAAAATGGAGTGGTGGAGAGAAAGAATAGAACCATTCTCAATATGGTCCGAAGCATGTTGAAAAGTAAGAAGATGCCAAAGGAGTTTTGGGCCGAAGCGGTTGACTGTGCGGTATATCTATTGAATCGGTGTCCGTCAAAGAGTTTAGATAACAAGACTCCACAAGAAGCATGGAATGGGATGAAGCCTACCGTCTCTCACCTAAGGGTATTCGAAAGCATAGCGTATGTTCACGTTCCAAGCCAAAGGCGATCCAAGCTTGATGATAGAAGTGAGAAGCATGTGTTCGTTGGCTACGACAAGCAGTCAAAAGGCTATAAGCTCTATAATCCAATCACAAGGAAGGTGGTAGTGAGTAGAGACGTGGAGTTCGATGAAGAAGAAGCATGGGATTGGAGCATTAAAGAAAATGAAAGGTATGACTTTCTTCCTATGACTGATGAAGAAGAGACGGGTGAATCAAGTGAAGAAGTCCATCAACCTCAAAGTCCAACTCCAACCCAAGACTCCCCTTCAAGTTCAAGAGAAGGAGAAGCCAAGACAAGAAGTTTGCAGGAGCTCTACGAGGTAACTGATGAGATATCGCTTTTTTGTTTATACGCTGATTGTGAACCTTTAGTTTTTGAAGAGGCTATGAAAAGTAAGAAATGGAGACAAGCCATGGACGAGGAGATAAAGTCAATAGTGAAGAATGATACGTGGGAGTTGACGACCATTCCAAAAGGCCAAAAGGCTATTGGAGTCAAGTGGGTATACAAGGCCAAGAAAAACGCCAAAGGCGAAGTGGAGAAGTACAAGGCAAGACTTGTGGCAAAAGGTTACAAGCAGTAGCATGGGATCGACTATGAAGAGGTATTTGCTCCTGTTGCTCGTTTAGAAACTATTAGAATGATTATTGCTATTGCTGCTCAATATCGGTGGAAAATCCACCAAATGGATGTGAAGTCATCATTTCTAAATGGACTTCTCGAAGAAGAAGTTTATGTGGAGCAACCGGAGGGATATGTTGCCAAAGGGCATGAAAGTAAAGTGCTAAGGTTGAAAAAGGCCTTATATGGTCTAAAGCAGGCACCACGTGCTTGGAATACTAGAATTGACAAGTATTTCCAAGAACATGGTTTTACAAAATGCCTAAGTGAATATGCACTTTACGTGAAATTTGAAAGTGGAGGTATACTGATCGTCTGCTTGTACGTGGATGATTTGATCTTTACAGGAAACTCTCAGAGTATGATGGATGAGCTCAAGAAGTCAATGACAAAAGAGTTCGAGATGACAGATATAGGACTTATGTCTTATTATCTTGGCATTGAGGTGAAGCAGATGGATGATGGAATTTTCATAAGTCAGGAAGGATATGCCAAGGAGATATTAAAGAAATTCGGAATGGAGAAATGTAATCCCGTTGGCACTCCCATAGAACATAAGGCAAAGCCTTCTAAGCATGATGGAGGAGAAGCAGTAGACTCAACTCTATTCAAGAGTCTAGTTGGAAGTTTGCGCTATTTGACATGTACAAGACCCGACATTCTCTTTGCGGTTGGATTGATTAGTCGTTTCATGGAAGAGCCTACGACAAAGCATTTGGAGATTGCAAAGAGGATCCTCCGTTATATCAAAGGTACCGTAGATTATGGTATGTTTTACTCAACAAGTGAAGACTTCAAGCTGGTTGGATATAGCGACAGTGACTGGCTGGAAATAAAGACGATGGAAGAAGTACAACAGGATTCCTGTTCTTCCTGGGTAACAATGCCTTTACATGGTCTTCAAAGAAGCAACCTATTGTCACCTTATCCAGTTGTGAAGCGGAGTACATAGCTGCAACATCGTGTGTTTGCCACGCAATTTGGCTAAGAAGTATGCTAAAGGAGCTACACATGGAGCAAGAAGATGCGACTGAGATCTACGTGGATAACAAGTCAGCAATTGACTTAGCAAAAAATCCAGTCTATCATGATCGAAGTAAGCATATCAACACTCGTTATCACTTTATTCGAGAATGCATTGCAAGGAAGGATGTCCAAGTAATACATACGAGGTCCGAAGATCAAGTTGCAGATATCTTCACCAAGCCGCTCAACGAGAAAGATTTCTCAAGACAACGAATGATGCTTGGAGTCGGTAAATCAAGTTTAAAGGGGGGGTGTTGGATCATAAACTTGATTTAGCCTGAGAATGGTATGGAAGTTTCTAGAAAGTCGTAGAATGATATGGAAGCTTCTAGAAACTCGTAGAATACTCATAGAAAATATCTTTGTGAAATATCTAGAATGATACTAGAAATATCTAGTTAAACTTATCTAGTAGGAAGCATCTAGAACTAGATATGTTGATAAGGATAATGATGTATCAAGAAACATCTAGAATTAAGATTAGGATGATGATGTAAGTAATTATCCATAGAAAATATCTGGGTTCTAGAACCTTCCATGGAGAAGTATAAATAGGTGTAGTGATGCATTTGTATGAACTATGAAGAAAAGTTCAAGTAATAAAAATTTCATTGTAAAAGCTCTCTAAGTATTCCTCTCTTCATCGAATATAAGCCTAAAAGGCCCTCGTGTTTTCCAACAATATAGTGATGGCAAGTACCCCGTATATAAGCACTCACTATTTTTCATTTTCCTATTTTTATTGACTGAAAATAAAGAAAAGAATGATTTTGTTATTTTTGTATTTTTAACCCAGTCAAACTGATAAAACGACGAACATGGAATTGGCGATAAAGAGTGGTAAAGGTGCATTTATCTAAATTTAACACTCCTCACTGTAAATGATTGTATGCGAATCAAGTAGTGATTAAATGTTGGTTAAGCTAAGGTAAAATCGGTTTTCTGGTCCGTCATCTACACCTATAATTCAAGGAAAACTAATGCAAGGGTCATGCTACCAATCATCAAAAATTGAGCTGTGTCTTGGGAGTTATGGTTTGGCTGTTTTCTCTTGCGTTTAGTTTATTTTTGTTTACTCATGTATGTCGGATACATGTAGGTGTTCGTTGTTTTATCCATAATGTGGGATACCTCCATTTTGTTTGTAAATGAAGTTTCATTATTTGTAGAATTTACCGGGGAATCCTCTTTACCAAAAAAAAAAAAAAAAAAAAAAAAAAAAAAAAAAAAAAAAAAGTAATCATCCTAACCCTAACATGTTAAAACTTACATAGACAATACATTACCAACTAAGCAAGCAAGAATGCTCTTTCTTAAACAGGCGCGTGCAAGTTCCCGTTATAGTCAAATAGCGATCCCCATATTTTTTATACACAACACAAAAGGTTAAACACAAAACACAAAAATTTGTCTGTAAGATGAAAAATCAAACCCGAATCAACAATGGTTGTTGTTATAGTCTCGTTAAAACCTTTGCTTGAAAAACCAATCAGAAAAAAAGCTCACAGTCCAAAAGTATGAGTTGGAAGCCCACTAAGCAAGTTTAATCGACAAATTATGATTTAATTTGCTTTTAAGCTTAACACACAAAATACATTAATAAATAATCAATTCGATAATTTAGATGATATATTACTCATATTCGTTGGGGTTACAAAACTATAACTTAACATCAATGAGCAAGCCATATTACATTAATTAAGCTTTAAAGTAGATTATATTCTAAAAGTTAAGTTAACTTTATTTGTATCTTGTAGTCTGCTCCAATAGAATTTGAGCAACTAAAGGTAACTCAGTCACAACCTTATGAACTCGAGCATGTTGAGCTAGAATGGGAGACCATAAAAAAGACAGCAACTAAAGTTATACAGTTGATACATTGAATCTATTTATCTTCTCCCCATTGAAAAAATTACAAAACATACATGTTTTCAACTCACCCGAAACACATTTTTTCAACTCGTATGAATCACTTCCACAGTGATTCAATGCATTTTTAATGATAATAAAATCAAATTAAAGCTTAATGTAATATGGCTTGCTCATTGCTGTTATATAGCACAAGCTTCCTCAAGGAATTGAAGGACAAAAAACCTCCGAGGCTAGCTGCCACATCGTTTGTCAAACTTCCGAGGAAGCCCTTTAGAGTTTAGATGGTGCAACTCATCCTTCCACATATTTTACTAAAAGTTGTCATTCACATAGATTTGGAGCTTCAATATCTTTTCTTTTAACATCATTGCTAGCCATAAACTTTAATAAGATTATGAAGCCACCCATAAACACAGAAATTGTCAAGACCGGAGCAAAATTTAACAGTTAGTTCCTCAGGAAGATGGCAACTAGCGAGAAAATGCTCGATCAGATGTGAATCTGAAGGGACTAGATAAAACCACAACACCTTCAAAGACTTAAAGTTAGCATCATCAACCATAAAAGATGAAGGTACATGCCTAGACGTTTTCAAAGACGTTAATGACGAGACGCATGATGAGGGTCTAATTGGAAAACGGTAAATTTGTATATGTACATACAGTGATACTAAGTGTATATATACGAGCTGATGCCAGTGGTTGTATTTTGGGTATGGGCTGTTCTGTATTTATGTTTTTTGAAATCATTACTACTCGATGTGACGTACAATAATTATTAATTCTTCTTTAATACTCCGTAATCTGTAGGACTGTATATTTAATCAAAAATAGGTGGGCTTAGTATTTCAGCAATATTACCATTTATATCAGTGAAAGTGGACACTTACATCTTTGTTGCATTTAACGTGTTGAGAGTCCGATTATTCAATCACATTAGCATACTGGTAAACTTTAAATGAAAAGAAACAACCAAAAGAGGAGGCTATACATGCCTTAATGTGCACTGCCCAAATAATGCTACACAAAGTATAAACTAAAAAGCAGTACAGCAAAACAAAGTTGAATCAATCACACAACAGACAAACATCTCAAACAATCAGTAATAAACCTAAGTTTCCCAAATATATAGCCATGCATGACTTGTTCATTAGATTTTAAGCCATCACTAGAAATTCAGATTTACCATTACTTTACTTTAATTTACTTCCATCGTCACTGATTGATTCCTTAATTCAAAGAATCACGCGATCTCAACATTCGCAGACCTTTGATGGTTTCATTCTTTTCTTCTTCCGGGAAACTGTTCAGATAATTAACAAGAATTCAAAGAAGTAAAAGAACATGTTATATACATGCATACAAAATTAGCTGATAAAGGAACAATAGTGTACGGACCTTCTTCCTTTATGAAGGTCAGCGTTTGTAATTTATTATGGTCAGGCAATTCTGGCATCATTGAGTTCCAACTGAAGTAGGTTTCGGCATTGGAAGGAAAAGACCACTCGACTTGAATATTTGTTTGGCCTTTATCTTCTTGTTGAAGTAGCTTTGCAGATATAAACTGTAAAAAAATACTCGTAAAACGACAAGACAACTTAATTTATTTTAAACTAACATATTTATTTATCTGTGAGAAAGAAAAAAGAATATAGATAGAGATCATATCATGATATGTCATGTTGCTCAATCATTAAAAAAAAAAAAAAAAAAAAAAAAAAAAAAAAAAAAAAAAAATCTTTTTGAAAAAGAATTGAAGTAGAAGCGCATGTAACTCTTACTACCTTCAAGAAATGGCTCCGCTTTTTATCACTCATAAAAGAAAAGTTTGATGTCAAACTTAGGGATCGAGGACGGCAACACCAAAGTATACCGTCCAAGACCGTCAATACTTTTTCCAGCCACAGTTTTAGCTCAACATGCTCGAGTTCATAGGGTGGCAACCGGGTCACCTTTAATTGATATAAATCTACAGAAATCTTCAAAACACACATGAAGTTAACTTAATATTTTAGTTATAATATCATTGCTCTCGAGCAAGTATAAACACAAAAAAAAACAAATTCGGGTAACTACCTTTCCGAGAAAAGAGTTATCAAGCTTCAAAACTTTGAATCTATTTGCCCTTTCCAAAAATCGCCTCAAGTTCTTGAACCAAAGAGTGTCGACAGCATTGATAATGTGACATTCCATACATGCATTTAACTCGCCCGAATCAATTTTTTTTGACTTACATGGATTGAGAAAACTCCTTTCATTTGCATAACTAAATAAGATCAGATTAGGTGTATTGATATCAATCTCTTCCAGATCACACTTGTCATATAGCACAAATTTCCTCAAGGAAGGACTAGAAACCACGAGGCTGTTGCATTGACCGTGAAGAGATAAAAACAAATTTTCAATGAAGGGGAAGTTGTTGAAAAATTCAGAAAACCCTATTGATGTCGGGGAAAATGACCCATCTAAATGTAACGTCCTTAACTGTTTGCATGAACCCAGGTTCACCGATGTTGCTCCTTCACAGGGTCTTACAGAAAGATGACATTCATATAGATCTGGAGCTTCAATATCTATTCTCTCAACTCCATTAAACTTGTTATCAATAAACCGAAATTTTTTAAGATTCTGAAGCCGCCCATAAACAGAGAACTTCTTAACACCATAGCAATATTCAACCATTAGTTTCTCAAGAAGAGGACAGCTAGAGGTCAAATTCTTAATCACAAGTGGATCTAAAGTGACTTTATTAAGCCACAACACCTTCAATGAATGTAACTTGGCATCATCTACCATCAAAGACGAAGGTAAAACATGTTGAGACAATGTCAAAGATGTTAATGATGAGACACGTGATGAGGGTCTAATAGGAAGACGGTACTCTTGCAGATGTGGATATACAGTTATATCAATATCCAACACCTTTAGGCCTTTCTCAAGAATTAATCCTAGGCATTTGTTAATAATGCCCACTTCTTTGTCATCTTTGAACAATGTACAGAGTTTGAACGTCTGGACATTCTTCAGATTTTGCTGGCAACAAAATCTGGAAACGGAATGCTCAACATACTTGTAAAATAGATACCTAGCAACATGATTATACATAGTCCCATACACACCTTTGACAAACTCATCAAAACTGAAATCAAAAAAAGGGAAAGAAGCGGTTAGAGCACACCATCTTTTAGACAAAACACTCACTCGAACACGGTCTTTAGAAGAAACCAATCGTAATAGTATGTTTTCAATAACAAGTTCAGGAAGCTCTGAAATCCGATCTTCTTTTATCATTACGTTCTTATTCTTCATCTCCCCGCAAACCCTTTAGCTAACAAAACACTTTTTGTTTGTGCTACCTACATAATAACAACAACAACAAAAACAATAAAAACAGAAGTGAGTGTTTATCACCGCATCTTAGAGGCAATAACCAACAGACATAAGGCTTTACTAATAAGCTAAATTACCTCACCTAAACAAACATAGATAAATATCTGGTTAACAACTAGAAAAAGCTTGCATGATAATCCAATGAACAATAAGTATTGAATAAATTAGCCAATAAAACAAGAAATCATAAACTAGAAACTAAGTTAATGAAATCGTCGACTGCATTCTGTTCATACTAATCGTAAAATTGATTACATTGTTAGCTCACAGCCCAAAAGTATGGAGTAGAAGCCCATTAAGCAATACGTAGTATTAATCAACATATAATTAAATTTACTATTTTGCCATCAACTTGAATTAATTACAGTATTAGCCAATTTTTGACATTCTTTTTTATATTTTATGCAGAATTACATGTATATCTTTCAAATTTTTAAAAGGGTAAATTGCAAAAATAGTCCTTCACGTTCCACAAAATTGCAAAAACGGGACCGAGACAAAAAGTAGCGCAAAAAAGCCACCCACGTTCCACATTTTTGCAAAATCGCCACTGAGAGCTCTTTTCCGTTAATTTTCCCGTTAAGTGCCATATCATCGAGGGCATTATCGTCATTTCATTGCTACTGTTGATTAAAGGACTAAATTTGCAATTTGAGTTTGATATTTTATTTCACTTCACCACCACCACCACTCTCTACCACCGCCGCCACCCTCTACCGCCACCACCACCACCACCCTCTACTACGGATAGAAAAGCTGGCAAGAGGAGACCCAGTTGGGTTTGCGTTTCAGAGCTGGATGGGTGATGGGTTTCCGGTCCATCGAGGCGATATTTTTCATACGATTAATCGGTTACGTAAAAAAGGGTTTAATAAACGTGCTCTTGAGGTAATGCAGACAACGTGTTTGTGTAAATGCCTAACTGAAAAAGTCTGAATTTCTAACTTTCTATTATCTGTGTTTAGTTTTGGTTAAAAGCAGTCTTTTTAGCTCATTTTTAGGCAGCATGATATGAGATTACTAAAGTTTTGGCATGAGTGTTATTGGAGTGTATTTAAATATGGAGCTAATATACGATATTACGTTGTTTTGAATAGTTATTTGTGTCAATAGAAATAGAGAAATAGTAGCATCTTCATATAGCATTCATGAAAACGAAAGTTTGAGTACGTAGGTATGTTGTGTTTTTATTTAACAAAGAGGGTGGTGATGTGAGGATGTTGATCTTCCCATTAACGTAATATTTATCCAGTTCTATAACATCTCTATATCTAGTTGTTTCTGGGTAGTTCCCCTTAAGCGTGAAGCTCTAATTAGGAATTTGTTGTGGAAAAGATATACTTGTCTTTATAAAAAAAATTATTCCCTCTGCTCATATAAGCATATAATCATAAGCAGTTTGGGATTGTTTATCAAAACTGCTTATGCTTTTTGAAATAAGCAAATGTAAATAACAAGGCTTAACAGAATGCAGTGCAGAATAAGCTAATCCAAATAAAACCTGCCAATGAAACTGATCTTTGGGGATGTTGTCCTGTTTTTTGTATATCATGAAACTGAATAAGAGTGTATTCAAATAAGCTAATCCAAAACAGCTTATTGACAAAAATTAAATAAGCTGATAAGCATAAGTTGTTTGGATGCATCTAAAAATCTCAAAAGTGTTTATTCTATATCTAAAAAGTATGGTTTCATGTTATTTCACAGGCTGTTCGAGCAAATTTCTTCAGAGGATTTAAGTTCTCATTGGCATGGTGGGCATACACTTTTCCCATGACCGGAGCTGCAATCGCAACAATCAGATGCACAAACGAAGTCTCCAATGTATTTACAAAAGCTTTAACTGTCATCCTCTGCTCAATGGCAACCCTAACTGTCTTTGGCCTACTTGTAACCACAATTACAAGTATAATGCTTTTAATGCATCAAAAAGATATATGTGTAATTTTTAAAATTTTCAATGATATATATGTAAATGCCCCTATATTTTAAATCGGGCCTATAAACATTGAGTGTTGAAATTTTCTATTTTTTTAGATAGAAACTGGTTAATTATACTTATAATTTAGTGTGGACAAATTTTAAAAAGTTCAATGGTGGCTCTATGCAAAACAGGACACGTTTCAGAAAACTTCATGGCACAACATTAGCCCCAATTAGCGAGGACATTTTGAGGCCTTCGGCTAGGACAAGTGCTCGCTAAAGGTCACTGCTGGCGAGGGCTTTTCATATCTCTTACCCAAAGTTTCAATCAGTTGGGTTGCACCCTTGCTCTTCTTCATCAGAATCGGACCCATCATATCCCATTCTTTAACACCAAACATTCCCTATTTGAATTCCATGATGTGCTCATAGTTCCTCTTATCATTGTCACTGAAAACACTTAGATACCAACATATTTAGTCATTTGGTAGATCGCTATACAAAAGGGGGTTATTATAATTACTTTCAGAGTAAATTGTAAATCGTTCTAGTGGTTTCTTGAAATCACAAATGCTGTTCTAATACCCTTATTTAGGTCATTTCAATTGGGCCAGCTAGAGAACAAATAGTTTATCACATGAACTATGCTTGTACTTTTGATTGTATTATTACCAACTATTGTCACTTTTTACCACCTACACTTCCAGATTGTACATGCCTTTTGAGACTAGTAGTCGAAACGCAACTGATAGGACCCATGGACCTGAAAGAACAACCATCGAAACAAAGTTTCAAGGATACGAGTAAGCAACTATCATGATGTTGTGAATCTGTGAGATCTAAGCTCATTGGGTAATAAAAAGTGATTATGTATTATCATATAAACATAGTGATAACAAAAATTGGCACTAAAAAAAAAAAAAAAAAAAAAAAAAAGATTTTAATAAATAAGTCACATTTCTCGTTGATAATGTTTTGAAATTGCGCTTGGGATAAACAGTCACCTCTACAGCTCTACTTAGTCTAATACAATACTCCTAATAAGCAAATCTCACTACAAGAAAAAAGGCCTTTAGTTACCACAGGATTATGGTCACTAATAGTAGATATTTGGTCACTAATCTGATTTAGTGACCATATCAAAGTGGGCACTCATCGTCACTAAAAGTCGGTCACAAAAGGTAATAGTGTTGACTTTTGAAAATGGTCACTAAATAGTGACGAAAAATTTGCTGTCACTTTCATTTGTGACGACTAATTCTTGGTCACTAAATGTAAAAGTAGTCACTGAATTTGGTCACTAAATGTGAAAGTGGTCACTATTTTAGATGAAAGTGACCACATCTACTACACGGGAAAGTGGTCACTTTTCTTTGAACTTTATCACCAAACAGTGGTCACTAATTGAAAAATGTGGTAAAAAAAATCTGCTTGTAATCATTAATACGGTCATTAATATTCAAAATTAATCACATTTACATAATCTATATTTCTTTATATTCAAAACTTAACGTCAAGAAAATTAACAAGAAATCAACAATTACAAAAGCCATTATGTTGGTGGTGGAATCGGAAAGGGGAATTGGAAGACCATGATGACCCTTACGTTCTTCACAGTTGAGTCCCTTCGTAAAAATTGTAAGTATCATTAACAATCATAACGAAACTGGTTCAAAAACTATAAGCAAACACGATCTTGATAAACCCCCAAGTAATAGTAGATGTAAAAATCACCTTGACAACCGGAGAAGACCCGGTTCTTGCATCCTATAGAATGAGACAGGAATAGTTACCAACACTACATAACTCTTGTGCACTTCACAACATAGATATCAGAATGCACAAAACATTCAGTTAGCAAACTATACCCATCCTAACTATTGGTCTATTGAATAGAGAAAATCATGGTGAAACCATAAAGATAGTGTAAGATACCTAACGGGTAGAACTGTACATCCTCAAGAGTATCATCCTGCCCTTTGAAGACACCTATTGCTTGAATTTTCAGGCTTTCGGTAGGTTTATCATCAGTCCCACCAGATTTTTAGGCTTTTACTCGCATAATCCGTTGCCAAAGTTGAGATATGATCATGTATACTCCACAAAACAACTGACTTCACAGCAACCAAAAAAAACTTCAAATTTAGTATCCATATTTATCAATTTGAGAGTTAAAGCCAGAAGAATATAAGTGTAGAAATTGCAGCATGGTCGCACAACAAAAAAACAATCAAGCGCATTAACTAAAAGCATGGGTTTGCAAAACAAATCACCTCCATAGAGTACAAAGGGTTATTCTGCATTTTCTTCGTGTCCAGTTAGGATCTAATCACCGGTAAACAATATAACAAAATCAGCTTTCTGCTATGAAAACTGGTGCATACAAATACAACTACAGAAACCCATATGACCGAGAATATCAACATTTTCACATCACAACAAAGAACCATCAAGTGTGTGACATGACATACGATTTAAGAACAAAACAAAAACATCTATTCATGTTAATAGGTACGTATAGAAGACTCTGCAGTCTGTACTATGACTATATGTAAAGTGGCACTTTTGAGTCATTTATTTCAAATTTTTTTTCTAATAGTGTTCGGAAACGTAGTTGTATCTGCAGTTATAATAAGAGGGTTTCAAATAGGAGCATTTAAACAATATCAAACATGCATTATATTCTAAACATCAATGTTTCTACCACCGCCACCCCGACTGACCATTGTGCATATAAAAAGCCCCCGCCGTCACCCCAAATTTCAACAAACACTTGGATTACACTCTAAACATACAATTTACAAAACTGAATCGGGCATTTCGTCAAACACTTTGTCTACATGTATTTAATGTACTACCTATCCTTCAGGAAAACACACAATACATCTTCAAATTACAGACAAAATCCAGAACCCTAACTAACGATCAGACCGTAACTAGCGCAAACCGTAACTGATGAAATTGAGTAGAGTGTGTGATATCGATTTGGTTAGGGAGCATCATCGATCTGTTGAAACGGATTTGTAAAGAGTGTGATATCCATATGTTGAAATTGAGAAGAGTGTTTTTAAGTTTGGGTGAGTGATGAATCGGGTCGGGTCGAAAGATCCGCATCTTTTTAACTAATCTCAATAAATATTTGTTATAAACAGAGTGTGGAACTTTTTTTGAAAGTATTAATTAAATGAAAGTTTAAAATAAATATTAGTTCTACCTCTATTAATAAATTATGTTAGCTTATCTTTTTAAATAGCAAGTAACATATTTAAAATTAATGGTACTTTGATGACTTTTATATTTATATATCACTTAATTAATATATATGTTGGTTGTTTATGTGTCGATGAAAATTGTATCATGTATGCAACGCGCTAGCAATACATGTCACACATTGATCAACATTTTTCGTAATTAACTTTTAAAAATCTAGTGACCCTTAACATCGTCACTTTTTATACCGAAAAATATTACATATGTATAGTGACGAAATTAATGACCACTTTTGAGCTTGGTGACTAACTGTTTACAGATGACCAAATATTAGTGTTCATGTATTATATGGTCACTATTTTGCCCAAATAGTGATAAAAAAAAAGTTGGCACTAAATTTTGGTCACTATAGGCACTTTTTCTTGTAGTGTAATAACGAAATGTCGCCTACCTCAATTCCTGAGATTCAGAGGATAAATCTGATGTTGATAACGTTGAATTTGAAAGCATTGGGGATAAACAATCTTTTCGATTTTGATTTCATGGACCCACCGTCCCCTCAAGCTCTTATATCAGCCCTTGGACCGCTTTACACCCTTTGAGCACTAGATGAAGAAGGGTTGTTAACGAGTGACAGCATTTCCACTTGAACCTCCTTTGTCTAAGATGCTGTTAGCGAGCGTTGATTTGGGTTGTAGTGATGAGATACTGACTATTATTGCTATGATTACGACTGCGAATATCTGTTTTATATTAGCCAATTAGTATTTTAACCCATTAGCATTATCCTCAAATAATCTCATAAAAGTATGTTCCAAAAAAAAATGTATATAGTCTCATGAAAGTTTGATTAGTTTGTCATAACATTTGTCGACAAAATTTTACACAAAGGAATTAATTTGCACACATGTATTTTTAATGTGAAAAGTGATCGTTGTGAGGTTGGTTTACAAGTTCATGTATGTATGTATGTATATGGATTGTGTAATTTTTTTTTTGTGAAATATACTGTTTGCCTATTTTTAACCAAAAAAAAAGTGAAAAGTGATCAAGCTTGAAGTCACCAAGTAGATAACAAACTACAATTTTTGAGGAGTAAATTGTAAAAATCGTCCTTAAAGTTTGGTCAATTTGCAGTTTTGAAATGTATGGGACGAAATATGAAAATGGGCTAAATTTTAGAGACGATTTTTGCAATTTACTCAATTTTGAGACTGTTAAAACTTTGAAATGATTATGTATGTTTACACACCTCACACCTCCCTTATACCGCTTTGTATATTTTTCCTAAAAATAAGAGTAAATTGCAAAATTCTGCCTGTGGTTTAACCAAGTTGCATGTTTGTCCATATTCTTTTGAAAGTTCATTCATTGTCCATATCAGAAAATTACAAGTACACATTAAGTCCCTAACTAAAGTTAAATTACTAAACTATCTTCTTCGTATTTCATTTTACTTTGGTCTCTCTGAAGATAATTTAGTTATCTAATTTTGGTCAGGGATCAAAAGTGCACTTGTTAGTTCCCCACAGAGACGACGATGCACTTTCAAATAAATAGAGACTGAACCTATAATTTGACCAAATCGCAAGGACAACTTTTGCAATTTACTAAAAAAAACCCAAGGTTGCAAAAATCGTGAATCGGTAGTCGGGAGGTCGACTATCTTGTAGCTTGTAATCGGTCTAGGAGGGATTAATCCGATTGGTATTTTTGGCAAAATTTGGGTATCTCTACCAAGTTTTGTGCATTCTTGGCGAGTTCTATGTATTTCCAGAAAGATTTTTTTTTCTAAAAAACAACTTGTAATATATTTAAACAGCCACGGTGAGTTTTGGGTACTTCCAATAAGATTTATAGGTTTCCGGCAAGTTTGACCACCATTGATCGCCGTTTACCTTTTTTTTTACCCAGTTACACAAATCGTCAAGGTTGGTGGCCTTGTATCGCATAGGCGGTAGGGGTGAGCATCAGGCCGGTCCCGTCTCGTCCCAACCCGATATCGACAAAGCCCGAATCCCGAGATCGTCGGAAATGCAAACCGACTCCCAATCCGAAACCACTCGGTTCGGTATCAGGACAGTCGGGATAGGTTGCATTTATCGGTTTTCTTTGTTGTTTTTCGGTTTTGATCCCGTCCCGACCCGATACCGATAGTCCCGACCCCCGAGTTCGCCGAAAAACCAAACCGAGTCCCGAACCGAAACTAGTCAGAATCGGGATCGAGCCGGTCGGAATCAGGACGGGACGCGGGTGCGGTCGGGATTGCTCACCCCTAATAGGCGGTGATTAATCAGCCTTGGCAACACTACATAAAACTTAAAAAATCCGAAATCAGAAAGTTATAAACTTTAAGAGCCAAAAATGTAAACAAAACTCTACTACAAATCTACAATACTACATTTTCCATTTTCTTTTCCGGGTCTTCGTCTTCATAGCAGCCGGTATCAAAGATCTGATCAAAACCCCCCAAAACAAAATGGTACACTAATTAATTAATGGGTTTTTCAATTAACACTAAAACAATACATGATTAATTTTGAATTTATGTTATGTAACAGGCTCAATCAGCAAAACCAATAACAAGCCCAGTTCCAGATGTGTGGTATCCGACTTTGGCTGTTTTGATGCTTGCTGTTGGTCTTGTCATCACTGCTTCTTTCTTTATGTATGCCATCCTTTTATTTTTATTAGTACTATGTTTTTGGATTGTTTGATCTGTACTAGATTAGTTTTTTTAATTTTAGGAAAATGTTGTTTTTTCGCCGTTTTTTAGGACTAGAAAGGTGCCCGCGCGATGCGGGGCGGATTGTTGGGGTGAAGAGGAGGGAGGTAGGGTGGTGGAAAGTGGTTGTTGGGGTGGTTGTTGAGGTGGTTATAAATTGTTGGGGGCGGTTGTTGAAGTGGTTATAAATTGTTGGGGGTGATTGTTAGGGGTGGTTGTTTCCATAATTAGTAAGTAAAAGTCTGAATTTTTAAGCCTTTCTAATTATAGAATAGTCCCAAATACATTATATAGTAGTATAGATATAGATTGGGCTTATTGTCTGAAAATGTATGTTAGTTGTCAATTTTTTTTAGTTGTATGTACTGTCGTTAGGATTTGACTAAAGGGTGTTTGTTTCGGCTTATATAGCCGGCGTATGGCTTACTTGGTTTTGGGCTTATGTTTCATAAACTCACTTTTTGTGGCTTATTTTGAAGCTTACATAAGTTTATTACTATGTTTTTGGATTGTTTGATCTCTTGTACTAGATTAGTTTTTGAATTTTAGTAAAATGTTTTTTTTGGCCTTTTTTTAGGATTGGGCTTATTGTCTGAAAATGTATGTTACTTGTCAATTTTTTTTAGTTGTATGTACCATCGTTAGGATTTGACTAAGGGGGTGCTTGTTTCGGCTTATATAGCCAACTTATGGCTTACTTGGTTTTCGGCTTATGTTTCATAAGCTCACTTTTTGTGGCTTATTTTGAAACCTTCCGGCTTATATAAGTTCATTATGACATAATGAACTTATAGTTTCAAAATAAGCCACAAAAAGTGAGTTTATGAAACATAAGCCGAAAACCAAATAAGCCATAAGCCGGCTATATAAGCCGAAACAAACACCCCTGCTGTTGGTTTGATCTGTATTAATTTTGTTAGTGAAGTTTGGAAAATGTTATATTTTCGCTGTTTTTTAAGAAGTGTGATACCGAATGCGGGATGTTATTAGCTGATTCAATGAATAACCAAAATGAACTAGTTCGATTAGGTGTAATTACTCAACTAGTTCAACTTATGGGGTGTTTGGATTAGTTTATTATTTGAGGTAATAGGATTATTTGATTTTGTAAAAGCTCACAAGCTCAGTTTTTTGGGCATATGAGGCGCTTATCTACTTGAGCACATGGCTTATTTAAGTATACAAGCTCAACTTGATAAAGCCCATAAGCCAAGTAAAGTGGTCTTATTAGCTTTTGCAAATTCAGATAAGCTCATAAGCCCTTAATGTTTTTAATCCAGAGACTTGGTGAATGCTTATTAGGCTCATGTGTTTTGTATGGTGTGTGACTGAGTGATACATTATAGATTTGAAGCATAATAGTCCAAACTTGTTCTTCTTAACGTTACTCCTATTTTTTCCCGAAAATAAGAGCTGCAATTTTGATCAAGGAATTGAATGTGTCAAGTTTAAGTTTATAGTTTCGCTTGTTTTTTCTTCATTTTATGCTTTAGATAGTCTTGATAACTACATTAAACTTTATCAGAAGATTCTATTATCGATTTGCTAAGCATAACCAACAAGCGTTAGATTAGTCAACCCAACTTTTTTTTTTTTTTTTTTTTTTTGTTTTGTGAGCTACCGTCAGTTACTCATCTGACTTTTAAGTTCCTTGAACCCTCACCCATGAATGCACGACATTGCATGTAGTGTTTTTTAGGGTGGCCACTCACTCGTGATTTAATCATGGTTCTTAATAAATTTGAATTCATTTCAAGTTAATGAATGGACCATGTGGTATTTGCTACTTTCTGCTGACTTGTATTGGTGTTAAAAAGGTAAATAATTAGCTATGTATGGGGGTGTATCATACAAGTGGATCATGTCACACATGTCTGTGATCTGGTGCTTTACAAAGATCAGAAAACTGCAGCACTTATTCATAAATATGGATCATTCGTAATCATAGACATTGTTAACTAGAACATGATTGGTTAATGTTAATCCTGTACTAGATTGTTACAGATGCTAATATTTCACTTCAACATGTCATCAATTTTCTATCGACAACTTTTACTTGCCAGATCTTAATATTACACGAACTTTAACATGCCTGATAATATTTACTTACGCAGCTATGAAGCAACCTCTTCTAGGAAAAGTCGCAGTCTTGCTAAGGAACTCGTAACAGGGGCAGTGGCATCTGTCTTCTTGGTATGTCTCTTGTTAATCGTCATTCGTTCTTATTTCTATTAGTTCAGTTGCTATGGGAAGATTGGTGGGCTGGTATTAAAAAGGTGACTTAAGTGTTTTATAAACGAGTTCACCCACTCTTTTATATTCAGTTTTTTTATTTTTATAAATAATTAGCGATGATGATTAGAAATTAATTTTTTTGTTTAAATAAATGGCAACCTCACACACCCTTCACCTGGTCCGAGCTCTGATTTCATACATCAACTATTCAGTTGTGCATCTTATGACCTTAGATTACCGTTAGGTCCAAAGACGTGTTGGCATTATTACAAATAAAGTGATTTAGGAGGGTCTTATGCATTGGAAATTGGAATACACCTCAGATAACTTTTTGGTGGATAACTTTTTGGGTCACTGGCTACGACCTTACAGTGTCGCTTTTTTAAGTTTATTTTCTAGTTTCCATTAATATAGCTGATCATAGATAAAGCACAAACACACCAGTATAAATTAGTTCTAAACGTAACTGGTTGAAATACGACCTCTAATTCAGTCCAATGATTGATTTACTTTTTTTTTTGTTTGTTGTTGTGATGCAGGGCTTTGGATCCTTGTTCTTGCTCCTTGCTTCGGGTGTCTATGTCTGATGAAATGCTGAGTTTGATATGCGGATGGATTTTGTATTACAACATAGTCATTTGAAGCTCTAGCCGTTTATCTTAATTTACAACTTCTAGAACTACATTATATGTTTCCTACCGAGTTACCTGTCACTTCTATGGCGGATATATTGATTTGAACCGTTAGTAATGTTCATTTCCAGTCTACCCATTTGTAAGGTTTGTGCACGTGGTCTGCACACATTTTAGAATTGAAACCGGACTAAAATGAAACCAATGTCCGGAAAAAATTATAACCAAGATGTATGGAGTTTTACAAAAGCAACAACGTAGAAACATATAAATACTTTTGCAGTTGTGGTTCGTTGATGTTGTTTTAACCCGTTTTTGAATTAAACCGAAACAGTGATTATCTAACGCGGAAGCAACTAATTAACCATGATAAATCATGCGTTATTTTAACCAATTTGAACTATTATCTTCTGGTTTGAATCACTCTCTGTCTCTTGGTTGTTGCAGTTCATTTAAATTGTAAAGAAAATCTTAATGATATGGTGTTTAAGTTATTTACAGATATAGGCATATAGCAATAAAAGTGCTTTAATGCTGTTATTGAGTGTTTTCTGAAATGATGTTAGTATGTTGTTTAATTTTTGTACCATTTCTATAAAAAATGCTTTAATGCTGCTTTTCTTAGTTTTCTTGGGAGTAAAAGTTTGCCTTAACTAAGTCATTTGGGCTCCACCCGCCTCTAATTTTATTTCTTTCACACAAAACAACTGCACTCTGCCAACCGTGGTGAGCACTCATGGTGTGGCGGCGAGAGAGTGGCGAGATCAGGCGAAGGTACACGTTTGATTTGGCGAGCCACACTGCCGTGATACTAAATGCTCTAATCAGTTCTTATAACTTATGATAATTGATTTTCACACTCATGTTTTTTATTAAGACACTCTACTCTTTTATGCATTGGTTTGGTGTAGACTACCAAACTATTTTTTTTCTTCGTTTGATGTGTTTATGAAACATCTTGATGTTTATTTAAAGTGTAGTATTTTTATATAAAAAAAGATAACGAGTGAAATACATATGTTTTATTTTTTGGACAAAATGTAATAAGATATAAGGTATGTTTGGCGAAATGGACTGGGCCTTATGCTTATATTATAAGCCGAAACTAATATTTGTATTTTCATAAATTTATTTGGCAAATTAGCTTAGACTTGAGCTTATTATTGCTAAGTTACTAAAAACTTAAAAATGATATAACTAAATAAATTTATAATATATGTTTGATAATTTTTTGGGTAAATAAGTAATTAATAGTTTAAAAGCGTTGATCTAAAATTTTATCCCCTTTCATTGAGTTAGGGCTTATAGTTTTTAAAAGTTCCATAAACATCGACGACAAATGAGATATCATACAAATCAACTTATTTTAAAAGTTTAACCCTGTAAGCCCTCTACCAAACACACCCATACTAATACACTAAGGGGGTGTTTGTTTAAGCTTAGATACGGCTTATTAGCTTATATTTGTTCGCCTTATATAACATAAGCTATAATTTTGTGGCTTATTTTGACACTTATCTGCTTATATAACATAAATATTACTTCATGAAGCGTTGAAACATAATCATTTAAAAAAAAACGATAAAATTACTTAATAGTTGTCAAACGAGCATTAAAGTTCATAATGCTTAATACTCCGAATTAGGGGTGAGCATCTTGTCAAACCCGACTTGAACCGACAAAAACGACCCGATCCAAAATCCGAAAAAGGAACAAACTCAAACGGATAACCTAACTAAATAGAGAAATAGGTATCAAAATCGAAATCGAATCGAATAATTCGGTTCGGACCAGTTTTCAGGTTTTGAACCGACAAAACCAAATCGAACCGAAACCGATAAAAACCGAAATAAATATGCAAAAACGAAGCCGAACCAAAAAAAGGTCGGTTCGGCTTAGTTCGGTCCGGTTTCTGAGCCGAGCCCAACCCATCCCGAAACGAAAAACCTAGAAATCCCTAACTGAATCCCGACTTGCGTGGTTTTCTTTGTGTTTTGTTGGTTTATCCCGAGTCCCGACCCGACCCGAGTCCCTACTTCATGGAAATCCCACCTCGAGTCTCGAACCTAGCATAGCTCGGTTTGTGTCGGTCAGAGTCAGTGTCGAGTCGGTATATGTCGGTTTTCGATCGTACATCGGTTTTGCTCACCCCCGGTCATTATTCACCGCTCCTAAATGCTAAGGGGGGAGGGAGTGGTTGTGACACTCTCTCTCCTATCACTCACTCCCAACCAATCCTCTTATGCCACATCATTCACCCACTTTTTCAATTACTCACTCATTCTTTTACTGGCATCACTTGTGGCACTACATCCTTTCACCAACGGTCAAAAAATACAACGGTCCACTCTTCCCAACGTTCAAATCTTTCCTTGGTGTAGTGCCAGAAGACCTCACGCAAATGACCGGTCTAGTGCCACACCGGTCCCGTGTAGTGCCTTCCAGTGCCCACTCCCTCTCCCTAATAAATGGTCATGCCAAACACACCGTTTAACCATTTCACTGTTCATATTCCACCTCACCAGAGAGAGAATCATTTCATTTCACTTTCACACCTCCCTAGGGCTAGCTTTATAATAAAATCAAAAAAAAAAAAAAAAAAAAAAAAAATGGCAGAACAACAAGAACCAACACCAACACAACAACACCAACTCCTCCCAAAAAAACGAGGCAGACCGAAGAAAGAAGAGAACAGTGACGTCATCAGAATTTGCTCGGTTCAGTTCGGTTTGATCGGTTCAGAAATGTTTTCGGGTGAATTTGCTCAGCTCTACTCAGTAAAAACCGAAAACTAACCGAATAACTTGGTTCGGGCCAGTTTTCGGGTTTCAAACTGAAAAAACCGACAAAACCGAATCGAACCGAAATAAATATGCAAAACCTAACCGAACTGAACAGAACCAAAACCAGTTTCTGTCAATTTGTCAGTTCAGATCGATTTTCAAGTGAATTTACTCAGCCATACTCACTATTCACCGCTCCTAAATGCCAATAAACACTCACCCCAAACACACCTTCACACCATTTCACTGTTCATATTCCACCTCACCACATAGAAAAAGAATCATCATTTCACTTTCACACCTTCCTAGGGCTACTAGCTTTATAAAATCAAAAAAAAAAAAAAAAAAAAATGGCAGAACAAGAACCAAAACAACAATCACCAACACAACTCCTCCCAAAAAAACGAGGCAGACCAAAGAAAGAAGAAACCAGTGACGTCATCAGAATCGTTTCACCGAAAATGCGTGAGACGGCTAAAAACAAGGGGGGGACTACTACGGTATCAGTGGCGAATGAGAAGTACAGCCATTGGAAGTCGGTGGTGCCGATTTTGTATGATTGGTTAGCTAATCATAACCTTGTCTGGCCTTCTCTCTCTTGCCGGTATTTTTTCTTTCTTTCTTTCTACTGCTTTTTTTCTGCTTATTTTTAGCTTATTTTGTTGATTACGAAACCCTAACTGATTATTTGTGCTTAATTTTAGCTTATTTTGAGCTTTTTTTCTTGATTAAATTATAATGTATCGAAAATATGAGTTTATTTTGGTTACGAAACCCTAACTAAATTATTTTCTTTCTACTGCTTATTTTCTGCTTATTTTGAGCTTATTTTGGTTACGAACCCTAGCTAAATTATTTGTGCTTATTTTCAGCTTATTTTCTTACACTGATTGATTGTAAGCTATTTTTTGTTGATTAAATTAGAATGTATCGAGTTTATTTTGGTTACGAAACCCTAACTAAATTTTTTGTGCTTAATTTGAGCTTATTTCTTTCTACTGCTTATTTTCCGCTTATTTTGGTTGTGAAACCCTAACTGATTATTTGTGCTTATTTTGAGCTTTTTTTGTTGATTAAATTATAATGTGTTGAGAATATGAGTTTATTTTGGTGACGAAACCCTAACTAAGTTATTTATGCTTAATTGTAGCTTATTTTGTTAAACTGATTGATTTTAAGCCAGGTTAGGTACTAATTGTGCTGTCTTTTGTTGATCGAGTGATTTTTTTTATTTCTACTGCTTATTTTTAGCTTATTTTGAGCTTATTTTGTTGATTAAATTATAATGTATCGAAAATATGAGTTACGAAACCCTAACTAAATTATTTGTGCTTAATTTTTGCTTATTTTGTTTAGCTGATTGATTTGCTATTTTTTGTTCATTAAACTAAAATGTATAAAAAGTGTGAGTTACGAAACCTAACTGATTGTTTGTGCTTAATTTTTGTTTATTTTGCTGAACTGATTGATTTTAAGCTAGGTTAGGTACTAATTGTGCTTAATTTGAGCTTATTTTGTTTAGCTGATTGATTTTAAGCTTGATTAGGTACTAATTGTGCTGTTTTTTGTTGATTAACATATAATGTATCGAAAATATGAGTTTATTTTGGTCACTAAACACTAACTAAATTATTTGTTCTGAATGTTAGCTTATTTTGACCTTATTTTGTTTAGCTGATTGATTTTAAGCTAGGTTAGGTACTAATTGTTATGCTGTTTTTGTTGATCGAGTGATTTTAAATTAAAATGTATACAAAATGTGAGTTTGTTTTGTTGATTTTGGTTACGAAACCCTAGGTTAGGTGTACTGACTTAATTTATATGAAATTTGAGCTTATTTTTGTTATATTGATTGATTTTAAGTTATGCGCGACTGGTTAGAAATGTTACGTTAGGGACTTACTGTTCTGTTTTTCTGTTGATCTAGTGATTAAATTATTTGTGCTTAATTTGAGCTTATTATGTTAAACTGATTGATTTTAGGCTAAACTAGGCGCTAATTGTGCTGTTTTTTTGGCTGAGCGAGTGATTATTAAGTTATAGTGTGTCAATAATGTGAGCGTATTTTGTTGATTCGAGCTGTTTCGGTTACGAAACCCTAGGTTATGTGAAACTTGAGCTTTTTATGTTAAACTGATTGATTTTAAGTTGCGAAAGTAACGAAACCTTAGGTTAGTTTGCCATTTTTTGTTGATTAAGTTATAATTTATCGAGAATGTTAGTTTATTTTGTTATATTTGTTGATTTGAGTTGTTTTCGTTGCGAAACTCTAGGTTAGGTGATTACGTTATTGTTTGTTAGTTTGTTAAACTGTAATGCATACGTAATTTGAGCTTATTATGTTTAACCGATTCATTTTAAGTTGTTACTAAGCGACGACGTGTTTGTGTAAAAAATGAAGCCGTAGGTACTTATTGTGGATGTTGATTGATTAAACGGTAATCTGTACCGAATTTGAGCTTATTGTGTTAAACTGATTGATTTATTAAACTGTAATGTATACGAATTTTGGGCTTATTATGTTTAACTGATTCATTTCAAGTTGTTAGTAACGAAACAAAGGTTAGGTACTAACTGTGCTTTATTTTTATCATCGAGTGATTGTTAAATTAAAATGTATACAAAATGTGAGTTGGTTTTTGTTGAATTGGTTCATTTTAAGTTAATATTATGCGACGATCTTGTTATATGTAAGTAACGAAATGTAGGTTAGGGACTAGTTGCTCTGTTTTTTAGTTGATCGAGTGATTGATTTATAATTTATCGAGAATGTGAGTTCATGTTGTTAAGTTTGTTGATTCGAGTTGTTTTGGTTACGAAACCCTAGGTTAGATGGATGTACTGATTGTTACGTTATTGTTTGTTGATTTGTTAAACTATAATTGATACAATATTTGAGCTTTTGATGCCAAACTAATTGATTTTGAGATGTTCCTATGCGACAATCTGGTTATGTATGTAACGAAACCTTAGGCTAGGTACCAATTGTTTTGTTGATTGATCAAACCTCACTGTATATGAGTTTTTAGTTTATTTTTATGTAACGAAACCTTAGGTTAGGGACTGATTGTTCTGTTTTTTAGTTTCTTGAGTGATTGAATTATAATGTATCGAAAAATGTGAGTATATGTTGTTAAGTTGAGATTTTAATTATTTTTTATGAGATGGTCTGGTTACAGAACCGTAAGTTATGAGTTTACTTTGTTATGTTGATTGATTTAAGTAGTGTTATGTGTGATGTGGACCATGTGGTAATGATGCTTATTATATTTAACTGATTGATTTTAAGTGATTACTATGCAACCGTTATGTATTTAACAAAAACTCTAAGTTAGGTTATGATTGTTCTGCATTTTTTGTTAATCAAGTGATTACATTATAATTAATGTATCCAAATGTAAGTTTATTTTGATATGTTGATTGATGATAAGCACACTTGTTATGTGATGATATGGTTATGAGACTTGTTATGTATTGATTGATCAAACTGTAATGTATCAAAATGTTGAGTTTCCAGAAACCTGAGGTTAGGTATTGATTGACTAATCCCTAATGTATATGATATTTGAGTTTATTTTTGTTAGATTGATTGATTTTAAGTTGTTACTGTGTGGCGATCTGGTTACTTAATAAACGAAACCGTAGGTTTGGTACTAGTTGTTGTACTGTTTGTTGATCAAGTGATTTAACTATAATGTATTGAAAATTTTAGTTGACGAAACCCTGAGGTTTGCTACTGACTGACTAAACCTGAATGCATATGAAATTTGAGTTTATATTTGTTTTAATGATTGATTTTAAGTTGTTACTATGTGAAGATCTGATTGATTTAGGTACAAGTTGTTACTAGTTAATTTTAAGCTGTTGCTGTTGTTGTTCTTGTGTTGTTCATCGATTGCTTAAACCTTACTGTGTACGAAATTTGAGTTTCATTTCGTTATATTGATTGATTTAAGTAGCTGTTAGGTGATGAACTGGTTATGAGACATTAGGTTAGATACTGATTGATGTTGATTGATTACACAATAATGTATATGAAATTTGAATTATTATTATTATTATTATTTTTTTGTTACATTGTTTGATCTAGGGTTGTCTCGGTAAGCTTAATAATTATGTGTTACTCAAACTGCTTCAAGAGAATGGCTTAAGCTTAGGCATATTAGTATTTATTTCCCCAAAACAAGCTAAAAATGCTATAAGCCCTTCAAAACTAGCTTACCCAAACACCTTAAAGAGGTTGATAGAACAAAAATACAATAAGCTTTGCCAAACAGCCCCTTTGTAATTGGAATATTTATATCAGCATAGTTACTTTATGAAGTTATTTACTACTCTTTAGGGTTTAATGTTTGTCCGTCTTGTGTGAATAGATGGGGTCCGCTTCTGGAGCAATCAAAGCATAAGAACAAGCAACGTTTGTATCTATCGGAACAGGTAACAAGTTGTTTATTTTGCTTAATTTTTCAGATGTGAATCTTTTAGTTTGTTAAACAATTAGCTGATGTTGTGAAGTAATTTGGATGTGCGTGATAGATGTTCTGTGTTTTGGTTAAAAATTACTATTTAATATTTTGTCATAGTATTGATGTATGATAATACTTCACTTAGTCATCTACGTCTGGTAGAGAGCCGAATATGAGCTCGATTCTAGGTTAACCTAGAGTTGGGCTTGTGTTCTCAATGTGCCTCCATGAGGCATTCTCGGGTCATGTAGGTTTTGAGTTGACTATGAATAGTACGGATATTGTTACAGAACTTATATTTTGAAATTAAACTCATATATCAAATGTATATAAGCATGAGCCAAGCCATTATAGGCTTGATCTTGGTTTGTAATGTGTTATGAGCTTGTTTACATGCTCAAGCTCAAGGTTGAACATGATAAAGTTCGACTTGCACGAGCTTGAGTTTCTCATAAAAGGTCGACCCCTTTAAAGCTTTGGTTGATCTTGTGAATAATCTCTATTTGAGTTTGCCTGCTCTTTGTCATATACATCTTGGATTTAAGTAACGGCCAACTTAAAACCTAACCTGAAATGAAATTAATGGGTGACCTGAAAGAACGTAAGGATACTGTTTAACTTGGGTAGCAAAGGTAACACTTAATCTGTACTTGTATCTTAGGAATGATCGTCTGTATTTCATTCATCGTAACACTTGTATTTATATCACACACAATGATTTATATTCTGATGTCATGTGTTTTTTCTTCAGACTGATGGCAGCGTTCCAAATACACTGGTAATTGCTAACTGTGACGTGGTGAAGCCAAAAGTAGCTGCTGCAGAACACATATCTCAGGTAAGTGTTTTGTTTTATCCATCTTTATTTTGCCTTTCCCCTATTTTGTTTAGTCTTATGAAGCTACTTCTGGTTTTTGTTTTGAATAATGTCTGTGTTGTTGCTTGGTCTCTTAGTTCAACGAGGAAGCGCGCTCTCCATTTGTAAAGAAGTTCAAAACTATCCTTCATCCTGGGGAGGTAAGTATTCGATTAACAAGTCTTTTTCCACAAGTAATTCTGAGATTACAAGTTCTGAAATTGTGTCGATTTTAACTATCCATGTCTGCTCGTAAATTCATTAGAAAAGTAATTACCTTTTGTTAGGATTTTCTAATCTATAGTTTGCTTATAATCTTTTTACAGGTGAACAGAATAAGGGAACTTCCGCAAAATAAGAACATTGTTGCTACTCATACTGACTCCCCTGAGGTAATAGATGGTTATCCTTTCATTCTTTTACGATGTTTTGGAACTTTTAATTTGAACTTCTTAGACTAACTTCTATTGTTCATTGAATTAGGTTCTCATCTGGGATATCGAAGCACAACCTAATCGTTATGCTGTTCTTGGAGCTGCTGAATCTCATGCTGATTTGGTGCGTACATTTATCACTTATGAGAATCTTTTTTCTTCCATTTTATAGAAATTTGCATTTCTTTTAGAGCTTTGAATGTCAAAGTAACACTAAATACTAAAAAAGAAAAGAAAGAAATGATCAAAATATCTGGTCCAGAGAATCGATAATGTTGCAGGAATGTAGTAAACCTATTGTAGGCATTGGGAGCTTTAACATGTTAAAGTTAGTCATGTCATAAAACCTGTTTTTGACTACTTTCATTGTTGAAGACAGAACCTTATATCCTGCTTATAATAATTTCCATTTCAGTACTAGTTTGATGCCTTTTAAGTTATAGCAATGACATACTTTTCCCAATGTATTCAGTATTTATGTCCCTCTGCCATTGTTGTATTTGTTGAACAAATACTACAGGTTAAATTTCAGATAGGCATAACGTGGCTATCAATCTTTTTGTTAGTAGATTGAGCTCTGTGTCGTTAAATGTGTGGTAGTTGTACTATCTAACATCCATATTTTCTTTCCTTTTCTGGCAGGTGCTTACGGGACATGCTGATAATGCTGAATTTGCTCTTGCTATGTGCCCAACCGAGCCTTTTGTACTCTCTGGAGGTCAGAAAATTTTGTTCTTTACAACTTTGTAATATTTTTCATCTTATTTGATGATGTAATATTAAACAGTTAAGGATGTTATAACAGGGAAGGATAAATATGTTGTTTTGTGGAGTATTCATGACCATATATCAACATTGGCTGGAGGAGAGTCAACCAACCCCGGAGGCTCAATTGTTAAAACTGCTGACAGTGCTTCCCTTGGGCCTCGTGGAATCTTTCAGGGACATACAGATACAGTTGAAGATGTGCAGTTCTGCCCCACAAGGTATTTGTCTTACCATAATTTAGAATCTTCTTGAATCCGAGGCTAAACACTTGTGTAATCATCGCTTTTGGCTTCTATAAATATGGTGTTAAAATATTGTTATATGCTTTTGAAGCACACAGGAGTTCTGTAGTGTTGGAGATGACTCTTGCCTCATACTGTGGGATGCAAGAGTTGGAACAGACCCGATTACAAAGGTTTGTTGCAATCCTCGATTTTTTTTGTTATAGTAATTTGTGTCCTATGTGAATTAATTTGCGTTTCTCCTTCTATATTAGGTTGAAAAGGCACACAATGCTGATGTTCACTGCGTTGATTGGAATCCTCATGATGAAAACTATATTCTAACTGGGTACATTTTTATATCTTCTCTTTTGTGCCGTAGAATTGTTAAACTTTGGAGAATACTCATGTTGTATTCTCTTCTAAATTTTAAATGGGATAATTTTTTTTATTTGAAGTTGAGGAGTATGAATAGATCTCAATTGTTATTTAGTTGTAAATAATTCTTATCTGCTCCTATGATGTCATTTTCAGGTCAGCGGATCAATCTGTCTGCATGTTTGATCGTCGAAACCTAACTTCAGATGGCGTTGGTTCTCCCGTTCATAAGTTTGTGGAACACAAAGCTCCTGTTCTTTGTGTTCAGGTATTGGATCGTCTTAATTTTCTACTTCATTTTTATTTGTAAAATAACATGCTTTTATCTTAAAACTCTTCATAATTCTCTATGTTTCAGTGGTGCCCCGATAAGTCCTCTGTCTTTGGGAGTTCAGCAGAGGATGGCTGTGTGAATATCTGGGATCATGAACAGGTAGACTTTTCTGATGTAAAAATATTAATTTAATTCGTCGTTTCAAGCTCAACTTCAGTACTACAAACCTCTTCATTTTTTTGTATATTTTAATGTTCTAAATTATATTCATCATCCATGGGTTGATGTTACAGGTTGGTCAAAAGACAGAACGTGGACCTAATGCTCCTCCAGGCTTGTTCTTTAAACACTGTGGGCACAGGTACAATCCCATCAATCACTTTAATACAAAATTTCCTTGCAGTATATCTGAGTGTAGATAGGCTTTAGACAACTTTATTCCATGAAATATGTGATGGTTTCGTTTTATCAAAACTTTACTGGTCTAATCTAGCATATGTCATCATATATAATAGATTTGTGATTCGTGATATTGAGCACACTATTCCTCTATTTTGTCTATATTGAAAAAGGGTATTTTATGCTTGACAAATAGTCAAACTTTTTTTTTTTTTTTTTGCCTTTACAGGCTTAATCATGGTAGAATTAATGAGCTTCTGTTTGTAAAATTTATGCCATATGTTTACAATTAAATGTTATCTCCATTTGATGTAATCCAAATACTTACTGTTTTACTGGCATATCCAGGGACAAAGTGGTTGACTTCCATTGGAATGTTTATGATCCATGGACTATTGTGAGTGTATCCGATGATGTTGAAACCACAAGTGGTGGCGGCACACTTCAGGTATAGATTTTGTTTACAAGTTTCGTTTCGTCTTGGTCTGAAGTAGAGGTGGCAAAATGGGTGGGTCGGGTAACAAGCTAAAACAAGTAGTTTCCTCTAGCAGAAATGTGTATGGTCAATTCAACTCGAACACCTTTTGTCCAAATTTTCTTTAGATAGTAAGTTGAGTATAATTACGAAAGATGTATAGTCTCGGTCATAATCTAGTAGTTCTTTCAAAATAAGATAAATTAGGACAGCTCGAAACCCAAATCGACCATTCACAAGTAAATGATCAAAATTGCCACGTCTATTGTAGGAGAAACAAATAATGATGGAGAAATAATGGAAATCTAAATCAATATTATTTCACCTGTGTGTGCAGATTTGGCGAATGAGTGATTTGATATACAGACCCAGGGATGAAGTGTTAACCGAGCTAGAGGACTTCAAGGCTCATGTCGCTGGATGTGGTCCAAAGGCGTAGGATGCCAGTTGAATGTTCAGTTTGATCTAAGATTTAGATGTATGGATGTATTTAGCTAATCTTTGAGACCTATGAAGAACAAATGGGAGCAGGGGGGGTCATCTCCTTTGCCGGTGAATTTTATTCTAGTAAGGATCCCTACTGCTAACAGAATGCCGAGAGTTGACTTATGCATGACTTAGTCTTTATGGATTAATAATTTGGCAAATTGGTAAAATCGTTAAAGCAAGTTAGTACTAATGCTTGTTTGTTTGGTTACCATCCGTTTAATATTGATCATTTCCGGCTCGGTCCAGTTAATTGTTCTGTTATTTATTTTGATTAATGACCTTTTTTAGTCACACAACTATGCTTGAATTACTGCGCAAAAGCTTAATTGCGGCTCATAAACCAGTTAGGGATCGATTATTAGGTTCTGGAGTGGTACTGTGCGGGTCAATTCTCGATTCTACAATCTGCTTCTAAATTGTTACAGATTACTTTCTCCGCTTCTTTTCTCCTTTGACTCGTCGAATATACAAAATTCCAGTTTATATGGATTCGTAGTGAACGGCATTCTACGAGCGCATTACTTGTTTTCAAGTACCTTTTGACTTTGTTCCTATGAATTACTAAGTAGGTCAGGGTGATGAAAGAGCTTATCGAACACATATAAGCTAATAAGTCGTATATAAGCTTAAACATGCGCCCCCTAAATTTCCGTAACTCCTAGTAATGTAAGATTGATAAAGAAAAAAGGTTACTCCTACTACTTAGTAACTTAACACACATAAATTGTATCATTATCTGTCGTTATCAAATCTCATTAATACGACAACTCTTAATAAAGTGCGTCGTTTCTTTGTAACTTAAATCAAACAGATATGAACAATACATCCAAATCACGGTCTCAAGAATTTTAGTACAATTTGAATAGAACTAGGTAAGGTGTTTACATCTGATTGCTTATATAAGCCAAAATGAAAAAGTAATTTAGTTCTATGAATATATCTTCATAAATAGTTCACATGTTTAATGCTTATTTATCGTCTTTTTCTGAGATCAATCACACGTTTAATTTTAATAATGCACTTCTTACTTTTAAATGTTCTTGCGTTTTGCATTAGACAAGTTTACATCTAATTTCTTATATGGATTTTTATAACTTGTGTCCTATGTGCATATGTTAAGAAGTCAGGAACCTATAAAAAAATTACTCAGTGATTACAAAAGTACAAAATAGATAAATAAATAAATAAAATAAAAAATAAAAAAATGTATTTGTGCCATGAATGATTTGAGTCCTTTTTGTAAATCCCTGAGTACTTTTTTATGGGTTTCTGAATTCTTAACCTGTGACTCTATGACACAAGTTAGAAAAACCCCTTATTATATTAGCTAAAAAGATCAAGTAATTACTTAGTAACTTAACACACATGAATTGTATCGTTATCTGTCGTTATCAAATCTCATTAATACGACAACTCTTAATAAAGTGTGTCGTTTCTTTTTAACTTAAATCAAACAGATATGAACAATACATCCAAATCACGGTCTCAAGATTTTTAGTACAATTTGAATAGAACTAGGTAAGATGTTTACATCTGATTGCTTATAGAAAGCCAAAAAGACAAAAGTAATTTAGTTCTATGTATATCTTCATAAATAGTTCACAAGTTTAACGTTTATTTATCGTCTTTTTCTAAGATCAATCACACATTTAATTTTAATAATGCACTTCTTACTTTTAAATGATCTTGCGTTTTGCATTAGACAAGTTTTCATCAAATTTCTTAGGTATATATAATCCCTGCTGCAAACAGCAACAAATTTACATGATATTGGTATGCAAAAATGGTCCTTGATAATATCTCTAATGTACACAAATGGTTCTTGATTTATACCTAGTAACAAGTAAATTTGCTTCTGTTAGCCGCAAAGATCATTTCCCCAATTTCTTATATTAACTAAAAAGATCAAGTAGTTAGTGCACAATTAAATTTATTTTAAAACTTTAGCTTAATATATAGACATATAAGCTGTTGTCCGTGTTTAATGTTTGGTCATTGTGATATAAGTACAATCAATAAATTATGCATAAATTTTACATAAACTTTTTTTTATATATTAATATCGATTAATATTTTGTAAATATTTTTGTCGGATGAAAGATTTAAGGTTGATGTTGTTGTCTAAATTTAACTATTGACACCATGTTTTACACAATTTGCAAGTTTAATAGTACATAATGGCCGTTTATAAAGTTAAAATATAAAGTTTTTTAAAAATATTTTCCCGGATATCCCTATATAAACTTTAAATATGAATTACGTGAGTCGTGTTTATATGCACAATAACGTATATTTATTTTCTTATCACAGTAACCCGTACTTACATTTGTTATTTATATTCCCGTTAATACTAATTTAGCCGTATTTAATTTTCAAACCTTAAACTTATAAAAAAGAATAGCATGAGTCCTTATTGAAAGCAAATAGTAAAAGAATATATATGTTTTTCGAATATCTTTACTTAAACTCATATCGTAACCTCATGTATTTATTTACATACACAATAACTTGTGCTTTCATTTTCATATTTATAATCTCATGCATATACATGTTTTACTTTTAAAACAACATATATGTTGTATTTTTAAAATATAAAGTCTAAGAATATACAGTCTAAGAAGATATTTGTTTATTTTTTAAAGTTATTAAAAACCATGAAAACCTATAAATATATGCTTTTTTTTAACATAAATTCACGCTTAACTTCATATAATTTATTTAAAATTTAACCACTGGAAATTTATTAATTACCAATTTTTTTAAAGGATTTTCATAGAAAGTGCTACTTTTTAAAAAATGAATATGGGCCTTGAGTAACGATCAAGACCACTCAAAGTGTGTGGGTCAAGTTTGTATTGGACACATATGTGACATGATGATGACCATTCATGATGTGTGGGTCATATCTTTCATTGGATACATGTGACTTTGAGAGACATCATCACCAAATTATTGTTCCAAATCAATCATCATATATACCAATGTCACAACACTCAAAAAAACATTTGGTAAGATCATTTTAAGATTTGATATGTCATCTTCAATTTTGATTACATATAAAATAAAGATCACTGTATAGTGTTAAGTTTGATCTAGGAAGCACTGGACCAGCTGAATGTGTCAGGTACCAAACATATCCCCATTACTTGATTAAGTCATTTCTTAGAAAGCCAAATTTTGGTTCTAACTTATGTATAAGTGGATCAAAAGGTATACGTAAAGCAATAAAAAGTTGGATCGAACTTCGTTAATAAGCATCATCAACATCATCATCACCGGCCAACGCCGACATACAACGAAAAAACGAGTTTATCATCTATCAGTAAGTCATAAAAAAATCCACAACACGCAACTTAAGTATTGCACCCCACACTTAAGTATTGCACCCCACTCGAATACGACACATGCAAACTCAAATATTAGTACTTTCATAATATCGACATCGATCACATTTCAAATATCCGAAACCTTGCATCACTATCTACATGAACGGAGGATTACTAGGGCAGGGCTAGGCCTTGGCCCCTCTAAAAATTTTTATATTTAATGTATTTTTTCCTAAATCAAGTGAAAAAATAAATTATTTTATCATCTGGCCCTCCTAAAATTACTCTTAGATACTTCAGCCCCTCTAAAATTACTCTTAAATTATTTTATCAAGCTCCGTCTCTGACTATCTATGAACAATAATAACAAAGACAAAATAAAAAAAGTGAAACAACTACTCTATTCAACCAATCAGATATCATCTTCACCCACTAAACTATCTTTTAGTTATTGACACTAGAAGATTATAGTTATTTTGGGACATGCTAAAATGGAAATGAGGACATAATTTTAAGACGGAAGGAACAGTATTTACATCAAGAGAAATGCTAAATCCTTCTAAAATTCTGGCAAGTGTCAAAACTGACGGTTTAGATGCAGAGAGAGAATGAGTGGAAAAAAATATATAATATTGTTGTGTTTGTAGGATGATTAGTAGGAGGATAGTGTAGCAGGCTTTGCAATGCTCTTTACACCAATTATATAATATGTTAGATCAACCATATATGTTTAAACAACATTTCTTAAGAGATTAAACCATTTTACTTAACCAAAATAATATGGTTAAGTGGATGTAGAACCATACCTACTTTAGGTGTTAGTTTGTCTACTGTTGGTGGTAGATTAAAGAAAATAAAGCAGTTCACTTGCTTTAACACATACTTAAACTATTATCTTTGTATATAAATATTAAACTTACAATACTTTTATTTTTAAAAGTTGTCCAAAGCAAAAACACTTCTCTTTTTAAAATCCTTAAAGTGAAAATCACTTATCATCATCATGAGAAAAAGAAAAAGTTGCTATCTGACTTTAGTTCATTGATATATATATCATATCTTGTTATTATTGAATGATATTATAAGTTCTTACTACAAGAAAATAGGAAAATTGTTATGTAAATCACTCAAAAAAGTACGACTAAAAAAAATCATAAAATGTATAGAAATAACAAAAGGTAGAAAAAGATGTCACTAGATTCTTTTGGAGGTTGTCTCTACAATTAAGAGGTGGAGCTAAAAGTAAAAGTAAAGTAAGTAAAAGTCTAATTATAATGACACAAAAAAGTGTGAAAATAATTTTTTTGCCGTTCATGACACATATTTTTCACAAAAAGTTTCATTAAATGTCAAAATTTTGACCATTTGTCCACATTTTTTAAATAGTAACACTAATAAGTTAGATTTAATGATATTCTTTTGTGTCACTAGAACCACAGTCACACAAAATCAAATTTCTAGAATGATCTCTCTTTTTTTTTATCTGAATCAATTTGAAAAACCGAGATTTCAAAGTCGGTAATGTTAGAAGGTGGGTATTTTATGGTCAGATATCTAAGGTCGGTATATCTTTGATAGCTCAGACGCAGAGAATAAATGGACTCTTCGAGGGCCATTTAAGCCAATTTAGTGCAAACCAGAAGGGCCAGAGTTATTGGATGTTGTTGAGTGTTGCTATAACTTTATAACAAAAAAGCTCTACGTCGAATTTTAGCCCCTCCGAGTTGGCCACGGGGTAACAACCTCTGACGCCTCACACCGTTGCGACATGAGGGGCTTTCCCGGCAACCCACTTTGCCAAGTGTCTTATGTATAGCACTTTGTAAATTAACTATAGTGTGTGTACACACTCCACAATGCATACATGGTCTTTACATACTATAGTTCTGTTTACATTGATAAAAACTCAGAACCATTGATAATGTTGTGTTACTAAATAAATACCTTACACGTTACACTAGCATGTAAACATGTTTCTTTAAATATTAAAGCAAGTGTGTGTAGACACTCCACAGTGCATACAGAAATTATAAATTGCCACCATTTGTTACATATTCTCACCATTACCAAATCCTAGTGTCCATAAAACAACACTTCACACTCTCTTTATTTTTCCTCCTTATGTGCATGTATTAATGAAATAACTCAACTACACAATCATTCCTTGAAAACCCTTAAATTAAATTTTATTTCCTAGACAAAAGTAGTGCAAAAATGGTGGTGAGTAAGCCAAGAATAGTGATCATTGGAGCAGGGTTAGCAGGTTTAACAGCTGCAAACAAGCTATACAAAGCCAATGGTGGGAATGGTTTTGAAGTGTGTATAGTTGAAGGTGGGAATAGAATTGGAGGGAGGATTAATACCTCAGAGTTTGGTGGTGATAGAGTTGAGTTAGGGGCTACTTGGATTCATGGTATTGGTGGTAGTCCAGTTTATGAACTAGCTCAAGAATTGGATGCTTTGGAATCAAATGAGCCATGGGAATGCATGGATGGTTTTCTTGATGACACAATCACCATTGCTGAAAATGGTTTTGTGTTAAGTCCATCTTTAGTTGATCCTATTTCTAATCTTTTTAAAAATCTTATGGATGTTGCTCAAGGCAAAAGGAAGTATGGTGGGAATGGAATTGTAAATATGAGTGTTGGAACATTTCTTAGAAAAGGTCTAGAAGATTATTGGGCATTGGAATCAAGGGAAGATGGGAATGGAAATGAGCATGGGAATGTGAATTGGAAAAAGAGGTTGTTAGAAGAAGCAATATTTGCAATGGAAGAAAATGTTCAAAGGGAGTATACAGGTGCTAATGATTTACTACAACTTGATTATAAGGCAGAAAGTGAGTATGTCATGTGCCCTGGTGAAGAAATTACTATTGCTAAAGGCTACTCATGCATCATAGAATCATTAGCATGTGTTTTACCAAATGGGACCATTCAATTAGGCAAAAAAGTGTGCAAGATTGAGTGGCAATGTGAAAGTGAAGTGAGAGTGATTGAAAATGGTTATGATGATACAAGACCAGTGAAGCTACACTTTCTTGATGGCACAACTTTATCAGCCGACCATGTTATTGTCACGGTCTCATTAGGCGTACTCAAAGCCGGAATCAGCGACTCAAATGAATCGGGTATATTGAAATTTGATCCGCCGCTACCAAATTACAAAAATGATGCCATTTCAAGGCTTGGTTATGGTGTTGTTAATAAGCTTTTTTTGGAATTAAGTCCTGAATTTGCTTATTTCAGTGACTTCCCATTTCTACAAATGGTATTCCACCAAAGTAAGTCCAAAGATAAGAACCCGAAAATCCCATGGTGGATTAGGAAAACGGCTTCGGTGTCGCCAATTTATAAAGGTTCAAGAGTGTTATTGTCTTGGTTTGCAGGTGAAGAAGCACTCGAGCTAGAAACACTTTCGGATGAAGTGATTCTTGATGAAGTGTCCACAACTTTATCCACATTTTTATCAAATTCGTCCGAAGAAAAATGTAATGGGAATGTGATCAAGAACTCATCAAAGTTGAATCTTGTCAAGGTTTTGAAGACTCAATGGGGTCATGATCCACTATTTTTGGGTTCATATAGTTATATCGCGGTTGGGTCAAGTGGTAAGGACATGGACTCATTGGCTGAGCCATTGCCTAAAAGTGGTTCACATCCACTTCAATTATTATTTGCAGGGGAAGCAACACATAGGACTCAATATTCTACAACTCATGGTGCTTATCATAGTGGAATTAGAGAAGCTAATAGGCTTCTTGAACACTATGGATTAAATTAATATGAAGGGTTATAATTGTAATTTTTATATTTTTTTGAAATTACCCTTTTTCTTAGTGACTATCATTCTCAATGTTGGGGAATGAAAGGGAAAGATGGGAGACATTTGGAAGATGGGTAGTGAATGGATTATAAAAAGGCTTCTTTTGAGTTTTCTATTGATCTTAGCTTGATTTCTTTAGATTTGTGATTATGCTTGTAATTATATATTCTTCTCTAATCAAACTCTTTTCCTAAAGGCAATCTTTCACACTGTCGATAATGCTATATTAACTTGTACACCATGCAATTACATTATTATAGAGCTCCAAATTTCGGCGTTTAAGCTATGAAAAGAAAGATTTACCTATCCTTGTCATTTCAGTAATCACAGTATACGATTAGATATCAACTTTGTTACTTTAAAGAGATCCCTTTTTATAAAACAAAAAACCACGGCGCTTAATGATGTGTTGTATAGATTGTGGCCATCGTGCTTCTGGTATATATGCTTATCGTTATCACTTACTGAATACCTTTACTTGGAGGTGCTTTGGTCATCTCATCAAACATCATCCGATGAAACAGGTCCTTTATCGCTTGGATTTTTCGATCCATCAATGCAGGGACGGACCTAGTGTATAATTATGGGGGTCCGGTGCCCCCCACGGCTAGCCGAAAAAGTTGAAATTTTAGTGTAATTTTTTTAAAATTTTGACCTTTTTTAAAAAGTGACCCCCACCCAAAACTCAAATTGCCCCCCACCCACATACTAAAACTTAACATTTAATGCTCTAAAGCCTTATAAATCATTCATCTCTAAGTAAAAATACTAGATTTATCATTACGATCTTTTTTTTTTCCGTATTTTATTGTTATTGTCAAAAAAAAAAAAATTTTGGCCCCCCACATCTATATTCCCTGGGTCCGTCACTGCATCAATGTTCTTTTTTTTGTCTCTAAGTTGGTTTTTGTTCATTTGAGGTTTCTTTTCACAAAATAACAATACTTTGTACAATATATTAGTACAATATTTATATTTATATTAAGCTTGATCGGTCAACAAGTGAAGCTATAGTTTTGGCAGTGAGGTACATAAGTTGGATATTTTTTAACTTTTTTTTAATGGTTTTTATTTTAAAACTTTCTTGAATAATTTATTTATATACCTGTCAGAAACATATATACAGTAACATATAAAAGTAGATAGATTAGTAAAACTAAATAAATATCATTTTCATTTTCTATTCATAATTATCATATGGATTAAAAACAATAAGATGCCATTCCTAAAAGTGAGAAGGCCCACAATAGTACAATGTTACAGCAAATAATCAGGCCCTAAATGTTGATGACCAATTAGATGGATGGTCTAATTTTGTTTAAACAGAATGTACTTGATAATAAAGACAAGCAAAGATGCTATACTCATTGGATTCACTTGATCTAGTAGTAGTAGTGTGGGACTCATATAGGCCTTCGATAGGTCCAATTCCAGGCAACATGCAAACATATTATAGGACACTATAATAATGTCCTTCCCAATGGTACATGTTGACCGGACCCTTTCTTATTTTTTAGATGGACCTTTTTTTTTTTTTTTTTTTTTTTTTTTTTTTTTTTTATCAAAAAGCTATAAACCTGAAAGTGCGGAACAGAAAATATAAAGTTTAATATGTCAAACGCTTAAAACTGTCAAAAATACGGAACAGAAACTGACAAAAAGCTAGGCTGTACTGAAAAAAGTGGAGGACAAAAGGGGGGACAAGAACTGCCCTGGTGCAGTCTAGGGGGTAGAGGGGGTCCGGTCAACATCACCCTTCCCAATGGTACACTGTAGATATCTCTACAAGTTGGAAATTAGTAATTTTGTTCCCCAAATATACCCTTACAGGCTTACACAATGTACCCCACAAATTCAGGGGATATAAGTTTCTTTATGCATCGGTCACTTAACGTCTATACTTTTTCTAGACTAAAAGCAGGTGACTTCTCAAAATGCCTCAAGAGACTGAGCGATTTGGGCGATTTATCTTACCTTTTTAAATTTCGACAAGTGTCTCATACAAATACAAGTCGCCCACGTCGCTTAAGTCACCCAAGTCGCCTGAGGCACTTGTCTTCATTATTGCACTTGTATGTGACACTTGTAAATATTTAAAAGATGGAAGACAAGTCGCCTAAGTCTCATGGGACATTTTGAAAAGTCACTTCTTTTTTATCTAAAAAAGGTATAAACTTTGAAAAACCGAGACACATAGAAAATTATCTCGGAAAATAAACATTCTAAATTAGTTACTAACTTAGCAATTACTGTAGCATGTAGCATAATTTAAAATTGGGATAACTACTTCATAAAAACTTTACATTTTATACTTAGAAAAGTCTATATTACAAGAATAATGGCTAGATTGATTACATCAAAGTTAAAAGTACTCAAACTTGTTTTGGCTACAGAACAAGGATCACTTTTTTATTTGAGCAGTGGGTACGATCAAGCCGTTGAGCTCGTACCGTTCTCAAAAGTGTTGTCAAGTCAGCAAAACACAGAATGACACCAGAAAACCTTTGGCACCACATTCTGTGCCGTTACAGTTGGCGCCATCTGATGTCGTTCTCAAATTTTTTTTCATTTACATGATTTAGATATATATAAAATTAAAATTAAAACATATTAGATTAACTAGTTAATAGAAAAAAGAAAAAAAAGAAAAAATAACTTAGGAACTAACATTGCAAACATATTAAAGACTAGCGATGTAAAAAAAGTGTCAAAATGGACTTAAAATGTAAATACTCAAAATAGAAGGCTATAAAATAAAAAAGAAAAAAATAAAAACCTACTTCAACTTCTCCCTTCTCCTTGCCACTTGAAAAAAAAAAAAAAAAAAAAAAAAAAAAAAAAAAAAAAAAAAAATGCAAACACAACATACAATACAAACACAAACATGCAAACACAAACACAAACACAAACAAACAAATCCAAAAAATTAATTTACCAGTGGAATGCCTTTTAACCAAAAAAAAAAAAACATAAACACAAACAAACCCCCCCCCCCCCCCCCCCCCCCCCCCAAAAAAAAAAAAAAAAAAAAAAAAAAAAGCGGTGAGGCATGGATGGGTTGGCAAGAGGTGGTTTGGCGCAAAGGACGGTATGATGCGCCGTTCTGTTTTCTCGTATCTTTGGCACAACCGTACCTCCCCCTCTTAGTGTCTCACTTGTATAAGTGATGAGAACTTTTGCATAATTAATACTAGTAGGGTACTCGCACGTTGCGACGGCGGGTAACTTAAAATAAATGTTAACGACACCAAATATCTAGTAGTGTGTCTGCATGTCTGTCACGGGCAACTAATCAATATATAAAATGTTTAACGATATTTTATAAAGTGTAACAAGTGAATAAATACATTGATTGATGAGACTACAAATTCATAATATAATCTTAGTAGCTTGATTACATTGTACCATATAGTAAATGATTGTATATTTTAGTGAATGAGTGGTTTAAATAGTGTATTAATTATATGTGATTTAAATGATTCTTTTACTTGTATTTACTTAAAATATATATTAGAAAATCTTGAAAATTTAATAAGAGAGGGGGTTTAATCTCTATTATAAGGTAGTATAGATGTATTGTTGTTGTTGTTGTTATGGAGGACTCTGTCTATGTCCAGGTCCATGTTACGAGTCAAAGTCAACAAAGGATCACTTTAGCAATTAATGCAAGTCAGAGGACTAAAGATGACAACTTTCATAATAGTTTCTTTGGCGCCAAATTCTGTTAACCAACTTTCACTACTTAAACCTTTACTTGTATCATTTTTACTCATTCTTGATTAGTTACAATTCTCTCTCAATTCTTGTAATACTCTGTACAATTCATCTTACTAATAACAATCCCAGTTTCGAATCTATTTCTTGTTCATTAGGTTCTTAATTGAGTTGTTGCAATTGTTGATCACGTTTTCATTTCTAGTTGATTTCTAAACGTGTGTTACAATTGGTATCAGAGCGATCCTTGACCACCATTAATGGCTGAAATCTGTTAAAGATTCAGCTATTCCGTTAACTTTCAGTTACACCGATTGAAAATCTTGATCTTTTGATCACCCATCACACATTCATCAATTCCGGTCATTCTAGACCATTTGTCCAATCACAAAGACGTCATTGTTTAATTCATTCCATTTCCATTTCACAAATACGTTAGTTAGGATTTATGTGGTGGTTAATTGTCCTGGTGTAACTGAATCAGTGGTGGTTGAGAACATAGAGAGACAATGGTGGAAACAAGATCAGTTCTAAATGGTTCTTCACGCCAAGAAGGCCCCAGTACTGAAGTACATACTGTTGAGAGCTTAGCCAGTCAGTTAGCCACATTAGTTGGATCTGTGGCTACACTTACCAATGACATGAGGATCATTAAAGAAAGACTCAATGGAGATGAAGGTTCCAGTCAAAGAAGAGTGGTTCTTGGTGCTCCTAATACGCATAACAATGGTCAAAATGGGGGGCATTATGGTAGGTTGTCAAAGATAGAGTTCCCTAAGTTTGATGGAGATGATGTACAAGGGTGGTTGTATAGAGTGCAGAGGTTCTTTGAGATGGACCAGGTGGTGAATGATGAAGAAAAGATTAGGTTGGTATCCATGCATGTGTTTGATAAGGCTCTTGTTTGGCATACACAGTTTATGAAGAGGTATGGGGAAGTAATGACTTGGAATGTGTATGAAACTCATGTGAGAAAGAGGTTTGAATCAGTCTTTGATGATCCAGTGATGGAACTCAAGAACTTGAAACAAACTTCTAGTGTGCAGGTATACCAAGATTCTTTTGAGGCTCTGTTGAATAAAGTTGAGTTGCAATTGCCTGAAAATTATACTGTTAGTTTGTTCATTGGTGGGTTAAAGGATGAGATTGCTTATGTGGTTAGGATGTTTGCACCTGCTACTTTAATTGATGTGTTTAATTTGGCAAAATTGCAAGAAGCTAATATTTCTGTGAGTAAAAGTAGAAACACACCATTGTTGAATACTCCTAGACCAAATGTGGTAAATGGTAACAATAACAGGAATGTGAATAATCATTTTAGGAGTAATCAAGTTGTGCCTGCTAATAACAACATATTTGTACCAAATAGGCAGTTTAAGAGATTGACACAACAGGAATTGGAAGAAAAAAGGGCAAAACAACTATGTTTCTATTGTGTTCAAAAGTATACACCTGGGCATAAGTGCAGTGGCCAGTTGTATTCTTTAGAAATAATAGGTGATGCAGTAGAAAGTGAAGATGAGGATTTAGTGTTAACTGAAGAAGGTGTGGTGAATTCTTATACTAGTTTGATTGATGAGCCTCCACTCATTTCTTTGAATGCTTTAAATGGTGTGAACACTTATAAAACAATGAGGGTCAGAGGTTATGTAAGGAAGAATATGTTGCATGTGTTGGTGGATTCAGGAAGTACACATAACTTTTTAGACTTAAACACTGCTAAAAAGTTAGGCTGTAGATTGAGCAGAATTTGTCCCTTGGAAGTTTCAGTGGCTAATGGTAATGTGATGAGTAGTTTATATGAATGTAAGAATTTCACTTGGGAGTTTCAAGGTATTAGTTACACTTCTGATGTGTTGATTCTACCATTGGGGGGTTGTGAAATGGTGCTTGGCATACAGTGGTTGTCAACACTAGGATGGGTTAGATGTCATTTTAAGAATCTGGTTATGGAATATATTTACAAGGGTACCAAAATAGTGCTTAGGGGAACCCATCAGACAACACTTAAGTGGATGCAAGGTAAAACCAAAGAGAAGAGTAGAATGATCAGTTCTGAATTGTCTGCCATAACTGTTTGTGATTATTCTGCTACTGTGTTACAAATGGAGTCCAAAATGGGTAGTGATAAGGAAATTCAACAAGTCTTGGATGAATTTGGGTCAGTTTTTGATGTACCTAAAGAATTACCACCTCACAGATCTCATGATCATAAGATACCACTTGTGCCAAATACTCATCCTGTTAACATAAGACCCTATAAGCACCCACCTAACCAGAAAGATGCTATTGAAGTGATGGTGAAAGAATTACTAGATGCAACGGTGATTAGAAATAGTCAAAGTCCATTCTCATCACCCATAGTAATGGTCAAAAAGAAAGATGGTAATTGGAGAATGTGTGTGGATTATAGACAGCTGAATAAGGCCACAGTCAAAGATAAATTTCCAATACCAGTTGTGGAAGAGTTTATTGATGAGCTTCATGGTTCTAAGTTCTTTTCAAAACTGGATTTAAGGTCAGGATATCATCAAATCAGAATGGATGAAGGGGATGTGTATAAAACAGCATTTAGAACACATGAAGGACATTATGAGTTCTTAGTAATGCCATTTGGACTTACTAATGATCCTTCCACATTCCAATCTTTGATGAATTCAGTGTTCAAGGAGTTCTTGAGAAAGTTTGTTTTAGTCTTTTTTGATGATATTTTGGTATACAGTGATAGTTTGAGTAACCATATTATTCATTTGAGACAAGTACTGGAAGTTATGAAAGGAAATTCCTTGTTTGCAAAGAGAAGCAAATGTGTTTTTGCTGCAACAAGTGTGAAATATTTGGGTCATATTATTTCAGACAAGGGTGTAGCTACTGATCCTTCCAAAATGCAAGCAATGCAAGATTGGACTGTTCCTAAGAATGTGAAACAACTCAGAGGGTTCTTGGGTTTGACTGGATATTATAGGAAGTTCATTAGAAACTATGCTGTTATAAGTAAACCATTGACAGAGTTACTCAAAAAGGATGCTTTTCAATGGGGTGAAGCTGCACAAGAGGCCTTTGAAGCACTTAAAAGATCTATGTCCCAATCACCAGTTTTAGCTATGCCAAATTTCAACAAAGTGTTCACAGTGGAAACAGATGCTTCAGGAGTGGGAATTGGAGCTGTTCTACAACAAGAAGGACACCCCATTGCTTTTTTGAGTAAGACTCTTTCACCAAAATATCAAGCCCTTTCCACATATGAAAAAGAATTCTTGGCAGTTTTGATGGCATTGGAGAAATGGAGAGGGTATTTGTTACATAGACACTTCAAAATCAAAACAGATCATTTTAGCCTCAAGTATTTGTTGGGACAGAGGTTGACTACTCCTTTTCAAGTCAAGTGGTTACCTAAGTTGTTGGGATTTGACTATGAGATTTCTTATAAAAGTGGTTCTGAGAATGTGGTAGCGGATGCTTTGTCAAGAGTGTCCAGTGGAGTAGAATTGAATGCTATGGTTCTTACTTCCATTGCTTCTGATTTGCTGCAACAAATAAAAGCTAGTTGGGAGCAGGATGTGAAATTGCAAAGAGTGATTCAACAGATACACAACAACAGTTACACTAAAGACAAATTTGCAATGGTGGATGGGTTGTTGAGAAGAAAAGGCAAGTTAGTGGTAGGGGTGATATACAATTAAGAAAAACCATCATTCAATATTACCATTCTGATGCTATAGGGGGACATTCAGGTTCTACAGTAACTCTGCACAGGCTCAAAAGTATGTTCTATTGGAAGGGTATGCAGAAAATGGTCAAACAGTTTGTAAGAGAATGTGATGTGTGTCAAAGGGAGAAACCTGATTTGGCAGCTTATCCTGGACTTTTGCAACCCTTACCTATACCAGAGAAAATTTGGTCTTCAATTTCCATGGATTTCATTGTTAAATTACCTAGTTCACAGGGAAAGACAGTGATTCTGGTGGTGGTTGATAGATTGTCCAAACAGGCTCATTTCATTGCTATGCAACACCCTTTTACTGCAAGTACAGTGGCACAATTGTTTCTTGATCATGTGTACAGGCTGCATGGACTACCAGAATCTATTGTTAGTGATAGAGATACAATTTTCCTGAGTCATTTCTGGCAATCCTTGTTTAAAACACTGAAGGTACAGCTTAACCTCTCCACAGCTTATCATCCACAAACAAATGGACAAACTGAAATTGTGAACAAGTGTTTGGAGTGTTATCTCAGATGTATGACTGATGAAAGGCCAAAAGATTGGACTGTTTGGTTACCTATGGCAGAATTTTGGTATAATACCAACTTCCATTCATCTATCAATACAACACCCTATGAAGCTGTTTATGGTCAAAAGCCACCCACTCATGTTCCTTATGTGCCCGGAGATAGTGTTGTTGAGGCAGTGGACAGGTCAATGCAAGCTAGAGAGAGTTCATTACAAATGTTAAAGTTTCATTTACAAAGAGCTCAAGATAGAATGGTGAATCAGGCTAACAAGCATAGAAGTGATAGGGAATTGGAAGTTGGAATGTGGGTGTACTTGAAGCTTCAACCTCACAGGCAAGTGACTATAAGGAAAGAACATCAGAATAAACTATCATCCAAATACTATGGTCCATTTATGATCCTGGAAAAGATTGGGAAAGTTGCTTACAAATTGGACTTGCCTGCAACAAGTCAAATACACCCAGTCTTCCATGTTTCACAGTTAAAAGTGTGCAAAGGAAGTGATAATAAGATGGGGATACTACCTCACTGTGGTCCAAATGGGTTATTGGCAGCTGAACCTATTGCTATTTTGGACAGAAAACTTGCTAAAGTTAACAACAGGGCTGTGGTTTATGCATTGGTGAAGTGGTCAAACCATACTGATGAAGATGCTACTTGGGAGAATCTTAATGACTTGCTACAAAGGTATCCTGAATTTTCAACCCAAGCTTGAGGACAAGCATTGTTTGAAGGAGAAGGGATTTGTTACGAGTCAAAGTCAACAAAGGATCACTTTAGCAATTAATGCAAGTCAGAGGACTAAAGATGACAACTTTCATAATAGTTTCTTTGGCGCCAAATTCTGTTAACCAACTTTCACTACTTAAACCTTTACTTGTATCATTTTTACTCATTCTTGATTAGTTACAATTCTCTCTCAATTCTTGTAATACTCTGTACAATTCATCTTACTAATAACAATCCCAGTTTCGAATCTATTTCTTGTTCATTAGGTTCTTAATTGAGTTGTTGCAATTGTTGATCACGTTTTCATTTCTAGTTGATTTCTAAACGTGTGTTACAGTCCATCTAGTGTTAGGGCTTAGTCGACAATGTAATTTGACTCGTGCAACTATTGTATCTCAGAGTCGGTACGTAATATACTCTCACAATTATTCCGTCACTTTTACCTCAAAATAGTCGCTACTCACTATTTTTACTTTTCGGAAGAAAGAAGAGTTAGTTGTAGTTTTGTTTAGACTCATGACCACGACCATGCATGGCTATTTTGCTAGGCTTCACCAAGACCTACAATTGTGATCACTTGCAACGTTAAGCAACATCATCTCAATGCGTAGCCACCATTGGCCCATGTGTATGCTCTTATTTTAAGAGATAACGAGAATGAGTCATTTCTAGCTTGTAGGAATTTAAAGCTCAAAATAAATTATGTTTTTGATAGTTACGCGTCAGATATACATAGTAGTGAGTTTGTATAGTAATAGATATGTCCATGCACATAGTCGCAAAGTTGTATGGGCCTTAATACTTATACCTCGATATACTTAGGACCTCGTAATTTACTTTCATTAAAAAAAATGCAGTGACGTATAATTTAATATTTTAAATATCTTTTACAAATCTAATTCATTATAAGATGTTCATGTATAATGTGAGAGCGATGATTTGTACACTCTAATTTTTTATTTGCACCATCAAAAATACAAACAGTCAAAAAAGAATGTCAATACTATACAAGTAACTAATGCATGCATTAGAATGTCCCGATCAATTTGTATGAAAGTAAATTATTATGGATTTATCTAGTTAATGAATATTGGTCAGGTGGATTCGTGCTGAGTATGTCATCAGTACTTGTTGAGGGATTTATCAGGTCAATAAAGATATTAGTTGGGTAGATTATGTCAGGTATTATTATTTCAACTTCCGTGGTTTGGTTAGTTTGAAGTATTCTACATATTTGAGAAGATATTGTTGATTTATTGCATGTTCCCCCAAACAAACAATCAACATTTCAATGAAGAAGACAAAGAAGCTTGCTTAGTGTGTTTTAGACAAGAAATTTTCGTGTATTGTATGGTTCACTGTATCTTATATATTTTTCACTGTTTGTTCACTGACAAAAGATATGTCCAAATCAAAGTTTAAAGTCTACCATATCTTCTACATTTTTCGCTATGTGTTTAACTTCAAAGACAGAAGATATGTGTGCACCAAGTTTCGAATCTACGGAAGACGATTGTCAATTTAGAGAGGAGTGGATTCAGAAAATTCACCAAAAAGAAAAGTATGAAGAAGCTTCTAAAGGCATGGCGTATAAATTGTGTGTGTGTGTGTGTGGGGGGGGGGGGGGGGGGGGTGGTTAACCTAATTAGTACTTATTACAGTGTTTGCTTTAAGTGAAAGAGGTCCAAAATGAGGTACATGAAGAAGACAAACAGCATCTAAGACATCCTCGAATTTGGCTGCGCTTTGGAAGACTTTATTGTTATTTACTTTTGAAACATTGTAAACAAATCTCGTTTGTCATTACTTGGGGGTAGATTGTTAACCTCAAAAGCACCGACACTTACGAGAGGCATTAGTATATTAGTTAGTTCATACGTAGGTACTAGAATTGTAATATGTGTATAGTTATGCGCATTGCTAGCCATATAAACCCCTCTAGACTCTCTTAGAGGGGTGAAGCTCACCATTTGTATGTGTATTTATAAAATGGTAAAACTACGAAACAGATCAAAACCACGAAACATAAAATATAAAACTTGACAAGTCAAAAGAAGTAGCAGACAAAAATACGGATAAAAAATTATAAAAATTGTCTTGTCCGATCACAAAAGTGAGTAAAAAGTAGGTCGGAAGGGTAAGAGGAATAAGTGGTACTGATAACACTAACAATTTGTTAGAACATGTTCAGGTATCATGTAATCTTTTACACAGGGCTTTAATTTGCTAGAGGAGTTTATACAGACCCTCTTATATGTGAGTTTCGTGATGCCTTGTGCATTACAAGTTTATACGATATACATAATGTTATATGTTTTGACCAAAACCTTCTATGATCACATAAAAGGTCTTGATAACATGACCCTAATTTGCTCAACTTAGGTTACTGTAAAACAAAACATAGATAAAGTTACTGGAAAACAAAACATAGATAGGTCCCTATGATAGGTCCCTATCCATGCACATGCAAACATATCTCGGGACAGTTGTGTCCTTCCCATTTGGGCACCCTACAAGACTGTACGTATAGTAAAAAGTGTAAATCAGTTTTGTTCACCCAAAATGTGCCCTCAATCAGAGGCCACGTCACCCAAGTAATACTAGATCCATTAATCTTTAGATTTTTTTTTTTTTTTTACTCATTATTTTTTTTAAACGGTTTCAACTCAAAGTTGCTACAAAAGTAGAGGGATTACAGTGCATAAACGAACACACTTTAACAGTCAGGCCGATAATAATTAAACTACATTTAGAACTTTGTGTATACTAAACTACCATCACTTCACTTCACTGTTCTTTTAATACAAAATCACTTCACTTTATATTACATATATTAGTTTGGATTATTTTGAAGGCTCTATCATCAAAGTGTAGAGGTATTTTAAATAATAAACATATTAGTATGATTATTATATGGTGACGATTCCCAAGTGTCTTTACAGGACAAAATCTAGTAAAATGGCCCCTTGTATGATATGCAAATCTTATGTTACCCTCACCACATACACAAAATCTAGTAAAATAGCCATGCCTTTTATCATACAAGCTACACTACTTAGAGCCAAAGTTAAAATAAACAAAGTAATAAGACCAAATTTAAACGATCTTTGTTATCTTTGATCATTGGTTGCTTTTATACTTTTGAAGTTATTGAGGATTTGAAAAAAAAATAAAAAATAAAAAATAAAAAAAGAATTTGGTTTTGCATCATTTTAACAGTTAGGCTAATACTAATGGAGTGAGTTCCCGTCCAACTAACCGAACAAGCAACCGAGTCCTTCTAGTCCAATCATAGGCAACCGAGTCCCCCCAAACCAAATCAAAGTTATGGTTAGCTACCCAACCGAATTTTCAATTTGGTTTGTGTGTGTGCTTTTTCAATTTGTTTTTGCGGGGTATGTTTTTTTGTTGTAGTTGCGGTCACCTTACTACTTGTTTATGGTTAGAGTGTAGTGTTAGAGAAAGAAAGCTGAGTTTGTGCTGATATGACAAAGGTGACCATAGAAAATTGTGGTCACCATTAGCATTAGTCTTAGGAGTTTCAAAGATCATACACCAAACTTCATACTCAAATTGTTACGATACTCCTAATTACCAATCAAGGAATTATACACAAGTATATGTTTAGTTTTTATTTTCTTTTAAATTAAGATTTTACATAAATTTGGATTGACAACCCTTATTTAACAAACGTTTTTCTAATTACTAAAACCACCAAATCCCTTAGGACGATCTCGACTTACCCACCTTTATTACACCGGATGAGTATACTTGCTCATATGTGCTAGATAATAATCGGATAATTCGTGTTTATAAATTTTAAAACTTGTACTAACAAAACGCACATCAAGTTTTTGGTGCCGCTGCCGGGGATTTGATTAATTTTCTTAGTTTTTAGTAATTAATTTGTTTGAAATTAGTGAAATTTTAAAGTTTTTAGTGTAAAAAAAAAAAAAAAAAAAATGGTTTTTTGACCAACCGAATCGGCTAGGTAACCAACGGATCGGTTGGTGATCACGGTAAAAGTTATTGGATTCTGTTTTTAGTAATTAATTCTTACTTTTCTGTTTTTAGTTAATTAGTTTTAATAATTATATAGTTAATGTTAGTTTTTAATAGTTTTAAGTTGCAATTATTTGTCGTTTTAATGTTTTAATTTCAATTAATGATTTAGTAATTCTTAAAGAAATCTTAATTAATGCTTTTATTGTTTTTAATCTTATAATTAAAAGTTTTACTAGTTTTATTAAAAAAAAAATTAGTGTAAAAACTCCAACCGATTCGGTTGCGTGTTCCAACCGATCGGTTGGAGGAGGTAATTTGTGCTAACCGATTCGGTTGGATTAGAAACCGATCGGTTGGGCATCCTGGTAAAATTTTAGACATTTTTAATTTTTAGTTTATTTTCTATTCTTAGTATTTAATTTAGTTAATTTACTTGTTCTTATTTCATATTAAGAGTTTATTTGATTATAACTAACCCTAATGCTAATGATTTGGATTTTTTATGGTTATGTTATAGTTAGTAAGTGCTTAAGTTGAAATGGAGAGTTTGAACCAAATTTCTGCGTATTTGAAAGACTTGGAAGATATGTTCAAGGATTCCGGTGATTCCTTGAAAAAGTTGGAGAGTATGTTGGAAAAAACAAAGTTGGATTTGGAAGGAGAGGAAGTTGTTTGTGACAATGTTGCTTATTTGCCACATGAAATGTGTTATCCAAAGAAGGAGAATGAGAGAAAAGTTGTTGTTTTCACTAGAGCACCACTTAAGAAATATGATGCTCCACACATGAGGTATTCTACACCTTGTGCGGTGGAAGGAGTTAAAGCGTAGGATGCGGAATTGAATATGGAGTATGGAGATAATTACATTTCGGAAGAAATGCTTGACAAACTTGGTTTTGTTAGACTTGATTATGGAAGTTATGGTAAGAAGGAAGTGAAAGGAGTTAGAGTGAATATTCATGGTCATATTTTTAAAGTTGATTTTGTTGTTTTGGAGTATACTAATGAAGATGAACCGGAAGTGATTTTTGGTAGAGATTTCTTAGTGAATACCAAGTGTAGTTTGGATTTTGCACTTGGGGAGTTGAAAATTAACATAAGTGATTTGGAAGAAGGGAAGAGTGTGAATGATATGCTTGTTGATGTTTGTGAAGGAATGGAAATGTTGAAGGAAGGAACGGATGAAGTTTGTAAGATGGGTAAAGCTAACCAAACAAAACACCATTGAACAAATTAACCCAACCCTCAACCCAAAAAGAAAACAAATCATCATCATCATCATCATCATCATCATCATCCAAAACACCACCTAGTTCACCAAAAAGTACCAAACCTTTAACCAAAGAGCAAAAGCAAGCCATTTTGGAGAATCTTGAAGCAAAAATTAGTGAATTGATGGAAAACAAAGCGGTCATTGAAGTGTTGAGGAATTATATGGAGTATAGGAAGAAGCTAGATGGAGTTATGTTGGCAAAATCTAAGTTGGAGGATAATAGTTTTGATGAAGTAGAGGAGAGAAGGATAATTGAGAATGGGCTCCCAAAGAAAATGAATGATCTGGGAAATTTTGTTTTACCCGTTAAAATTAATGGGACAACTCATTTATATGCGTTAGCCGATACGGGTTCTAGTGTGAGTATTATGCCTTATCCATTATATCATAAGTTAGGATTAAGAGACCCTACACATAACAATTCTAAACTCACTATGGCGGATAATTCTAAGGCAAAAGCAATGGGAGAAGTAAGAAATGTGAGAGTTCAAATTGGGTATCAAGCATTCTTGGCGGATTTTCTTGTGTTGGATGTTGCGGTTGATAAGGAACTACCTTTGTTGTTAGGTAGACCATTTTTAAGAACTTGTGGAGCTATAATTGATATGGGAAAAGGTACCATGACAATTGATGATGGAGTTCTTAAGAATACTTACTATCCAAAGCCTAGAGGGGGTAGTAATTATGGAAAACTAGAAGGGGGGTTGAATAGTTTTACGTCCTTTTTAAATTTATAAACACAAGTTTGTTTTAAAAACTTCGATTCTAGTTTATGTGAACTCAATACTTGCACTAGATGAACAATTGTATAGTAACTAACTAACAAAGCTAATATAGTAAAGGTAAATAAATAAGTAATGAGAAGAGTTAGAAAGATCAAACCACAACACAAGGATTTATAGTGGTTCGGCTACAAGGACACCTTCCTTGTTCCTACTCCACTCCCCGAGTCACCTACTCGAGAGTTTTCTTCACTATGTCAACAAACTCCCTTTTGGTGGAGAAAACCTTACACACCAATTTACACACCACACAACTTCACAACTTCTACACAACTTCTTCACACCAATATACTACACACCAATCTTCTTCACAACTATCTTCTACACACCAATCTTCTACTTCACACCTATCTTCACAACTATCCTACTTCACTACTTATCAACTTCTATTATCTACACAACTTCTATATCTTCTACACAATTAATCACAAGCACAACACAATATCAACAAATGAATATATATACACTATGCACAACTACTCTTCAACACTTCTTGAACTTGGTTGTAGAAAGAGTGTTCTTCTTTTGCACTTTGGATGAGAATGGATGATGAGGGATTGAATCACTTGAAACAAGGATTAATATACAAATGATCAAAGGGTTTTAGAGGATGTTTTAGAGAGTTGTAGATCTGAAAATTTCGTGCAAAAAGTGAGGAAAAATTCCAGAATTAAGGTGGTATTTATAGGAGAAGAATTCTGACATTTTCTGACAGGGGAGCCTGGCCGGTCCCCTTAAATCGTGGCCGGCCCCCTTAAAATTAAGGGGACCGCCCCTTATAATTAAGGGGGCCGCCCATTTGTAATGGCCAGAAAACTTGTCTTTTAGTGGGAAAAGTTTATTTGGTGAAAAACTAACTGATTTTGGTTAAATATTTGAAATCATATATTTAGTATGATTAAAACATTTTTCTTTATTACCAAAAGTGTTTTTCAAAAATATATAATATGTTTATATATTTAAATAAACTTTGTATTAGTTAATAAAATATCCATTTGATCATAAGATGTATTAAGCACTTGTTTATCTATACCTTAAGTGATTAAGTTGGATATAGTTGTATAAACTAGCTTAATACTTGTTTACGTAGTAATCTTACGATTGACGAGTTTACATTTTGTGATCGTCAAAATATAGAGATATCAAAAAATATAAATAACGTTTTCATACATTATTTATGTCAACAGTAATGGAGATGATAATGATGAGGACCAAGAGGAGGATTACCTTGGTTGCTTTGAAGTAGGAAGGGATGAAGATGGTAGACCAAAGTTTGGTCCATGCACACCAAGTTTCTTTGATATTGAAGATGAAATGGAAAGAGCTCTAGCAATGGAGGCTTTCTTTAATCATTTTAAAAATATTTTTGTGTTTAACAAGTTGACAGATTTTCTTGGATCTTTACCGGTCCAATTGAAGAATTTGGAATGGGGTTCCGAAGGACATAGCATTTACAAAAGAGAAGAAGGAGATGGTGATTGGCATTGCAAATTTGATATCACATGTCCTAGTGGAAGGAACTTTGCAAGAACTTTCAAAACTCAAAAGACAACTAGGAAGTTGGCAAACAAGTATCGTGGAGAAGATATTCTTAGGAATGAATATTTCTATGGATGAAGAAGAATGATCACAAGAATAAAGCACATCTTGTGCTAGTTTGTTTGTTTCGTACTTTTATTTTTCATGCATTTTACTTCATGTTTTTAAGTTTTATGCATTTCAAGTTTGAATGAGACTATCTATTTGTTTAGTTATCTATCTATTTATTTATCTATTTATCTTAAGTTTTTAGTTTTTAGAGTTTAAGTTATGTTTTAGTTTTAAGTTTAGAAGTAGAAGTAGATGACCAAAATTTTTGGGTAGACAAAGTGTGTTGGAATACAAGTTAATAAGTTTGAAAAAAAAAAAAAAAAACTACTAGCACTTGTGTCAAGTCAAGTAGTGGAGAAAAAACTTTGAAAAATCAATTTCATACCAAACCGATTCGGATGGATTCACAACTGATCGGATGGAGTTGAATATATAAGCCAAAATTTTCAAAAACTTAAGAAAAACACATACACAAAATCCACCAAAAATCGGGGTTAAAAATTCGACCATAAGAAGTTGTTAGAAGGTTGCAGGAGTGATAATTAATCATCAATGGCATCAAGTCAAGTAAGTTATATCATTAATTTTTTTTTCAATTAAGTTTTAATTCGGATGATTGACATTAGGTCACGAATTGGGTATTTTTGAATTAGTTCGAATTGAGATGTAATGTTTTGGGGATAAGTGATTAGATGATAGGATAAGGTATTGCAAAAAGAATTAGATCAATTGGTTAAGTTTTGAGTAAGAATTCATTGATTGAATTTTCGGATTGAATTGGGTATAATCTTTGGAGCTAATTTATTTGCAATTGATGAATCCCAGAAGTTATATGATTGATAATTAGTGATGTTAGGTTATTCATTGTTGATTAGAACACTATTTGGAAGATTTTAGTAGATGATGTTCTTAGTTTTTATAGAATCATTGGGTTGATGATTGAAAATGTTAGGAATGATTGTTAGGAGAGTTTGGATGTTTAGAAGTACTCAAGAATGGGAGATTACAAGTTAGAAAAAAGTTCGGATTGATTGGGAAACGTTTAGGATGGATTGGAGATGAATTTGGTTTGCAGAAAACTCCAACCGAATCGGTTGCGAGTTGCAGCTGATCGGTTTGGAGTGTGCCAAAGACCAACCGATTCGGTTGGACCTCAAACCGATCGGTTGGTCGCCTCGGAAAATTTTTTGACAATTTTTTAAAATGTGTTTTCTAGTTTCTAAATTGATTGATATTAGTTCTTATACTTATATACTAACATAATTTGAAATTTCTTTCAGGAAAATGTTGGAAGATTGGGACGAAATCCGATTGTTATTAAGTATTTGAAAAGGAACGAGAGGAAAAGGATTACTTTCAGTTTGAAACCGGAATCTAATGAGAATGTCAAGTTTTCTCATGTGCAAAACAAAGATGAGAAGAATGCGTATAGAGAACGTCTTTCAAAACTTCAAGAGAGGAAGATTGCTAAGCCTAGGTTGATTGATTGGGAATTGCTTGAGGAGTATGAATGTGAAGATCAATTAAGGAGCATGATGACTATGGTTTATGTGTATCCTGGTGATGGAGATAGGTTTGAAGATTATTCTTGGGAAAGAGCTTTTAGTATTCGTGAAGATGTTTACAAGGAATGGTGTTTGGAGTTCTTTTCTACGTTCTACTTTGATAGAAAGGTAAATGATGTGCTTGGAGATGTTTGTGTTTGGTTTAGATTGTGTGGTCGCGAACATGCTTTTTCTTTGTCAAAATTTGCAGTTGCACTTGGTTTATATGAGGAGAGTGAGATTCAACATAGGTTTTTTGGACCACATTTTGTGAGTTTAGCTAGAGGTAATGATCAATACACGGGTATTGATGAATATTGGAATAGAATTGGTGATCCAACGAGTCTTAGAAGAAATGCTTCTAGGATTAGGAATCCATTGTTGAAGGTTTTACAAAAGTTGATTTCTTGGGAATTGATACATAGGAGTGGTGGACAAGACAAGTGTAGTCAACCGGACCTATGGGTGATGAAGTTGTTGGAGGAATACAAGAATGGGAATGTGGCATGGATTATTGTGACACCCCCAAAATTTTACAGCGCAGCGGAATACCAATTTGGGTGTCACTTCATAGTTCACAAAAACAAGTTACATAAAACGACCTCAAAAGAGACGTTTAATAAAATGTCACATTCGATTTGATAAATCAGAGTACAAAGGTCCCAACAATTTTTATTCAAAACTTGAATTACAAGAGTTCAAACATGACTCATATGTATATTTTAAAGATAAAAAGTTATCGAATGTGTAGAAAACAAGTCTTTCAATATTTGATATCCACGCGACTCCGATTGCTCCCAATGCTCAGCTAGCAAATAATACCTGAGAAAATACATGCTAAAAAGTCAACATAAAGTTGAGTGAATTCATAGAGTTTAATATGTAAGCAGTTGAATACAAGCATAAATCATAGTTAGACATGTAAAGGCCTTTTACAAGTCAAGAAAAATCAAATTTTATAGCATCGAGCTCATGACACCGGACCTTGGCCAGTTTAAATGCCCCTCACAAGGTATTCAATTGCCATTTACCTCAATTCTCAATATTATATGTCCGTTTGACCCACAGTTGTCAAATGAGCGCTACTCACCCGGACAGGCCTGCCTGGCCAAATATGCATATCTATAATACTAGCGTTTACGCACGTAATTAACGGTTCATGAAATTAGGGACTTGTTGGCAAGGTACTCAATGTCTATAATCAGGTAATCGGGTCAAGCATACCAAAAAGTACTTGTATTCCGTTTGTAAAACTAGCATGTATCTCCCTCGCGAGATTTATAAAACGTTTAAATAAGTAAAAGCGAGGCTATAAACTCACCTTAAGAGCAACAAGATCAGAAGTAAAATGGATCTTCGGACGAGTGCGAAGCGTCTAAGCACAACCTAAAAGACGTGACGCGACTTAGAATGATAAAGAAGAGCGATATGAAAAAGTAAATCAAATGATCACGAGATATGTTTCCGAGATATGCATGACATTGCACTAAGAATTAACCCAAGGTATTTTTACTCCTAATATGGTTTGTGACCTGATCTTATAGGTAATAAAACACCTACTAAGTTTCATTCCTTAATTCTTGTTTCACCTATTTGTATCTACATGTTTTAGATTTCAAGACAAGACGTAAAAATCATGTTGCTGAATTTTAGTCAACTCCACACCATCGTATCTCTTAACCTATAAAAGATACAAGGATGGGGCTTTCACCCCTGGAAATATACTTTAGTTTACTTTCCAAAACATTAGACCATTCAATCAAATCATTTACCAATCAACGGGAAGCGAGTTTTCACTAACTATAACTCCAACCAGAAAGTTCGCTAAAATTCTAACGCTTACGGTTTTGGTCATAAATAATGTTCTATAATAGCTATTAAGTTGAAACCAATTGGAGGTGAAAGCTTATAATGTCTAGTGTTGAACCATGTTTTAAAACCTAAGCTTAATGTACAAAAATCTGGAGCAAAAACATGTTTTCCAACAGCAGCTCCAGAATTGACATGTTTCCATAAAACGACCGTATCTCACTCATCCGGAGGAGATATCACCCTATCCAATTCGACACATGTACCTTAAACTTATTTCCATAATCCCATCAAATAATATAGACCTTCTTAGGCCAAAAGTTTTCTGCAATTAACCCATATATGCTGCTGGTCTGCATCAGTCCCAACTTTTCCTATGAAACTCTAATTTTAACATATTTTCCAAACCGTGATAGCTATTAACGTGATTCCACTTGGAGATGTTAGCCTAAGATGTATACTACAGGTCTCAACTTTTATTCCAACACTTTTAGTGTAAAAACCTGGAGTTAAACTCCTTTTTACAACAGTAGTTCAGAACTGATCAATTTTAGCAAAACGACCATAACTCATTCATTCAGAGGAGTTGATAAACCCTCCAATTCGCCACATGAAGCTAAGACATATATCTATCTAAAAATGTAATTTACCAGCAGGCCATAAGCCAAAAATATTGCACACCAATTCGTTTTATCTGCTGGTCTAAAATAGTCCCTATAATCAACCTCAAAATCCAACCAAACATCAATTCTAACACTATCCAATACCATGTAATGCCATCTAAACCTCTTATAACATATCTCATACACAAGAACTCATCAAAATCAGAAAATCAATAATTAATTAAATAACAAAAAACCATTTGCATGTGACAAAAATCAAAGAGGATGATGGGATTAACTTACTAGAAGTGAAAATCACAAACAACCTAATTAGGGCTTGAATAAAAGCGACCCAATTGACACCAAAGCTAATGAAGCACTTCTCTTCTAGCCTTCAAAATATGATTAGGGGCTGATGGAATAAACTCTAATCAATTTTGAAGAAGACTTCAAGAAAACATAAGGAAACACCAAGGAAATCTTCAAATCATCGATTCAAATCACCATATTTTGCAAGGACCTTCAAGAGAATGATTTGGTGATGATTTTATGACTAAAAAAAATGATGAGATGGTGGTCTTGGGCTGTATTTGTGTCGTTCATAACAAGAGGGAGAGAAGAAAAATGATTTTTTTTTTTTGGGTGGTGATACAAACTATGTGATAAATGGGTTAGATAATTGCAAACACATGTAAAAGAAACTAGACACATGTATCCAAAATGATATATACTTGACAACACATCACAAACCACATGGTTATGTCGTTTGGTATGTGTAGTGGAGGGTGAGTGTGTTAATTTTGTATAAATCTTGAGCTATGTTGTGTAGTTTGATCCCGGTAATTGCAAACGTTAAGTTTTTAAGACGCGAAACGTAAAATCGTGTAATGTAATAATACAAAACTTATAAAAATACTAAAACTTATTAACATAACCTACTTAAGTATTTTAGATGAGTGGTGAGTTCATCGAAGGGTTTAAACATCTTTAAAACTGAAATCGTGAATTTAAAACACGTTTGGTGACACCGGTTCTTGATAAAAGTGACGTACACTATAAAAATAAAACGACAAGTATAAAACTCACTTGTAAACATGAAAATATGTTAAAATGTATAATATACGTAAAATTATCATAGTTTAGGGTTGGTTCATGTTGTTAAAACCATAAAACGTAAATTTAAATCGGGTAAAACGTAATGGTGCAAGGTTTACGTAAAAATGGAAAAATTGAAAAGTGACTTTTAAAATAGGATTGTAAGGAAACAATGATGCATAAAAAGTGTACAATGGACGTAGTCTAGTCGCGGTTGAATTAATTGAACGTGTTATGACAGAAACTCGGATAACTTCCGACGAAGTTAATTATTTAAAAATAGAATAGTTAAATAGTATTAATATTAATGACATGAAATTTTTGAAATGTCACAATTTTTGCCGAGTATCTTTCGAAGAGAGCACCGGGGATTAAGAAACAAAGTGATGTTTGTGGAGGTCATTATGTGACCATGTTGGCTAAAAATCTTGGGTATTTTAATGATGAGGAGTTGAGGAAGTGTAGAGTGGAGAGTGAGTTTTGGGAAAGCATTGGATAGGATTAACAAGACTTTGGGACCTTGGATCGAACAAAGTGTGGGGGCACAATCCGGAGCTTATGCGGGAGCGCCTTCACAGCCTCAAATGGGGAGTTTTCCGGGTAGTACCCAAAGTGGTTTTGATTCAGGATGGAGTGATTGGAACCGTGAATTAAATGCTATTGAGTGTAGGGATGTTTGGAGAGATTCAATGCAAATGAGGAATAATTACAACTATGATTATTCCATGCCTATGATCCAACATTTGGCACAAGATGCCAATTATGAGGTACCTCCCTACAACCCACCAAATGTTCCACCATACCCTTTACCGTATTCTCCATATCCTGGACCATACCCTTATCCTTATCCTGGTTATTCACCATTTCCCGAGCCATATCCTCCATATGGTAGACTTCCCGAGTATGGTAGTTCATGTGTTAATGTGGGTGGACCAAGTTTTAATCCTGGAGGATCAAGTTATGATGTTGGTGGCTCGTCATCAAGAGCTAGAAAGAAGAAGAGACGAGTGGTAGACGAGGACGATGAAGAAGATGTTGATGAGGATGAAGAGGAAAGCGAGGACGAGTTCATTCGTTCCGATGTGAGTTATTGATGGTGACGCTTGATTACATGATTATGGTTGGTTTTCAAAAACAATTATGTGTCGAACAATTTCTATTTCTATTATCTTTAACTATTTCTTGTAGGATTTATAACGTAACGTAATTTTCTATTTATTTGGTTTGGATATGTTTTTGTTTGTGTTTGTTTGGTTGTTTCGTATATTTTGCAGTTTTCTTGCAGGAGTTTTATTACGGAAACATATAGTTGATCAACTTTTGGGAGTCGGTAAACTCATTTGCTTATTATGATTAAATATGCATGTTGCGTATTTAACTCCGGTATTTTCTAAAATTTTTCCATTTCTTTTACTTTGAAGTCAATTTTTATTACATTGAGGACAATGCAAAACTTAAGTGTGGGGGAATGAAGAAAATAGAAAAATTGCATTATTTTTAAATTTTTGATTTTCAAAATTTTGTTTTAGAGTCGTGAATTTTAGTAACTAGTAGTAGTTCGCCCTTCATATTTTAGTCTAAATAAGGTTGATTTTATGGTATATAATAATGACATTTTTGGAGAATAAATTCAAATTTTAAAGAGCAATTTGTCTCGGAATTAATAACATTTGCTAGCACAATTTTATCCCTTATTACTTTAAATTGTGAGGATTAGTTTTTTTTTATGAGAATAGTATTTCTTATACTATTTATATATTTCATGAGGAGTGTGCCGGTGGTTGTGTTAATTCTAGAACTTGTACTTGTTATGCATTACGGTTAAAATCATTTTCGAATGATAAGGATATATTCATATGATAAGAGGCAAACTTAGGAATAAAACCAAATGGCCATCCGTTTACAAAATAATTTTTGCTAACCATATCGGTTAGTTACCCTCGTATTTGGAACCCATTTGTTAGCGTTCATTTTTAGCGCTAGATACCCTTAGTTACACCCTTTGAGCCATTCTTTTCATTTTGTTTAATCCAGAAAAATACAAAAAGATTTTACACTTTAAACATTAGCCTAACCCTTGTCAAAGTCTAAATGGTGGGTTGCGAGTTGCTTGGTTGCTTGGTTAGTTTTTGATGATTATTAGTTAGCCACACTTCACAATTCATGTGTGTGCCATTCCAACAAAGATGAAGGTGCGTAACTTCGTGTTTGATATTTTTTGTAGTGTATGCTTATGCGAAGTGTGGGGGAGGTTATTAAAAAATAAATAAATAAATAAAAGAAATAAGTCATCTCAACTATAAGGTGACAAATATAGCCAATGTGTTATATTATTATGAATAAAGAAAGTCATGAGATATGTTGTTAGCCGATGTGCTAAGTTTGAAGAATATTTTATGGTGAATCAATGTATCAACATGTGGAGTAGAGGAGGAGAAAGATTGTAACTATTATCATTTTTGGGTTTGTGGACTATTTGAGATTAGCAACTATGGGACTTAGACTTTGATTTGATTTTTCTTTTAAAACCAATTTCATAAATATTCCCATGCCTTATCCTTACCTTTTTGACTTAGTGTAATTATTTTGCACGAAAGTTTATAAAACCCTTAGCCTAAACATTACAACCCGAATAAAAGACCTCTTTGATGAAATTATTCTATTGTTTTGATACTTGTACAAGCCTATGGTAAGAAACATTAATCATGACTGTGCAATGAGTGATCAATTAATCATTACACATATTGAGTGACGAGTGAATTTCAAATTATTTTCGTGAGGTGCTTAGAATTGTTATCAAGCTCTTTATTTACTTGATTGAGTTCAAATAAGATATTTGCACTATTGCCATTGAATTCAGTTTTCTTTTGATTAAGACTTGCTCGAGGGCGAGCAAAGCTCAAGTGTGGGGATTTGATAACGCTCAAATATAACATATTTTTAGTCGCGTTATTGTTTGATTTATGAGTGGAAATTGGTCATATTTGTATATATTTGTTACTTAATCGTGGAAAACATGCAAATATAGCCAAAAGCAGGTAAAAATGATTAAAAGACGAAGAATTGAAGTGGACATGCATTTTTGGAGAGTTTTGAGAGGATCAAGGAAGAAAGAAACGTTGCATGAACAAAAGGATTTGATAAAGACAAGTTTACTTCAAGAAATTATCAAGGAAATATCAAGTTCTAATGGACAAAGTCATGCCACAAAGAAAAATATAGCATGCAACGTAAAACGACGAAGAAAAGACATGATCAGACGAAATCCAACCGATCGGTTGCAACCCGCAACCGGATCGGCTGGAAAAGTGCCAGAATGACCATCCGATTGGATGGCGAGAAACCGATCGGTTGGTGGTGACTGAAGTTACAAGTTTTGCATTAATTGGCGAATTTACTCCCCATAATCATTTGTGGCTGATCATTGTTGCTTATTTACTGTGGAGGGACGTTTTTACTTGAAGAATAAGTGTCATTAAGCTATATAAGGAGCACTTAGGACTTAGAGATACTTGTACCACCATTATCTAACTTAGTATTACACCAAATCTTGTTAGCTTATCTTATATTGCCTGAAAGTTTACTAAGTGTTGTAAAAACGTCCGAAACGTGTTGAGTTAAAGTCTCAAGCATTGGTTCGAGTGTGGAGTTGTTTACTTACATTGGTGAGCAATTGGAGGAGTGAGGTTGCTATAGTTCCACAAGTTTTCTCATTGTAATTTTCAAGACTAGGTACACCTTGATACTTATAATGAACAATTGTTACTTTAAGTTTTATGAAAGTTTTCTTATTTACTTGTGTTTTAATATGATTGCTATGGAGTAATTTGTATATACTTGTGTATATGATGTGATTGGTCATTGGAGTATTAACTTATGAAAAAAGTGATGCATGAAAACATATCTATTTTTATGAGTTTGTTGATATAACATATTTTCTTGCTTAATTTGTCGGTAAAAACAATTTCTTGAAAAATAGGTCCGAAAGGATTTTCAACTTGTTTTTATTCTAAAATATTAATACACCAAATTAGTATGGAATAGGATGCTTGACAACCATCTTATTTACTTGTTAAAATAGATTTGAGACGATTTCATCACGAAAAAGGACCGAAAGGATTCGTAGAAATTCATAAGAAAAGAATTGATTTTCTAAACAACCATGTGATTATAGGATTGTCATACTAATTTGATATGTCCGAAAGGAGTCATTTAGATGATAGAATTCTTAGTAGTAGTGAAAACATGACATACATCATAGATTGTATAACTACTCATTTTTAGTTGCGCATCATAACAAGTTTTACACCAAACTTCATACTCAAATTGTTACGATACTCCTAATTACCAATCAAGGAATTATACACAAGTATATGTTTAGTTTTTATTGAGTTTCTTTTAAATTAAGATTTTACATAAATTTGGATTGACAACCCTTATTTAACAAACGTTTTTCTAATTACTAAAACCACCAAATCCCTTGGGACGATCTCGACTTACCCACCTTTATTACACCGGACGAGTATACTTGCTCGTATGTGCTAGATAATAATCGGATAATTCGTGTTTACAAATTTTAAAACTTGTACTAACAAAACGCACATCAACTCCATTAAAAAAATTTCTTCTAATCGATTCCAAGAGCTTTAACAATCCCGAAGGAACTTTAAAGATAGACATATGCTATACAGGAATGGATGTTAAAAACAATTTAATTAAAGTAAGTCGACCTTATTGATCCCTGCACATATCTTCGGGTGTAAAAATTGGATATTTTATAACATACAACAAGTTGTAATAAAAATTGTTTCTCACCCGTAACTGTAATAAAAGTTATCTCTTAATTACAACTCTAAAATGTCGTTAGAAAAGAAAAGTAATAAATTATCTATTACATTATTTTGCAAGCACTATACTTTGAAATGAAATTAAGGACATCTTATGCCCAGTATATTGACGTCGACTTATCTTTTACATTATTTTGCAAGCACTATACTTAGAAATGAAACTAAGGACATCTTATGCCCATTATATTGACGTCGACCTTTTTAAATGATTGCGTAGAAACTAGAAACTCCGAGACCACCGTATTTCTTGGAAGCTACGACCTTATTCCAACTAATCAAAGCCATTTTTCTTTCCGACCTGTCCACTCCATTAAAAAAAAAGTTTCTTTTAATCGATTCTAAGAGCTTTACCACTCTCGAAGAAACTTTAAAGATAGACATATGGTATAAAGGGTGCTTGTGCTTGAGTCAATAGACCCGGGTTCAATTCTCTTCCTTGGCACTAAAGTCTAATGATACCATTCGCCGATCGCAAACGCTCGGTTGACCGGTCCAAGGAGGGCCTATTAGAGAAAATGACCTAGGTTTAGATTCCAACTCCTGACTAATTAGGTCAATGAGAATAGGTGTTCATCGCATGGGGCCGGGTCCTTGGAGAAGGGTCGGGTTGGCATTAAAAGATGCATGAGATCAGGGTGTTCCCACCGATTTACACCTTTTGGAGAAACATATGGTATAAAGGAATGGATGTTAAAACCGATTAATTAAAGTAAGTCGACCTTATTGATCCCTGCACATATCATCAGGTGTCAAAACTGGATATTTTATAACATACAACAAGTTGTAATAAAAATTATATCTTACCTGCAATTCTAATAAAACTTATCTCTTAATCACAATTCTAAAATGTCGTTAGAAAAGAAAAGTAATACATTATTTTTTACATTATTTTGCAGTACTGTACTTTGAAATGAAACTAAGGACATTTTATGCCCAGTATATTGACGTCGACATTTTTAAATGATTCTGACAGCAAGTCCACCAAATGAATCTAGCATGATCTTAAACTATTTTAGACATTATACTACAATACAATTATTTCATAAAGTATTGAATAAGCAAACACACAATATCTATGAATGGGGGCTACTATATTAACGGGGGACAAGGGTGTCAGTCCCTTGTCTCCTCTTTTGTCCCCTATTTTTTTCCTGCGCAGTCCAGTTTTTGTTCCGTATTTCTGACAGTTTTAAGCGTTTGACATATTAAACTTTATATTTTCTGTTCCGCACTTTCAGGTTTATAGATTTTTGATATAAACAAAATTATAAAAAAAAAATGCTACAGTACCCCCTTACGGGGGTAGACCCTGTGAAACTAAAAAAGTAGCCACCGTTATTATAACCCCACCCCTATGGAATAGATACAAAGTTAAACAATAAAGCATTGCTAGAAAACTTCAAAACTGCAAGCTTGTCCTTATTAATTGGTACAAATTATCAAGTTGGTGCAACAAATGGATGAGTCCAAAAGATTAAAACAAGACAACAAATTTAACGATTTGATGCCATATTGGCTTTTTGTTTGGTTAATCTTTCTAAAACTCAGGTCATTGTGTTAAAACTTAAAAGATTCCAAGAATATTGTCTTTTTGCGTGCTATTTTAAAAAATATTGTGAGATTTTTTTTACTAATTGTAAAATCCTTCTACTTGGTATAATCAATACCTGAGAAAATATGCTTATTTGTTTAAAACTTAAAAAACAAGTAATGTTGTAAGAATAAAATATGCTTATTTATACAAGGAAATGCAATATATTTAAAATATAAATACTTAATTACAATTTAACACACTAACTTTCTCCGTTTTCACTTACTTCACGCTTATATATGCGTAAAAAAATTACACACACAAATTAACGCTACTTTACAGCATCGCCGCTATATGCGGGTAATCGTCTAGCAAGTAAACAATCTAAACTCTAAAGATTCCATATATTAAAGTCTAATTAAGGGGCGTTGGGGACTTTTTCTTTTTCTTTTTGAAAGGTGAAATATATCTCAAACTTAAACATATGGACACAAAGTAGTCAAGATTAGAGCATATCACACGGGGACATTGTTTTCAATCTAGAATATGTGTTTTTCAAAAAGCAGTGTTAACTTTTCTTAAAATCATGTTTTCCTACATAAGAAAACACATATTATTCACATGGTTTGCCAAAACAATTCGAATTCACACTTTGTATGAATCCAATAACTTTTCAAGAAGAGAAATGTAACACATGTTTAAACTGTGCACATACGTGCACACATCTTATTTAACACTTTGGGACTGTTTGACCAAAGGCCCTTCAATATCATCGAGTACTTTTCCTTAATAAAAACTCAACCCATTAGATAAGTTATGTTCTGTTGGACTAAAATGTGATATTAGATTTAAATTAATCTATTAATGTTGATGATGCTTAAAGGTCACTTCTAGGTATTAGATAATTTTTTTTTATCACCTTTAGATCATACATTAAATGGTTAAATTGGTTACAACAATTCACTATCTATAATTACCCACCCACAACGACATATGTATACACTCTACAAGTAATATAATAATTAATTATCTACGAAAATAGTAATTTAAATTGTAGGTCTGAGGTTGTACCAGAAAATATTACGTATACAATTAAAGAAAACATAACATTAATATTGTTAAATTGTGGTCTCAAACTCTATATATATATGTTGCTCAGATTTTTAAGGTTCAAGCTGAATCATGTGGACTGTACCCAACTAGCTATAGCCAGATGTGTGTAATGATGATTTTGACAAAAATGGCCCATTATACTAGGCCTTATTAGTTGATCTTGCCCATAGCTGGTGATAACTTGACCTTGTCTGAATTTGTTCGTTTTCTTACTTGACATTTTTAGCATGCTTTATTGCTTTGCAAAACATACACTACTAATTGGTTAATTCGTAAAAATGAATCTAATATATTTTGATACTATAGCCTATACAAGTTTATACTTATTTTTCACATTTGATGTATAAATGTCATATATGAAACTAGGTCTGTATATATAAATGCTCTATAACAAATAATTGGGAAACAAAATAAAAAATAAATAGTAAATTAGACTAATAATCCATGTGGTGATGGAAGAAATCCAATAAACTGGTTTATAGAGCGGAATTACAAATCAAGAACAGCTCCAATAAGACCTCGACAAAGGGTTATGATCCCTTAATGTCGAGTGGCACCAACACACACGAGATATTTTACACTCAAATGTTTATTAAACATAAGCAAGAAACGAAAGTACAAATAAACCTTATCCCCTCATCTTTATTTATTGAGAATGAGTGGGGATAAACCTAATCCTTGGTGAACAAGGAATTTACAATTGAGTAGGTTATGAGATTTTCAAATACATGACTAACTTTTTTAAGTTTGAGCTAAACTACAACTAACCCCCTAAACTTATATCATAAATATTATACACTAATATTCTAACAATTTTCATCTTAGTGGTAGTAGTTAGCCCTCTCCGATACGCAGCAGCTTCAACCAATGCTGGAACCTCGGATCGGGGACTGTTTTCGTCAAGACACCAGTAGCAATACCCATTATTAACCTTAGCTCAAATTCTGACTCTGTAGAATGTCCTTTTAGCCAATGTATCCTCCTCCAAGTCTCCAGTAAGTGTCATATACTCCGCTTCAGTTGTTAACAAAGCCATCATGTACTGGAATATAGCTTCCCAGCTCACCGCACATTCATGTATCATAAACGCGTACATTGTGATTGATCTACCCATGGCGATGATCGATCTACCAATGGTGTAGTCAGAATCCACAAAAACATGTACGTCGTCTGTAATCCACGATCAAACCCATCCAACATACCACATCCACAGGTGATATGTCAGGTCTCGTGTAGACTACTTGATACTCATGACTTCCAACTACATATTACATGACACCTAACTCTTCTTTTCTTTATCACGATTTCCTAACAGACCACCCTCTAACGACAGCGTAGAGTGTCCCCTCAACAATATTTGAACCGACATCCCGTTGGAAACCTGAATTGTAACACCCTCAGAGTATTACCACTCCGAGTCATGAAGATCTCCATACCAAGTTTATTTTCCTTTGCTTCATCCAGCAAACCCTTGGTAACTCAAATCTCAGTCTTGCTTTCACAAGTAAACCCCATATAATCTATATAGATATAGATGAATAAATATATGAACATACCTGGTGCATACTTCCAGTAATATATGTTAATGTCATCACTGCTTCGCCTGAAACCGTTGCTACGCATATACATACTAGACCGAGTATCCATATCTTCTCTCATTACATCCTTCCACTTGGAAATTACCTCACAAGCAACTGCGTCCTTGTAAATCAGTATCCCATGTGCATATTCTTCTATCACTGCAACAACTCCTAAAGCAACCATATTATTTTCACCTTTATACCTGAGTAGTTCTCGTACTGAACACTGCTCCATATCATGTGAAAACTGATAGGCGATTAAATCTTGAGTCTGAAAAGCATATGAACCATCACCCTGATCGCAATTCCCTAGAGGTTCCACCTCAAATCCATGATCTTCATGTGGTTCCACCTCAAACTCAACTACATGTAATGTATGCGTTGAACCCGTACCTACACCAGACCCTGTGAGAGAATTCATATACAAACCATTTTCAAAATAAGCCATATTTCCAAACATGACTGTCAAACTTCACCGTTGACGTCCCATAAACCCTTGTAAAATCGATTGAACCTAGTGAAAAACCTTACCCGAAATCAACTAACAAGTACTATACATGTAACCCCTCAAAGTATTGATTTTTCTTCACGCGTCAATCGACTCAACCCTTGTAGAAATCCCTAACAAGAAACCAACTAACCCGAGAGCTACCCCGAAAAGCCCTTTGAAGTAAATCTTTTGTCGATTAAACCCTAACAAACCTGAAACTTGAAACCCAAGTAACAAAGTAGTCGACAAAACCCTTTATGATAGAAGAACCCTAATCGAAAAATCTTGAACAAAATCGATCAAAGAAGGCCATTTGATAGAACCCTTGGTCAAATCAATCAAACTTCACCACCAATAACCTTCCTTAAGCCGAAACCTTAAATTAAAAAATCTTGCAAAACCTTGTAACCTTTTAAGCTTAAAACTGAAAATCCATGAACCTTGTGACAAAGGGAAACAATTTCCTATAACCCGAGGAGAATTAATCCACTAACTTGCAAGACAAATTCAAGAACCTTGTTTCCCAAATAATCTTGACTCGTAAACCTAGAAACCTTGAGCCTTGTAATCTACACAATGATAGCGAAACAATAACCGAAAAATGACAAAGAACACAACCACCAGATCAGAAACTTTGAAACAAATATCTACTTCCTGGAAGCTCCGATGCAAGATCCTTCCGATGAGATCCTAAATCTATGTGTCTTCAACCTACGATCCGAATTTCATAGAAATTCAAAGGTTAACGAACTTGCAATGCCAACTCTCCCATGACTGCACAGTAACCGATGAACCAAACCCGATTCACTCATTTATCTTGTTTTGGCTCTATTTATGTTGTGTGATTCGTTCTTCTTGAACAAGGCTCTGGTACCAATTGTTGAAAGAAATCCAACAAACTGGTTTTTAGAGCGAAACTAAGAATTAAGAACCCAACAAGACCTTGACAAGGGGTTATGATCCCTTAATGTCGAGTGGCACTAACACACACACACGAGATATACACTCAAATGTTTATTAAACATGAGCAAGAAAAGAAGATACAAGTAAACCTTACATCCTCATCTCTATTTATAGAGAATGAGTAGGGGAAACCTAATCCTTGGTGAATAAAAAATCTACAATTGAAGATGTTAGAAGATTTCCTAATACATGATCAACCTCCTTAAGTTTGAGTCAAACTACAACTAACCTCCTAAACTTATATCCTAACTATTACAAAATAATATTCTAACATGTGCGTTTGTACGAAATTACAACTATGGTTCTTAGTAGATCCGTCTTTGAGAGTGAGTGGAGTGGAGACTGTTCAGGGTCTCAAAATATTTAAGGCCTTAAGATTTGTTCCGTTAACATTTTTATACATGTGTACCATATAGTTATATGGTTATTATTGTTTTTGTGACGCTTGCTCAATGGTGGAGAATGTACAACATACTCTTTTTAAGACACAATATTATTAAAAAATAACTTGTAAAGGTAGACCAAAAAATTACATAATCGACATTACAAGAGGGAGATTTGATCACATATCCATTCATTCAAATTCATGGTGGCGAAACGAGCGGGCACGGGCTACGGGCTAAACGGGCTATGGGCTAAACGTGCATGGGCAAAACAGGCGCGGGTCAAACGGGCGCATGTTATATGAATCGCTTTAGAAAAGACAAAAAACAACAAAAAAAATTCCTCAAACGTAACACCTCATTTATATTCAAGTAACTAAATATATTATATCCATAATTTTTCATTAAAAATAATTTAATATTCTTCAATTGAGAGAAAAAACATGTGCCCATTATACATATTTAACTTCTAAATGGGCAATATATGCCCATTTCAAAAAAAGAGGAGGCCCAAATGTGCTCAAATCTTTTAAAAGTTTGCCCATTTAGCATATATATATATATATATATATATATATATATATATATATATATATATATATATATATATATATATATATATATATATATATTTAGGTACAAATTGGCACCTATAATTCAAATTAATATGTAGATTACTACTCCTATTCATGCTATATAAAAAATAAAAAAAAAACGTTCTAATTTTTTTCTATAAATGTGTAATTTCTCAATGGTTTTACGTCCAAGCATTTTCCGGTAACGCCAAATGGTTCATGCTGGTATGGATCACCAAATCAAAACAACCATTCATTTTATTATAAAAAGCAATTGATCAACCTTCTTTATAGCATCGTCAAAAGCATCCGGTTGATCATTGATAACCCATTATTTAATCAGTGAAATCGTATGTCTTTAGCAAGGATACAATCTATGTGAAGGTGTTGTGATTATTGAATCTCACCGTGACGCACCGGGCATCTCAACGAGTCGAGGTCAATTGTAATACCCTAGACAAATCCCATGTATACAGAGGCTGGAGAGATGCTGAGTATATAAGAAAAACATTCGCCTTATAAAAATTAATTAACGCGTTTTGTGGTCTACTGCAAGTAGAGTTCTCGGGAAATGGCAATTAAGCATGCTCATGTGAGAGTAGCACTGGCAGAGACGGAGCCAGGTAGGGTCCCGTGGGTGCCCGGAACACCTATGGATTTTTTCGATATAGTGTTAATTTTTGAAAAAAACATCGATTTTCCTAAATATATCTTAAATGACCCCGGTCCATAAACTGTGCTTTAAGTCTTATTTGGTTAGCATTTTAAACTCTATTATGTCACGGTTAAAAAAATTGTGTGCACCCGGTCATATTTGTTCCTGGCTCCGTCCCTAAGCACTGGTATGGATGACCTACTGGGAAGTCTCACATGAGGGCCACTGAAACAAAGCCGTAAGTCTGCGGGCAAAACGGACAATATTGTGTAACACTAAGCGAGATGTTACATCAATTCCACGAGCATCCAATTTATAGCTGATTGGAAGACAATCGTTAAGTGGCACCAAGAAAACCTAGTGATATTTGTGAGAATTTTCCAACAAGTGGCTGTGAGTTCAAAGCCCATCCGACAAGTGTGAGATTGTGTATAGTGTAATGAGTTTGCTGGTTTGCCTTTCAAAAAAAAAAAAAAAAAAAAAAAACCTTTCAAATTTTGTCTTTTTATCATTTTAATCATGATACATGTCACAAGGTCAAATGATCAATATTCCCTTTACTATTTTGGAGACTCACTGTTATGTGCATACAAAACGAAGGATCCAGAAATAATTTTGAAATAGATTTGTCCTCAGAGAGTAACAAATCAAGAAAGCAATGGTCCTGCACTGTAAATCACTTTGTCAACATGCAACTATTGCTTCCAAAATTTGCTGTCATAACCTTTTGTTTTCTACTTGCGCCATTTGCCCCCACAACTTACAAATAATTGCACCTCACAGGTTACACAGGACATATCATCCCTACCTCTATCAATAACTGTAACCCATTTCTTTATATTACTGTATTCAATTGTGGCTCTAAATATACACTTAGCTTCTTGGTTCTTACACGAAATGGATGTCTTAAGACCATGAAGGACGGAATTATACACACACACAAAAAAAAAGTACGGTAAGCTCAATAGGTTTAATAATGATGTTGAGTTGTGGAGACTGATTCAGTGACATGTCATAGCCTCCGGGCACGGAGGAAGACTCCAAGTGCCTTGATGGAGTTGCATGCAACCCCTATGAATTTTATCACCATGCATATAATCTAATCCATCCATCAAAATGTGTGAAAAACCGCTCTAATGCGGCCGTGGACTTAGGCGATCACATTGATCACCTGAATGATGTGTTTAAATTTCTTTAATTACGAGACATCATGGCCCGTGCGATGCACGGGCTTTGTTCATCATAATTAAATCATACTTGTATTTTGGGTAAAAAGTGTTCGGGTTATGTTGATGCCTTGATTTTTTGTGTATATACTCTTAATCTTCACTCATCATGTGTACCATCAAATTGTTGATGTTGCTCTTCCGTTTACGCTAATTCGCATTCCCGTTGCCATGAATTTTGTAGTGCGAGATTTTAAGTAATTTCTTTTATTGCTATAAAGTTCAGCGTGTCATTTACAATACATGCGAACGACACCTGGTCACGAACATTCATGAAAGTAAAGCGAATATATAATCCCGTGCTAACGTTGAACCCATGCATCCTGGATAGTTAACAAATTTTCTTCAGTTATATAGTATTTTAACCGTGAGTATAAATAAAGCTACTCCGGTATTCTAAAAACAATAGAGCGTAATGCGTAGTATCAAATATATCACTAATAATAGCATGTCATATAGTTTTGCTAACCAAAAAACATATATTGGAAATATTTTGACAATAAGTCAAACTTATGATCAACTTTTACTTTAAATGTAAAACTGAATGAGATAATATGAAGACCATAACAACTTAGTTTGTCTTATAAAGTATAAAAACAAAAAGCACAAAAATATTTTTATCAAGTTATTGAAAAAAAAATATATTTATACAACTTTTAAATGTAACTTTTAATACATAAGATAGATAAGGATTTGGAAGCATACATAAAATCAACTTTCAAATGCATTTTAATTACGTTAATATACATTAGAGTTAATTATTGTATAATCAAATAAAACAAATAAGTATTAGTATGAGTTTGGAAATAATAAAAATTTGGTTTAAGTAGTGATTCATTATTGTTGTTCTTTTATATTAGTTAGCCTTTCTAAAAAAAAATTCATTTAACATCATATAAACTCTTGAGGACATTATGAAACAATTTTCAATCTTCGAATTCAATTATATAACCAAATTATAAACCGGAAGAACTTCCATGGAAGTCACTTCAAAATAAATCAATTGGGAAAAAATTCGTGGAATCCATTTACTAAGCATGAAATGTAAAATTTTAAAATATCATTAAAAGGGCTCTTCACACTAAGGCAAGTGAGCATATACCAAAAAAAAAAAAAAAAAAAAAAAAAAAAAAAAAAACCGATCCTATCTGGCTAAAAAACCAAAAACTTGTTTCCTTAAAAACCGGTTTTCTGAAGAAAAAAAATTCGCCAAATTGAAACCGGTTTGCATATTTCAAAGGTCGGTTTGAAAATGGTTTAAACCCATTGATATGCTATTATGGTCTAACTCTCCAATAATTAATAGTTTTTATTCTCAAATTTTTAATTTTATTATTCTATGCAACTTTTACTCTCAAGTTAATCATGTGTTAGTTACTATTCTTAACTTAAACTTTTTAAATAGATAAATAAAATAGAAATGAGTATACGCCAATATTATTTAGTAAGTAAACTTACATCTTTCTTTTAAATCATAATTTCCCAGAAATCTAAAGGTTATTTCCTGTTTTTTTGCGTAAGAGACTTTAAAATGATGATATGCATTCGCTTTTTTAATAAGAAAAGAGAGTTATAATTGGTATATTTAAATTATATTATAAACAGTCTAAATTATTCTACGATATTTAATTTACTACATTTATAAAAAAATCAATCATGCCAGATTAAACGAAAGAGAAAGATCACCGAACATGATAAATTAAAAATATTTATGTGTTTTGGTATTTTCGTTCCTGATTTACGACTTGATCAATTCTATTGACCTTATGCAATTCTATTATTAAATTGAGACATGGCTAGCTCATATCTTTTTACATCGAAGCTTAAATACCTCCTAATATTTTGCACCACTAACCCTAATCCCATTTATTCCTTACTCACACAACCACCACTTTATCTTTTCTCTCAAAACAATAAACAAAACGCAGTAATCATCAAAGGAAACCCTTCATTTGACTATACTGAAACCAGACTATAAACAAAAACCCATAATATTATTTCTGATCAAACACGAACATCAAACAAACTATTCCAGTATCTCACAACCGAAACTTAAGGCGGATCTTTGAGTCTTATATAAAGCTTAACCGAAGATTATATGAGTCTTGTTGATGTTGATTCTCAGCTTCAAGATCTCGTTGTAGGTCTCGGGTAGGTTTGATATGTGTTTCATTTTTTTTCCTTTTTTTTTTTTTTTTTTTTTTTTTTTTTTTTTTTTTGTTAAAGATCCGTGATGGGTGTTGTAAGATCTTTAAAGATTGGTTACTTTTGAAATAATCAACACACTGAGATCTTTTTTTAGTATTTCGTGTCTTGTTGTGGCTTGTTGAAGATCTGAATAGGTTAGATTTGTCGTTCGTTTATGAATCGGTTTGATGTAAATGCAAGGATTTTAAACGGATGTTTACTTCTCCTTTATTTCAAGTGCTAATCTTCATATTTGGCCGATAAGGGTACTTTAATGGAGTTGTGTGATTTGTGGCCGAGTTGTGACTTTTGGGTTTGTACATTTTAGTTGTTTAATTGGTAATAAGAAAATTGTTTGAGATTTCAAGGTGGGTATGTCACCGGCGGAACCACTAAAACAACAATGTAACCACCCAAGCTTGAAACACCACCTGTTGAATTAATATTCGGTAGTGTTGATGGCGGAAGCAGTTGATATTGGCAGCGGTTCCAGTTGCTGTGGCTGCAAAAGAATCTGCTTTACTGGAGGTGGTGGGTGTGACCTGTTTTGTGGGTGAGTTGTGGTTTCGGGGTTTGCTTATAAGGGAGTATAAATACTTAAAAAAAGAAGCTGAAAGAGTTAAACAATAAATATGATTTGTATGGTATGACTATAGAAATTCTTAAAATTTAATGGAGTAATGAGAATTCAACATGAAAATATGCTTTGTATGGTATAACTATAGAAATTCTTAAAATTCAATGGAATAATGAGGCTTCAACATGAACAGAGGGGTGCATTTGTTTTATATTCTTGCTTTTATTTATTTATTGTGGTTTGTAAGAGCTCTTTAAAAAGCTTTAAATTGTATATTAAGAGGCTTGTTGTGTTTTAGTTGATATGTATTATACGGATTACCATTTTATGCCATTAATGCTTACATTAACATGAAACTCATTCTTTATTACATGGCTTTTCGTTTGTAAAAGCTATTTGATAAGCTATTTTAATGAAGTTTCTTAGCCTAATTTGTATAATAGAGTTTCTTAGCTTATACCATTAATGCTAACATTATAATAGAGTCTTTTAGCTTATACCATTAATGTTCACATTCAATAGGAGAACTCAATTTATATATATATATATATATATTGATTGATATTGATGATATTGATACTCTTAGAAATATTATTTATAATCTAAAGAATAGCAACATGACTTGTAGATAAGTTTGAAAGTTCAAGTTGGATATACAGTAGTTTTTTTCTCCTAAAATGACAAAATAACAACATTAATTATTGACAATGAGCTGACCATGAAAATAAGAGTTCAATATTTATTTGCTTACAAAAAGCCTGGAAACTCAATAATTTGAACATGAGGACAGGTACAACTTCGTGCAACCTTGACTCTTTTAGAAGCCGTATATCCTTAACGGCAATTCGCATACACAATAATTTGTTAAACTATTAGAAGCCTCTCTTTATATTCAAATTCTAAAACGGTACAAAGGCAATCATTTGAGTTTATTTGGTTAGTAAAATTTGTTTGCTATTACAAATAAACAAAATTCTATCATCCAATAGAAAAAGATAACATGTACTGTAAAAGTGAATGGGGGCCTTTTTCGAAGATGATGAAGCTAGGATGGCATTTTGCACCAAGTGCATGGCCCTATATATCTGATTTTTCCAGCAACACATGATCACGTACAACCTTCATTTGGACATACACAAACATACACATATAGAGCTTATTCGATCATTTTAGAAAAGTCAATATCGACTAAGGGTATGCTATACAGTTTTAGAAAAGTCAATGTTAACCGGTCCATAAGATGCCACATTTACCTTTCTAAAAATTATTTGATTGGTTAAAACCCGTAAGTAAACATGTATTTTGGGACAAAATCAGGGACGGAGCCAGTATGGGGGCTGGCGGGTGCTCGACCACCCCAACTGGCCTAACTAGCCCGCCTTGTCTCCTGATTTCCAAGCCACGTTTCACATACTCTTCAATCGGGCCATTACCAAAAGGATCGGCCCCGGCCATGGCGACGACCCAAGGCATCAAACAAATGAGAGGCATCAAATTAGGTTGTGTTCATGATGGAGATCGGAGAACATACACTTTATAAGCTAATGAACTTATATTTTAAAGCTTAGAAGAGCTGCGATTATTTTTTTCATGGGGAAGTTAAACCCTTTAATTTAGATGTAAAGTTTATTATGTGCCCAAGAAAACCTTTTATTTTACCCTATTTAGATGTAAAGTTTTACTTAATCCCTTTTAACATTTAAAATTTGACGAGGTTAACCCCAATCTTAAATATGTTATACAAAATCTTTTGTTGATGATAAAACTAACACTTGTAGCTTAAAAAAACCTCAAAAAGTCATATATAATTTTCTAAAAGGTATATCTCCACATAGGAATTTACTTCATACACATAAATTTTGTGAGACCCACATAAATTTTACAAATAAAAGTTATGTGAGCTCCACTAAAATTATGTGTATGAGGTAAATTCCTATGTGGAGATATTATCGCCCTTTTCTAAAATACCATTGACAATCTCATTTTTTTTTTTTTTTTTTTTTTTTTTTTTTTTAATATATATATATATATATATATATATATATATATTAAAAAATGTACTAAATACCATTGACAATCTCATATGTTATTTTTTTTGTATTAAAAAATGTACTAAATACCTCTTAGTGACATAATTAGATTTTTAGTTTAGACTCTTGAGATTTTTTTCTAAATAGTTCCTAAACTAAAGGGTTTATTTTGTGAAAATAAAAGTAAAATATTAAAAAAGGAATGCACTAGTTGTCATTGTAAGATAGATAGAACTAGTTGGAAATTAAACCGCGCGTTGTCGCGGGGTGTTTTTCGAATAGGGAAAGTGTAACAACGACCGGTAGCTATTTAACGTCAATTTAGTGACTAAGGACTGACTTTGCAATGGACGTATAATATGAAGGACCAATTATGTAAATTATGAGAGGACTAAATATGCAACGAACTTCTGAGATGAAGGAGCCAATTTCGTACGGATTTTTAAAGAAAATGTTAAAGATAACGGTCGTTAGCTAACAGCCGTTAAATATCTAACGACCGTTAGATATAACGCTACAGTAACTAACTGTCGTTAGTTACTGTTAGCTTCGCCTTTTTTATAAAGATAACGTCACACATATGAAATGGACTAGATTAGATACTACAGGGACTACTATTGTCAAGTAGGCAAAGTAATGTTGTAATGAGCCTATAAATACCCCTCATGACTCTCCATGAGGGGTGTGGGAAATTGTGTGTGTAACCAAATCCTTGTCATTTTAATAAACCACCTTTTCTTTACCTTTCTCTCTCTACTTTCTCTCTCTAGAATAATGGCATATTTTGATCAACCTCGTCCTCCAGAAGATGATTCTTGGGTTCTACAATTGGTATCAGAGATAACCGGGGGCGAATCGTGGTGTTTTGAGGTGTAAAATCGTGTTTTTTGGGTGTGTTTCTCGGTAAAATTACGTTTTTTAGCGATCTTGCCAAGTTAGGCTGATCTTGCCGAGTTAGGATCTTGCCGAGTTAGGCTGATCTTGCCGAGTTAGGCTGATCTTGCCGAGTTAGAATCTTGCCGAGTTAGGCTGATCTTGCCGAGTTAGGATCTTGCAGAGTTAGGATCTTGCCGAGTTAGGTAAGTTGCCGAGTTAGGTAAGTTGCCGAGTTAGGTAAGTTGCCGAGTTAGGTAAGTTGCCGAGTTAGGAAAACTTGCCGAGTTAGGAAAACTTGCCGAGTTATAAAACTTGCCGAGTTAGAAAATCCTGCCGAGTTAAGTTTTTTTTCTTCTAATTTTGCCGAGTTTGGTATTGAATTTTGCCGAGTTAGGCTGTTCCAACCTTATCGTTTATCGAGTAAGGATTTCTTTTGGACTAATCTAAACGAAACTCTGCCGAAATTGACTTAGGATATCGAGTAACGAGATGGGATTTTGAGTACGGAAATATCAAAAGATTATTACATAAACAAAACCCTAACCTCATCAATAACCTAATGTCTATATACCCTAAACCCTTATCAAACACCAAAAACACACCACGAATTGCTTAAACGATCCTGATCAAGAATCACAATCAAATGACAACGGCTAGTATCGGATTTTGTGATTATGGGAATAATTCTTTATCACCTTTCTGGGTTTAAAGTTCATTTCAAGGACATGTGTACTTATTTATCTCAAAGTCTAGGGGTGGATGGATGCATGACTTTCGGAGATACTTGTTTGAGCAAACACTGGTAGAGATAGTGATTAAGACTTGGATTATCTAGTTATACTCGATGTAAGGAGTTACATTGTAGTACTCACGGGTTATAGCTATCACTTTAAGGAGTTACGTTGTAGTACTCAGTGTCACACGAAGTTGTGGATAGTTCAAGAGGCGGAGATTTCATATACTGTTTACGCGTTTGAGTATATGGATCAACCTATGCTTAAAGGAGTTACGTTGTAGTGCTCAGTATAGGTTCTTAGTCACACCTTCGCACAAGATTAAGTCACATATCTACGGGATGTTTACTTTATTGTCAGATTGGTTATATTGGGTTGTTTCTCTAGTCAACGGTCATTTACTAGCTGGTTGGAATTTGAAGAGGTCGACTATAGGTTGAAGAGAAGAGATGAGATTGTAGAAAAAGAGAGTCATAATTTTGCGACATATACTCACAAATTATGCTTACACGGTCTATCTATATTGCACGAGAAGTGTAAAGTATGGGTAATTTTGGCATGTACGCACAATAGTATGATGATTTCGATACATCGCAACCATCAGGAGGGAGAAGAACATGCCAAAAGAAGTTGTGTTTCATCTCTAGTACGTTGGTTGATCGAGGGAATTGTGCTTACACTGGAATCGAAGAAGTACTAATGATGTGTACATCAGAGCGTATTACCAACCTTCTGTGCAATGTTATGTGAGTTATATTGTCATGTTGCTCCCCGAACGACAACCATGTTCCTACACTTTTGAATCAACTTTATCCGCTCGAGATGAAAAGAGAGTTATCTGTTCAGGAGGGAGCAGAAGAAAAAGAATAAAGGCTCACTAGTTAGGAGGGAGTAATAACCTAACTAGACCATTACAGTTGAAGTTCAGAGCTACAAAGACCTTTGCCGTTAGTGTCAAAGATCATACGCCGAGATCGTCGGAAGAGAGAACTTCAAGTCTGCCTCAGTATCTAGACTACAGAGACTCTGCGCTTCAACAACATCAACATAGTTTACTATTGTTGTAATTTACATGTTTATGTGTTTATAGGTCTCATTGTATCCATTCATGTGTGACGATATCTTGGAGGGAGATTGTTAGCTTCGCCTTTTTTATAAAGATAACGTCACACATATGAAATGGACTAGATTAGATACTACAGGGACTACTATTGTCAAGTAGGCAAAGTAATGTTGTAATGAGCCTATAAATACCCCTCATGACTCTCCATGAGGGGTGTGGGAAATTGTGTGTGTAACCAAACCCTTGTCATTTTAATAAACCACCTTTTCTTCACCTTTCTCTCTCTACTTTCTCTCTCTAAAACAATGATGTATTTCGATCAACCTCGACCTCCCGAACGTGTTTCTTGCTATTAACAGTTACTGTAGCTGAGAATAAAAAATATTAAAGTTACTGTAGTTGTGCCAAATTTTTGTCTTCACATCCCAAGTAATAGTATATATATTTGATGTATAATATAATGAAATAAAAACTCCGACTTTCATGAATAATTAAAGTTTCGGCGATCTATTAATTGTACGTTAGTATTATATGATAAATAAATACGGCCTCCCTCGACTAAAATTCTTAGCTCCGTCTCTGAACAAAACGAAAGAAAGTGTATGATGTCAATGTTATATATCGATTATTTATTTATTTATTTATTGAACAACAAAATAAGATTAAACTAGCAAGGAGCTAAACAAATTACAATGAAGAAGATAGGGCATTACAAGGTTTACATAGCCAATTTATCCAACTAATATCAAACTTCTTACATCTAGTAGAAATCCAAGTAAACAAAGTAAATTGTTTCACAACATTGTTGAGATTGTCAATAATTTATATTTTGGATCTTCCACCATTTGAGAATGTCGATCCAAATGTTTTTTGCGATAAAACAATTGACAAAAAGATGCTCTTTTGTTTCAAGATCTTCGTAACAAATTGGGCAATGAAACGAATCCAAGTCAATACCTTCTGTCTCAAGATCAATCTTCTACCATTTTGATTTACACGTTGTTGAATGTTCAAATCAGATGATGTGCTTATTGCAAACTTATGTCTATATCTAAGAAATATATTGATGCTTTGAAAAATCAGATTAGTCGAATTAAAGTTTGAAGCTAGGTTCATACGGTGGTTATGGCCATATACGTACGTACGTACGCTGTTTCATGGGCAAAAAGATGAAGACATTTTCACAACGAAAATGATCATACAAATTATGGTACAACTAGATGTTAATACGGGGTAGTATGCACTATACTAGTATATTATACCATCATGCCATCATTTGTTAAAAAAATTAGGGATAATTCAAAAAATGCCCTCGTTGCTAAGAGCACGTTTGGTAGGGTGAAATTCGGATAAATGAAATGAAGTATAGAATTCAAATCATAGAAATGAATTCTCACAGAAATTCATTATAAATTTCAGTGTTTGGTAACACCAGAGAATTGACTCAAGAAATTATTATTATTATTATTATTATTATTATTATTATTATTATTATTATGCAAAGAATTCATTTCTTCGCCAAAAGGTTGGGAAACCAACTCTCCATAAAATACAAAGGAACAAATCCTAGGAGTTACAACTCTCCACCTTTTTATATTTTTGAGGTAGCAAACATAAGAAATAAATTGATTTCCATTTCCCCATCCTCAACTCTTCGTTCCAAACATGCCCTAAAGGTGTGAGACTATATAGACGGAATCTTTTGTGTTTGCTTTTCTAGATTAGTTGCCTTGGCAACTTGAATTTAGCCAACCATGTGCCGCCACTTGTCCGACATGAATGCCGCCAGTTGCCCAAAAGTACACAAGTTGCCCTACCTACCTTGTAATCTGTAAAATCACACTTATCACTTGCCCATTTTAGTTGCCCAAAAAGTACTGGTTACCCTGGTCTAGAAAAGCAAACACAAAAGATTCCGTCTAAATAGTCTCACGCCTTAAGCAACCGGGCAGTTTTGAAATTATCTCAAAAATTTATCGCTTTCGGTAAAAACAAGATCATGATTTAACTAGGTCAGCTTTTAACACTACAACAAATTTGCTATTTGCACACGATTTTTTATTCGCACTTTACAAATCATGCCTTTTTTTAAAGTGTGAAAATAGGCTTGAATAAGTGTGAAAATTAACTATATATTTTGTTGTAGTGTAACCAATTGTGGAACAAGTTGGCATAATATAGTTGTTTTATTATGATGTAGTCGTTGTCAAATTATCTGTAGCAATAATGTATGATTCACTTTACAATATATGTCGTAGAAAAATACGAAAAGCAAATCCAAGAATATATTTGTATATCTACGACGAAGAATAATGTCTTAATCCAGGTCTTTGTCTACGACGTGGAGGGAGTGATTCCTAGGTATCATACGTAGCCATCCTCCTTATCGCCAGTTTTTTATTTTAATTTACTTTTTATTTATCTTTAATCATGAAATATGAAATATATTTACTCACAAAACAAATTGAGCAACACATGATTGTTTTGTTTTTTTACTAATTATTGTGTTCTTATGTTTTTTGCACCAAAAAAGTGTTCTTAAGTTTTTCGGGTGTGTCCTTTGTAGGTTTAGCGGTTTCAGGTGTCTTGATCTAGCCTTTTTTTTTTTTTTTTTTTTTTTTTTTTTTTTTTTTTTATGTACTTGCCGTTCAAGAAAACAAATAGACTTGAATAAATATTACTGTAATTATTTTAGTAATCGCATTTGTTTACGACTTTGTAATTTAAAGATTTCATCTTTATGGAACAATAAATGAACTAGAGATGCGATTGATGTTACATAAGATCTATAGTGAGTATGTCATGCCCAAAAAGCTAGCATATTAATATAGCTAGCTAATATAAAGATACAAGAGGATCAAGCAATGGATGATCATTTGCCTGTGGTTGTTTCGGGTGTGATGTACTGACCGGCACTTATCAATAATCAGGTGAAGGCGTGTGTTTAATTTGAATGGTAATAGAACAACCAATTGAATGATATGCATATCTCGTAGTAGGGTTTGTTTTGATCTTCTTCCCCCTAGGAACTAAAGGACATATATACTCGAGGAAGACATAAAAGTAATTTATCATTCATGAATTGTTCATCTTGGTTCAAGAAATCGGCTCCCATTTGTTCAGGATATACATACTCCTGTATGAAATACGTGAGTGTGAACAAATCCCTTAATAAAGTCCTCCTCTCCTCTGGAGACTTTTGGCGAACAAACCCCAATATCCAAACGATCGACTTTTCTTTTACATCTTAAGTAATTACTAAATATCTAATAATTTATCTATGATTAATCCTTTGGTTGATTACTTATAGATTGATTCATCAAACTTGCGAATTAGGGTTTGGTGGGTTTTTAGTGTTAGGGTTTATTTGTTCATTTATTTACTTCGTTTTTTCTGTATTCGATTATTGGACTTAATTGCTTGATTTCTAATACTTGTGCAATCATTGTGCTATACTTTTAAACCTTTTAAGAGTTTCTTTCTTACCGGTCGCGTTTTATTGGTGCCCTAACTTACCAGCTAGGGTTCTTGTGTAGTGGTATGATTGGTATGTGTAGTGTGTTTGCTGGTTTGTTTTTGTGGTTTTGCATGGTCTAATCATGAAAAGTTTTTTTTTTTTTTTTTTTTTTTTTTAGGAGAGAGAGAAGAGGTGGAAGAAAGAAGGGCAAAATGAAGGACTCAGATGCGAATGAGAGGGTTTCAGAGGCCGCGTCAACTCTTGAAAAAAGTGTTGTTGGAGAGAAACAATTTCCAAGCCTATCTAATGCTCTTGGTAGGAAAAATCTTCGGCAAACAAGGCTAATCCAGGTCAGACAGATGTCCCATTGAATGATGAGGATGATGGTTCAATGAATGTGAATGACAGCGCCAAGTCAAGTGGTATATGGTCTTCATCTTATGCCAATGTATTAAACGCTGACGTGGACACTAATGTTTCCTTAGTTTATAAGATTCATAACATTGAAAAACAAATGATGGAAGGTAAACTAGTGCTATTGGGTGACGATGGGAAGCCATTGAACACATGTGGAGCTAAGACGAGTAATGTTGAATCTAGCATCAATGGTGAACCAAGTAAGAAAATTTTTAAACTTTCGGACCGTAATAGCCTCAGATGGTAATGGGGCTGATGTTGCTATTCCCATAAAATCTGTCCTAGAGGACAAGGAATGTTTTCAGAATTATGTTTATTGATTTTTTTTCTCGGTAAGAAAGTTGCGTATTCAGTGGTTGAAAATTATATTAAGAACACGTGGAGTAGATTTGGGCTTGTTCGTACTATGATAAATGCGAAAGGCATTTTCTTTTTTAAATTCAGCTTAAACACAAGTACAAAAACAATGTTTGAGAGTGGACCATGGTTGATGCGTAATGTAGCATTGATTTATCGTAAATGGTCTCCTATGGCGAATGTATCTACGGAAGACTTAAAGAGTTTCCAGGTTTGGGTTAAACTCCATGATGTTCCTATCACAACATTTACGGAGGATCGATTGAGTCTTATTGCTACAAAACTTAGCACCACTTTGATGTTAGATACGTATTCAACCTTTATGTGCATGAAATCATGGGGTCGTTCAAGTTTTGTGAGAGCATTAATTGATCTTTGAGCCGATGCTGATTTAAAAGACACTCTTGTTGTAGTGGTGCCTAATATTGAAGGTGATGGATATATCTTGCATTCAATTCTCGTTGAGTATGAGTGAAAACCAACTGGATGTCCAACGTGCACGGTATTTGGCCATTCTTTGGACCTATGCCCTAAAGTGGTTCCTACTAAGTCGATGAATCAGTTGAGGTTCAAGCTGAGGGTTTTCAAGGAATTAAAAGATGAAATGAAGCGATACTGGAAATGGTGGCAAGAAACAAGCTGGTGGATATTATAGTCTTAACACAAAATCTAGATTTGTATACAGGCCTGTATCGAAAATGTCATCACCAAGTAAGGATACAAGGCGGTCTAAATCGAAGGAAGCAAATAAGGATGGTAATCTTTCGAAAGTTGCTGAAATAGTCGGCGATATAGTTAATGTGGCTATTTGTAACACCCCCAATTCATGATGCAGCGGAATTCAACTTGGGTGTTACTCGACGGCACAACAGTCATAATAATAGAAAACGATCTCTAAACGAATCGTATTAAAAAGAGTTGTCATTCATATTATTCAAATATATCAGAGTTTACATAATAAGGTCCCAAAAGGTTCCATTGTTTCAAAACACATCAATATAAAGTCTATGATGTTTTTATCGAATGACATAATAGTTTATAGCCTTCTTCCTTCGGTACGTGCCCTTCCGCTCCATTCTTGATTATCATGGACCTGAAATACATGCTTAAGAGGTCAACACAAAGGTTGAGTGAAGTTCATAGAGTTTGTTTAACGGTTGAACACAATATGTTGGTAGTAAGAGTTAATTAGACTCATACTCATGTTAGAAAACAAAACAGTTATTATTATATACTAAGCTCATGCAACCAATACGTTAACGGGTACCAATATCAATCGGCGGTTATGTTGCCCCGGTAAGTACTTTGCCGTCATACTTAATGTTCAAATATAGTGCATTCGTTTGAACTAATCTGCTCAAACAAATGGGATTCGTCAATCCCAATAGGCCTATTCACAATACTCGCGCTCACTAATTCTAGTGATTAAATGGTTCATGATAGGGGCCTAGGATTGGCAAGGTAGGTACTTAGTAATAATAAAACAATCAGGCAGCATACAGTTTCAAAGCATTGTGTTCGGTTTAAAAGTAGCATGTATTCCCCCCAAGGGTTTGTAAAACATTGAAGTAATGTAAAGTGGGGCTATGAACTCACCTTAAGTAGAATAGCAAGTAATGAAGGTGATGATTGGATCGTGTAGGTTTCTACGAGCAACCTATAATAGAATGTCGCGACTTAGGATTTGTGAAGAATATAACGGAGTGGCTATATAAATATCTTGCATTATAGTCCATGATGTGGTATGATGTATATTTGTAAGTTCTTGAAAGAAAAGATTCATGAACATGTATGTTTTGGTATATCGTTTACTACCGTTCGGGCCGACATAATTCAGAAGTCATGTTAGTAAGCGTTCGAGGAGCCAGGACACTTTAACTCGTAAATCCACAACTCATCTCGACGGCTTACATAATGAACTCCTCACATGAGGCTCCCTACTATTGTAGTAGTTGATAAAATATATAGATATAAGTTTTGATCCGAAAAGTTACATGTCCGTTATTTGGATAAACTTAGGAAAGTTTATTTGTACATGAAGATTGTTATTAGGGGTAGTTTCATAAGTCTTGAATGACCATTTTTCTCTTGGTAATATCTCATGTTTCCCTTTTAAGTGAAGTAGATCCAAATTGCTTGTTCAAGTTATCGCCTAATTCATTGTTTCATGTTTACGCCTATGTAAGTTGATATGGTCATTTCGTTATGGCCTAGCCATGACCATTGGTCCTTGTTCCAAGGTCATGAGACACAACCTTGGCTCTAGCCATGGTGGTAGTCTTGGTTATAGGTCATAATAACTCTTGTTCCTTTGAAAGTATAACAATAGTATAGTGACTTAAAATATGTAAATAGCTGTTAAGAAACTGAGAAATATCTCACTCAAAATGCGTTTTCAAGGCTCGAGCCTCTTTAATCTTGAAGGAAAACGTGATTCCGGACAACTTTCGTGTTTTAACTTTTTCATGAAATGGACCAGAAAGGCCTCTTTTTGTGTGTTTTAGGTTCTGTCACAGAAACTTTTAGGCTGTTTTGCCGGAAATCTTTGGTAACTTCAAATGGGCGTAACTTTTGACTCGTTTACTCTTTTTAGGTGGTTCAAATTGCTACGGTTTCCTTGTTAAGTCCTCTACTGTAATATGTAATAATCCAATATCAAATTTTTACCATTTTGATCAGGTCTTACCAAGAAATTCACTAGTTTGCTTGTTTTAGTAACTTATCTTAACAATCCATTATAACAACATCTTTTACTCATTTTTATACATCATGGACATTCATACAAGACATAATATAGCAAGAATAACATGTAAATGATATGAACATGATAAATTAACAAGAAGCATGTTAGGTTTAGGCTTACAACTTTTGGCTTTCTAATTAAAGAAAGGAGTAACAAGTAAGGAAATGGACTTTGATAGACTTGCTTCAACCCTTTTTCACTTCATGCAACCTTTCTACCCTTGGTATTCTTGAAAGAGATGTAATGAAAGTTGAGGTGAATTGAGTGGATTTAAACTCAAGAGAAATCACCAAGTATTCTAGGGTTTGGAAGATTTTTGGTAACTTATGATCAAACTAGGGTTTCTACTTGAAAAAGCACTTGAACCTTGCTTGAACTATGAAGGAAATAAGCTAAATGTGAAGTGTTGTGGTGTGTGGTGATGGCCGGCCAAAGGAAGGGGGAAGAGGGGCTTTTATAGTCTCATGAGGAGGTTACATTTCATGACTAGTCAAAGCTTTCTAAACAAGCTTCAACACATGTAACACATCTAAGCCAACCTTGCCTAGGATCAAGCCACACAAGGGATGACTCCCCCCCCCCCCTAAAGGTGGTTCACAAGCCTAGGAGGGGTGAGTTGGCTTGGCTTGGATGATAATATCTAGATATTTGCTAGTTTTGACTCCGGGAAATGCCAACCGTAAATGATTAGGCCTCAAAACGTAAAACCGGGTGTCGTAAAATTATGAAACTTTAAAGTATTGTTAGATATGTCCATATGTCCCATAATAAAATATAAAATGAGTGGTAGGTGTCATTTGGGTGGTAAAACCCTGCTAAAAGCTGGAAACACGAGTCTAAACGCGTAAAACGTAAAATGTACGAATATTGCGTAAAATTGAGAAAAGTGAAATGTTACTTTTCTAATATGATATAAATGATTTAAAATGACTTATAATGTCTAGACTGGGCTCAGTCTAGTGTCGGTTGGTATTAAATGTCTTTTAGACATCAAACCGTAAGCCTAAAAATCACGAAATGACTTATAATATCAAGGGATGATTTTTGGTCAATGGAGGAGGGAAAAATATGTTGACTTATTCTAATAAGTTGAAAACTCAAATCGTCTTAGAAATGCGGTGCAGGTATAGGCTAGGGTTACGGCTGAGTAAAAACGCGTAAAACTGAAAATTCCAGTTTTTCACGGCCGAGGTTTATTCTGGTCATGATTTTTCTCAGTCACGATTTATTCTCAAATAAATCATGAGTGTGTTAAACATTTTTCTGATGTGGGGTCACCTGACGGGGTCAAATTTCGTTGTGTGTAGAATTTCTGATTGACGTTTTTCCCTAAAACGTGTAATTCTGTGTAATTCCTTAATAACTTTCACGAAAATGATCTGACGAGTGTCAAACATTTATTTTTCCATGGAAATGATTTATCACTCGAGAATATGAAATAAAAATCAACTTTCGGAAAAATTTCAGAAAGAAATGAATAGTAAAAATGAATAGTAAATTTTCCGGAAATAGAATTTAACCTGAAAGTGCGAATTGTTACAGTCTCCACCCCATATGAGAGCTCCGTCCCGGAGATCAATTTACGTTGGGAGTAGAAGCTTCGTTGGTAAAAAGATGCGGGTATTTCTTACGTATCTGGTCCTCTCGTTCCCATGTGTATTCAGGACCACGTCGTGAGTTCCAACGAACTTTGACAATTGGAATACGGCTTTGCTTGAGTTGTTTGACCTCTCGGTCCATGATTTCTACGGGTTCCTCAATAAATTGAAGAATATCATTGAGTTGAATTTCATCGAGTGGAATCACGAGTGATTCATCCGATAAGCATTTCTTTAGGTTGGATACATGGAAAGTGGGGTGTACACTACTGAGTTCTGATGGAAGCTCAAGTCTGTACGCCACAGGGCCAACCCTGGCTAGGATTTTGAATGGTCCGATGTATCTTGGGTTTAGTTTTTCTCGTTTACCGAATCGTATCAAACCTTTCCAAGGTGATACTTTTAGCATAACCCTATCTCCGACTTGGAATTCTAGGGGTCTGCGTCGTGTGTCGGCATAACTTTCTGTCGATCTCTTGCGGCTTGTAATCGACTTCTGATTTGTACAATCTTATCTGTTGTTTCACGGATGAGTTCTGGTCCAGTGAGTTGAACTTCTCCCACTTCAGCCCAACAAGCAGGTGAACGACACTTTCGACCATAAAGTGCTTCAAATGGAGCTGCTTGAATACTTGCATGATAGCTGTTGTTGTAGGAAAATTCGACTAATGGTAGATGAGTATCCCATCCTTTTCCAAAATCTATTATACAAGCTCGAAGCATGTCTTCAAGTGTTTGGATGGTTCGTTCACTCTGACCATCGGTCTGAGGATGATACGCTGTACTCATGTCTAGATTTGTTCCAAAGGCGTCTTGGAGTGACTGCCAGAAATTGGAAGTAAATCTACCATCTCTGTCGGATATGATGGATATTGGTGCACCATGTCTTGAGACTATTTCTTTGACGTACAGTCGGGTTAGTTGTTCCATTTTGTAAGTCTCTTTGATTGGTATAAAGTGTGCGGATTTTGTGAGACGATCAACTATGACCCAGATGGAGTCATAACCGCTTGATGTCCTTGGGAGTTTGGTAATGAAGTCCATAGTAATTCTTTCCCATTTCCAAGTAGGAATTTCTGGTTGTTGCAATGGACCGGATGGTTTTTGATGTTCGGCTTTTACTTTGGAGCAGGTAAGACATTTACTAACGTATGTTGCAATGTCGGCTTTCATGTTCGGCCACCAATAGAGTAACTTAAGATCATGATACATCTTATCAGATCCTGGATGTATGGAGTATTTAGACTTGTGTGATTCATGCATGATCAAGTCTCGTAGGCCACCATAAAGTGGTAACCAACTTCGACCTTGGAAGCATAGAGTTCCATCTGAACGGGTTTCAAATTTCTTCTGTATCATGCCATCCAACTTTTCCTTTTGGATGTCTTCTTGTTTCACCGCCTCAGCTTGAGCGTGAAGGATTTGAGTAGGAAAGTTTGAATTTATGGTTAAAACTAAGGCTCAGACTCGTAGTGGTTTAATCCGTTCCTTTCGGCTTAGGGTGTCGGCTACTACGTTTGCCTTTCCTGGGTGGTAACGAATGTCGCAGTCATAATCACTTAGTAATTCCAACCAACGACGTTGTCTCATGTTTTGTTCTTTTTGGTTCAAAATGTGTTGTAGGCTTTTATGATCGGTGTACACAGTACATCTAGTACCGTATAGATAGTGTCTCCAGATTTTTAGTGCAAAGACCACAGCTCCTAACTCTAAGTCATGAGTGGTGTAATTTTCCTCATGAACCTTGAGTTGTCTTGATGCATAAGCCATGACCTTATCGCGTTGCATCAACACGGCACCTAACCCTTGGTGCGATGCATCACAATAGACTACAAAATCTTCGATCCCATCTGGCAATGCTAGGATAGGAGCACTACAAAGTTTCTGTTTGAGGGTTTGAAAAGCTTTTTCTTCGTCTTCATTCCACATGTATTTCTTGTCTTTCTGAGTTAGCTTAGTCAAAGACTTTGCTATTGAGGAAAATCCTTCAATAAACCTTCGGTAATACCCGACTAAACCCAGAAATTGACGAATTTCTGTAGGTGTGGTAGGTGTTGGCCAATTTTTGATAGCTTCAATTTTAGCGGGATCGACATGTAAACCGGTCTCGTCAATCACATGCCCAAGGAATTGTACGGATTGAATCCAAAATTCGCATTTGGAAAACTTTGCATACAATTTCTCTTCCTTGAGTAGTCCTAAAATTGTTCTCAGGTGTTCTTTGTGTTCCTCTTCGTTTTTGGAATATATGAGAATGTCGTCTATGAATACGATCACGAACTTGTCCAAATATGGTTTACACACCCGATTCATGAGATCCATGAATACTGCCGGTGCATTAGTTAACCCAAAGGGCATCACTTGGAATTCATGGTGACCATATCGTGTCCTAAAGGCTGTTTTTGGAATGTCTTCATCACGAACTCTAACTTGGTGGTAACCTGATCGTATGTCAATTTTTGAGTAATAGGTTGAACCTTGCAATTGATCGAATAAGTCATCAATTCTTGGTAGTGGGTAACGGTTCTTTATGGTTAATTTGTTTAGCTCACGATAGTCAATACACATTCATAATGACCCATCTTTCTTTTTCACAAACAAAACTGGAGCTCCCCAAGGTGAGGAACTGGGTCGAATAAATCCCTTGTCCGAAAGTTCTTGTAATTGATTTGATAGCTCTTGCATCTTCGAAGGTGCTAGCCGATAAGGTGCGCGGGCAACTGGCGCCGCTCCTGGTATTAAATCAATTCTGAACTATATTTGGCGATTTGGTGGTAGTCCAGGTAAATCATCCGGAAAGACTTCAAGAAACTCACGGGCAATAGGAACATCTTCGAGACGTTTTTCATCGGATTTCTTTTCGGTTACGTGGGCTAAGAAAGCATAACATCCTTTCTCAATGTACTTCATGGTTTTGATACATGAGATGATGTTTATTCGGGTTCCACTTTGATCACCACGAATGATCAAAGTTTCATTGTCACATGGAATGTGCACAACTCTTTCACCACATATAATGTTAGCTTGATGTTTAGACAACCAATCCATGCCAATAACAACATCAAAACTTCCGAGTTCGATTGGCATAAGATTGATGTTAAAGGGGTGGTCTAAGAGATTAAGGGTACAGTTTGGGATTACGGTATTGGTATTTACTAAGTCACCGGTAGCTAGTTCAATACTATAACTAGTGGTTAAAGTAATTGATGGAATATCAAGTAAAGGTGCAATTCTAGTAGATATAAAGCTCATATCAGCACCAGAATCGAATAAGACTTTAACAGGAATATTATTGAGTAAGAACGTACCGGTAACCACGTTCGGGTCCTGGTGTGGTTCTCCATTTCCCATGACATAGGCTCTACCACGAGCACCTCCGCCTTGGGGTCCTTGGTTTTGAGGACAATTGTTTTTGAAGTGTCCCCTTTCACCACACCCGAAACATGTAACTATGGGCTGTGTGTTAGCCCCAGTAGCTATACCCTTGCCCCTACAATCCTTGGCAAGATGTCCGGGCTTCTGGCACTTGTTGCATTTGGCCGGGCAAGGACCTTCATGATGGTAGTTGCACTTGGTACATTGTGGTAGATTACCAACGTACTTACCACCAGCTGGTGCAGCAACATAAGCCGTCGCGGCTTCTTGCCTCTTGTTCTGTTGGTTGTGATGGTTGTTGTTTCGGGTTTGGTTGTTGTTGTTGTTGTTGTTGTTACTCCCACGGTTACCATCCCATGGTCGCTTGTTGTTGTTGTTCTTGTTATTGTTGTTGTTACGGTAGTTGGAATTGTTGGGATTATTGGTATTGCTGGCGTTGTTGGTGTTGTTGGTATTGTTGGGGTTGTTTTGATTTCGGGTTTCGGTCATTCGTACCACTTGGTCCATGAGACTGCGGGACATCCGCATAGCTTCATCAAGTTCCTTGGGATTTGCCGAAGTCACATTCCCCTGTATGCTTGATGGAAGTCCCCAGATATACCTTTCCAACAATTTCTCCTTTGTGGAAACCATTGTTGGACAAAGTATCCTCAATTCCTGGAATCGACGATTGTAGGTTATGATATCATTACCCCTAACCGTATGATCCCAGAATTCAACTTCCAACTTTTGCATCTCACTGCGAGGACAGTATTCCTTGATCATCATTTGTTTCAAATTAGCCCAAGTAATTTTGTAGGCATTCTCAATGCCCATGGGTTGAGCAATTGAGTTCCACCAGGACAACGCCTCATTCAAAAAAGTACTCGTGGCATACTGAACTTTGTCACCCTCAGTACACTTACTAACCAAGAATACTGACTCCGCCTTTTCAAACCAGCGGGTCAGACCCACAGCTCCTTCAGTACCCTTGAATTTGATGGGTTCACATTTCAAGTAGGAAATGAACGAGCAACCCTTTGATACGGTAGCAACATTTGTCACCGGAGGGGTAGTTGAGTTCGGTCCTCCAAGGTTAAGAATGGCAATTCTTGCAGCTTCCGCAGCTATAGCAGCTTCCGCAGCAGTGGCGGCTTCGGCGGCTGCTGCAGCATCAGCGGCTGCTGCAGCATCAGCAGCACCAGTAGCTGTGTCAGCTTCGGCAGCTGCTGTAGCTGCTGCAGCTACGGATGCTCGTTCTGTGACAAGTGCTGCATTGACACTGTCCTTTACCAGTTTGCGGATGGCAGCTTGCGTCATCGTTGGTGGTGTCTTTTTCTTTGGTGCCATGATTCTATTGTTCAAAAGATACGTTGTAATTAGAGAGTTGTGAGATGAGCACAATTTGATAAGAATGATGGGGTAATAATGTTGAAACTTAAAAAAAAACATAACACATGATAGTATATAAAACAAGAGTTTTATTAATATAACGTTGATTACAAAATCGAACTTATTACAAGTTCATTCAAAACTTACTAACTGATACTTTCAGTTAGTAATTACAACGTTGTACTAAAGATAACTAGTACTATATCACTAGTCTAACGTCGGTTGGGAGGTAGTCCGGACGGAATATTAATTCCGCGTGTTGCTAACACATCTACAGTTTCATTCGGACGGTATTCTTTGACATCCTTTTGGTATAGCCTTTGTTGTATGGAACTCATTTGAGTTTGCATTCCACACAAATCATTCTTAAGTTGATACCTATCAAAGTTTGCAACATCTAACCGGATTTCTGCGGTATTTAGGCGGTGAAGTAGTTTATGAATTTGTACCGCATCCTGTTCTTGGGCCCTCTCAACCAAAGTGAGTCTATCCTTGACGTTATCCAAGCCAGTCAAAGGATTTAAGACTACTTCCCTAACATGAGTCGAGTCACTCTTCACGTAGCTCATGTCAAGCTTAAACCAATATAGGTCGTCTCGAGCATTCATGGCATCCATTCTGGCAGAATTTACCTTGGATATATAGTCGTGCATTTGACTTGCCATACTTTGAACTTTGAGTTGGGTTAGGTTGAGATCTTGTTTCAAAGAGTAGATTTCATATTGAGCTGAGTTCACAAACATATGTGTAGATGTAGATGTAGATGTTCCGCCGGTTTGGTGAGTAGAATTCGGAACTTGCGCTGGAGTGGTACGGTTAGATTCGGATGAAATTGGTGAAACAGGAGGTGGAGATGTGAATGGTGATAGATGTGGCACCACTATTTGTTCCTCCGCTTCCTCATCGATGCCTTCGATGTCAACATCCATTTCAGGATCCTCTTCGTAATCATCGATGTTTATGTCCATATCCATTTCAGGATCTTCGTCCGAATCTATTTCGTTGTCTATATCCTCATAAGGTTCTTCCTCATCATCGTAGTCAATTGCCTCAAAGTAAGGATCATTAGGTTCGGGAAGAATTGGTAAATACTCAGGCATAGCAGGAAGATGATCGGGAGATGGAGGTGCGGACATGATGTCTACAATTAGTATTTCGATGTCAAAATAAATCAAATGCTTATGGAAAATATTCAAACTATGGCAATGTGCATATAACAATATACAAATATGTTCATGTAGCATAACATGTGTAATAAGTCCATAATCTTCTGGAGGATGGAAGGCACGAAGAGCGGAAGGCTATAAAAATGTTTTTGCTTATTATTGTAGTTATAGTTTAGGTCTCACTTAGACCCGTTTCTCTATAACCATGGCTCTGGTACCAATCTGTAACACCCCCAATTCATGATGCAGCGGAATTCAACTTGGGTGTTACTCGACGGCACAACAGTCATAATAATAGAAAACGATCTCTAAACGAATCGTATTAAAAAGAGTTGTCATTCATATTATTCAAATATATCAGAGTTTACATAATAAGGTCCTAAAAGGTTCCATTGTTTCAAAACACATCAATATAAAGTCTATGATGTTTTTATCGAATGACATAATAGTTTATAGCCTTCTTCCTTCGGTACGTACAATTCCGCTCCATTCTTGATTATCATGGACCTGAAATACATGCTTAAGAGGTCAACACAAAGGTTGAGTGAAGTTCATAGAGTTTGTTTAACGGTTGAACACAATATGTTGGTAGTAAGAGTTAATTAGACTCATACTCATGTTAGAAAACAAAACAGTTATTATTATATACTAAGCTCATGCAACCAATACGTTAACGGGTACCAATATCAATCGGCGGTTATGTTGCCCCGGTAAGTACTTTGCCGTCATACTTAATGTTCAAATATAGTGCATTCGTTTGAACTAATCTGCTCAAACAAATGGGATTCGTCAATCCCAATAGGCCTATTCACAATACTCGCGCTCACTAATTCTAGTGATTAAATGGTTCATGATAGGGCCTAGGATTGGCAAGGTAGGTACTTAGTAATAATAAAACAATCAGGCAGCATACAGTTTCAAAGCATTGTGTTCGGTTTAAAAGTAGCATGTATTCCCCCCAAGGGTTTGTAAAACATTGAAGTAATGTAAAGTGGGGCTATGAACTCACCTTAAGTAGAATAGCAAGTAATGAAGGTGATGATTGGATCGTGTAGGTTTCTACGAGCAACCTATAATAGAATGTCGCGACTTAGGATTTGTGAAGAATATAATGGAGTGCCTATATATATATATATCTTGCATTATAGTCCATGATGTGGTATGATGTATATTTGTAAGTTCTTGAAAGAAAAGATTCATGAACATGTATGTTTTGGTATATCGTTTACTACCGTTCGGGCCGACATAATTCAGAAGTCATGTTAGTAAGCGTTCGAGGAGCCAGGACACTTTAACTCGTAAATCCACAACTCATCTCGACGGCTTACATAATGAACTCCTCACATGAGGCTCCCTACTATTGTAGTAGTTGATAAAATATATAGATATAAGTTTTGATCCGAAAAGTTACATGTCCGTTATTTGGATAAACTTAGGAAAGTTTATTTGTACATGAAGATTGTTATTAGGGGTAGTTTCATAAGTCTTGAATGACCATTTTTCTCTTGGTAATATCTCATGTTTCCCTTTTAAGTGAAGTAGATCCAAATTGCTTGTTCAAGTTATCGCCTAATTCATTGTTTCATGTTTACGCCTATGTAAGTTGATATGGTCATTTCGTCATGGCCTAGCCATGACCTTTGGTCCTTGTTCCAAGGTCATGAGACACAACCTTGGCTCTAGCCATGGTGGTGGTCTTGGTTATAGGTCATAATAACTCTTGTTCCTTTGAAAGTATAACAATAGTATAGTGACTTAAAATATGTAAATAGCTGTTAAGAAACTGAGAAATATCTCACTCAAAAGGCGTTTTCAAGGCTCGAGCCTCTTTACACCTGAAGGAAAACGTGATTCCGGACAACTTTCGTGTTTTAACTTTTTCATGAAACGGACCAGAAAGGCCTCTTTTTGTGTGTTTTAGGTTCTGTCACAGAAACTTTTAGGCAGTTTTGCCGGAAATCTTTGGTAACTTCAAATGGGCGTAACTTTTGACTCGTTTACTCTTTTTAGGTGGTTCAAATTGCTACGGTTTCCTTGTTAAGTCCTCTACTGTAATATGTAATAATCCAATATCAAATTTTTACCATTTTGATCAGGTCTTACCAAGAAATTCACTAGTTTGCTTGTTTTAGTAACTTATCTTAACAATCCATTATAACAACATCTTTTACTCATTTTTATACATCATGGACATTCATACAAGACATAATATAGCAAGAATAACATGTAAATGATATGAACATGATAAATTAACAAGAAGCATGTTAGGTTTAGGCTTACAACTTTTGGCTTTCTAATTAAAGAAAGGAGTAACAAGTAAGGAAATGGACTTTGATAGACTTGCTTCAACCCTTTTTCACTTCATGCAACCTTTCTACCCTTGGTATTCTTGAAAGAGATGTAATGAAAGTTGAGGTGAATTGAGTGGATTTAAACTCAAGAGAAATCACCAAGTATTCTAGGGTTTGGAAGATTTTTGGTAACTTATGATCAAACTAGGGTTTCTACTTGAAGAAGCACTTGAACCTTGCTTGAACTATGAAGGAAATAAGCTAAATGTGAAGTGTTGTGGTGTGTGGTGATGGCCGGCCAAAGGAAGGGGGAAGAGGGGCTTTTATAGTCTCATGAGGAGGTTACATTTCATGACTAGTCAAAGCTTTCTAAACAAGCTTCAACACATGTAACACATCTAAGCCAACCTTGCCTAGGATCAAGCCACACAAGGGATGACTCTCCCCCCTAATGGCGGTTCACAAGCCTAGGAGGGGTGAGTTGGCTTGGCTTGGATGATAATATCTAGATATTTGCTAGTTTTGACTCCGGGAAATGCCAACCGTAAATGATTAGGCCTCAAAACGTAAAACCGGGTGTCGTAAAATTATGAAACTTTAAAGTATTGTTAGATATGTCCATATGTCCCATAATAAAATATAAAATGAGTGGTAGGTGTCATTTGGGTGGTAAAACCCTGCTAAAAGCTGGAAACACGGGTCTAAACGCGTAATACGTAAAATGTACGAATATTGCGTAAAATTGAGAAAAGTGAAATGTTACTTTTCTAATATGATATAAATGATTTAAAATGACTTATAATGTCTAGACTGGGCTCAGTCTAGTGTCGGTTGGTATTAAATGTCTTTTAGACATCAAACCGTAAGCCTAAAAATCACGAAATGACTTATAATATCAAGGGATGATTTTTGGTCAATGGAGGAGGGAAAAATATGTTGACTTATTCTAATAAGTTGAAAACTCAAATCGTCTTAGAAACGCGGTGCAGGTATAGGCTAGGGTTACGGCTGAGTAAAAACGCGTAAAACTGAAAATTCCAGTTTTTCACGGCCGAGGTTTATTCTGGTCATGATTTTTCTCAGTCACGATTTATTCTCAAATAAATCATGAGTGTGTTACACATTTTTCTGATGTGGGGTCACCTGACGGGGTCAAATTTCGTTGTGTGTAGAATTTCTGATTGACGTTTTACCCTAAAACGTGTAATTCTGTGTAATTCCTTAATAACTTTCACGAAAATGATCTGACGAGTGTCAAACATTTATTTTGCCATGGAAATGATTTATCACTCGAGAATATGAAATAAAAATCAACTTTCGGAAAAATTTCAGAAAGAAATGAATAGTAAAAATGAATAGTAAATTTTCCGGAAATAGAATTTAACCTGAAAGTGCGAATTGTTACAGTCTCCACCCCATATGAGAGCTCCGTCCCGGAGATCAATTTACGTTGGGAGTAGAAGCTTCGTTGGTAAAAAGATGCGGGTATTTCTTACGTATCTGGTCCTCTCGTTCCCATGTGTATTCAGGACCACGTCGTGAGTTCCAACGAACTTTGACAATTGGAATACGGCTTTGCTTGAGTTGTTTGACCTCTCGGTCCATGATTTCTACGGGTTCCTCAATAAATTGAAGAATATCATTGAGTTGAATTTCATCGAGTGGAATCACGAGTGATTCATCCGATAAGCATTTCTTTAGGTTGGATACATGGAAAGTGGGGTGTACACTACTGAGTTCTGATGGAAGCTCAAGTCTGTACGCCACAGGGCCAACCCTGGCTAGGATTTTGAATGGTCCGATGTATCTTGGGTTTAGTTTTTCTCGTTTACCGAATCGTATCAAACCTTTCCAAGGTGATACTTTTAGCATAACCCTATCTCCGACTTGGAATTCTAGGGGTCTGCGTCGTGTGTCGGCATAACTTTCTGTCGATCTCTTGCGGCTTGTAATCGACTTCTGATTTGTACAATCTTATCTGTTGTTTCACGGATGAGTTCTGGTCCAGTGAGTTGAACTTCTCCCACTTCAGCCCAACAAGCAGGTGAACGACACTTTCGACCATAAAGTGCTTCAAATGGAGCTGCTTGAATACTTGCATGATAGCTGTTGTTGTAGGAAAATTCGACTAATGGTAGATGAGTATCCCATCCTTTTCCAAAATCTATTATACAAGCTCGAAGCATGTCTTCAAGTGTTTGGATGGTTCGTTCACTCTGACCATCGGTCTGAGGATGATACGCTGTACTCATGTCTAGATTTGTTCCAAAGGCGTCTTGGAGTGACTGCCAGAAATTGGAAGTAAATCTACCATCTCTGTCGGATATGATGGATATTGGTGCACCATGTCTTGAGACTATTTCTTTGACGTACAGTCGGGTTAGTTGTTCCATTTTGTAAGTCTCTTTGATTGGTATAAAGTGTGCGGATTTTGTGAGACGATCAACTATGACCCAGATGGAGTCATAACCGCTTGATGTCCTTGGGAGTTTGGTAATGAAGTCCATAGTAATTCTTTCCCATTTCCAAGTAGGAATTTCTGGTTGTTGCAATGGACCGGATGGTTTTTGATGTTCGGCTTTTACTTTGGAGCAGGTAAGACATTTACTAACGTATGTTGCAATGTCGGCTTTCATGTTCGGCCACCAATAGAGTAACTTAAGATCATGATACATCTTATCAGATCCTGGATGTATGGAGTATTTAGACTTGTGTGATTCATGCATGATCAAGTCTCGTAGGCCACCATAAAGTGGTAACCAACTTCGACCTTGGAAGCATAGAGTTCCATCTGAACGGGTTTCAAATTTCTTCTGTATCATGCCATCCAACTTTTCCTTTTGGATGTCTTCTTGTTTCACCGCCTCAGCTTGAGCGTGAAGGATTTGAGTAGGAAAGTTTGAATTTATGGTTAAAACTAAGGCTCAGACTCGTAGTGGTTTAATCCGTTCCTTTCGGCTTAGGGTGTCGGCTACTACGTTTGCCTTTCCTGGGTGGTAACGAATGTCGCAGTCATAATCACTTAGTAATTCCAACCAACGACGTTGTCTCATGTTTTGTTCTTTTTGGTTCAAAATGTGTTGTAGGCTTTTATGATCGGTGTACACAGTACATCTAGTACCGTATAGATAGTGTCTCCAGATTTTTAGTGCAAAGACCACAGCTCCTAACTCTAAGTCATGAGTGGTGTAATTTTCCTCATGAACCTTGAGTTGTCTTGATGCATAAGCCATGACCTTATCGCGTTGCATCAACACGGCACCTAACCCTTGGTGCGATGCATCACAATAGACTACAAAATCTTCGATCCCATCTGGCAATGCTAGGATAGGAGCACTACAAAGTTTCTGTTTGAGGGTTTGAAAAGCTTTTTCTTCGTCTTCATTCCACATGTATTTCTTGTCTTTCTGAGTTAGCTTAGTCAAAGACTTTGCTATTGAGGAAAATCCTTCAATAAACCTTCGGTAATTCCCGGCTAAACCCAGAAATTGACGAATTTCTGTAGGTGTGGTAGGTGTTGGCCAATTTTTGATAGCTTCAATTTTAGCGGGATCGACATGTAAACCGGTCTCGTCAATCACATGCCCAAGGAATTGTACGGATTGAATCCAAAATTCGCATTTGGAAAACTTTGCATACAATTTCTCTTCCTTGAGTAGTCCTAAAATTGTTCTCAGGTGTTCTTTGTGTTCCTCTTCGTTTTTGGAATATATGAGAATGTCGTCTATGAATACGATCACGAACTTGTCCAAATATGGTTTACACACCCGATTCATGAGATCCATGAATACTGCCGGTGCATTAGTTAACCCAAAGGGCATCACTTGGAATTCATGGTGACCATATCGTGTCCTAAAGGCTGTTTTTGGAATGTCTTCATCACGAACTCTAACTTGGTGGTAACCTGATCGTATGTCAATTTTTGAGTAATAGGTTGAACCTTGCAATTGATCGAATAAGTCATCAATTCTTGGTAGTGGGTAACGGTTCTTTATGGTTAATTTGTTTAGCTCACGATAGTCAATACACATTCATAATGACCCATCTTTCTTTTTCACAAACAAAACTGGAGCTCCCCAAGGTGAGGAACTGGGTCGAATAAATCCCTTGTCCGAAAGTTCTTGTAATTGATTTGATAGCTCTTGCATCTCCGAAGGTGCTAGCCGATAAGGTGCGCGGGCAACTGGCGCCGCTCCTGGTATTAAATCAATTCTGAACTCTATTTGGCGATTTGGTGGTAGTCCAGGTAAATCATCCGGAAAGACTTCAGGAAACTCACGGGCAATAGGAACATCTTCGAGACGTTTTTCATCGGATTTCTTTTCGGTTACGTGGGCTAAGAAAGCATAACATCCTTTCTCAATGTACTTCATGGTTTTGATACATGAGATGATGTTTATTCGGGTTCCACTTTGATCACCACGAATGATCAAAGTTTCATTGTCACATGGAATGTGCACAACTCTTTCACCACAAATAATGTTAGCTTGATGTTTAGACAACCAATCCATGCCAATAACAACATCAAAACTTCCGAGTTCGATTGGCATAAGATTGATGTTAAAGGGGTGGTCTAAGAGATTAAGGGTACAGTTTGGGATTACGGTATTGGTATTTACTAAGTCACCGGTAGCTAGTTCAATACTATAACTAGTGGTTAAAGTAATTGATGGAATATCAAGTAAAGGCGCAATTCTAGTAGATATAAAGCTCATATCAGCACCAGAATCGAATAAGACTTTAACAGGAATATTATTGAGTAAGAACGTACCGGTAACCACGTTCGGGTCCTGGTGTGGTTCTCCATTTCCCATGACATAGGCTCTACCACGAGCACCTCCGCCTTGGGGTCCTTGGTTTTGAGGACAATTGTTTTTGAAGTGTCCCCTTTCACCACACCCGAAACATGTAACTATGGGCTGTGTGTTAGCCCCAGTAGCTATACCCTTGCCCCTACAATCCTTGGCAAGATGTCCGGGCTTCTGGCACTTGTTGCATTTGGCCGGGCAAGGACCTTCATGATGGTAGTTGCACTTGGTACATTGTGGTAGATTACCAACGTACTTACCACCAGCTGGTGCAGCAACATAAGCCGTCGCGGCTTCTTGCCTCTTGTTCTGTTGGTTGTGATGGTTGTTGTTTCGGGTTTGGTTGTTGTTGTTGTTGTTGTTACTCCCACGGTTACCATCCCATGGTCGCTTGTTGTTGTTGTTCTTGTTATTGTTGTTGTTACGGTAGTTGGAATTGTTGGGATTATTGGTATTGCTGGCGTTGTTGGTGTTGTTGGTATTGTTGGGGTTGTTTTGCTTTCGGGTTTCGGTCATTCGTACCACTTGGTCCATGAGACTGCGGGACATCCGCATAGCTTCATCAAGTTCCTTGGGATTTGCCGAAGTCACATTCCCCTGTATGCTTGATGGAAGTCCCCAGATATACCTTTCCAACAATTTCTCCTTTGTGGAAACCATTGTTGGACAAAGTATCCTCAATTCCTGGAATCGACGATTGTAGGTTATGATATCATTTCCCCTAACCGTATGATCCCAGAATTCAACTTCCAACTTTTGCATCTCACTGCGAGGACAGTATTCCTTGATCATCATTTGTTTCAAATTAGCCCAAGTAATTTTGTAGGCATTCTCAATGCCCATGGGTTGAGCAATTGAGTTCCACCAGGACAACGCCTCATTCAACAAAGTACTCGTGGCATACTGAACTTTGTCACCCTCAGTACACTTACTAACCAAGAATACTGACTCCGCCTTTTCAAACCAGCGGGTCAGACCCACAGCTCCTTCAGTACCCTTGAATTTGATGGGTTCACATTTCAAGTAGGAAATGAACGAGCAACCCTTTGATACGGTAGCAACATTTGTCACCGGAGGGGTAGTTGAGTTCGGTCCTCCAAGGTTAAGAATGGCAATTCTTGCAGCTTCCGCAGCTATAGCAGCTTCCGCAGCAGTGGCGGCTTCGGCGGCTGCTGCAGCATCAGCGACTGCTGCAGCATCAGCAGCACCAGTAGCTGTGTCAGCTTCGGCAGCTGCTGTAGCTGCTGCAGCTACGGATGCTCGTTCTGTGACAAGTGCTGCATTGACACTGTCCTTTACCAGTTTGTGGATGGCAGCTTGCGTCATCGTTGGTGGTGTCTTTTTCTTTGGTGCCATGATTCTATTGTTCAAAAGATACGTTGTAATTAGAGAGTTGTGAGATGAGCACAATTTGATAAGAATGATGGGGTAATAATGTTGAAACTTAAAAAAAAACATAACACATGATAGTATATAAAACAAGAGTTTTATTAATATAACGTTGATTACAAAATCGAACTTATTACAAGTTCATTCAAAACTTACTAATTGATACTTTCAGTTAGTAATTACAACGTTGTACTAAAGATAACTAGTACTATATCACTAGTCTAACGTCGGTTGGGAGGTAGTCCGGACGGATTATTAATTCCGCGTGTTGCTAACACATCTACACTTTCATTCGGACGGTATTCTTTGACATCCTTTTGGTATAGCCTTTGTTGTATGGAACTCATTTGAGTTTGCATTCCACACAAATCATTCTTAAGTTGATACCTATCAAAGTTTGCAACATCTAACCGGATTTCTGCGGTATTTAGGCGGTGAAGTAGTTTATGAATTTGTACCGCATCCTGTTCTTGGGCCCTCTCAACCAAAGTGAGTCTATCCTTGACGTTATCCAAGCCAGTCAAAGGATTTAAGACTACTTCCCCAACATGAGTCGAGTCACTCTTCACGTAGCTCATGTCAAGCTTAAACCAATATAGGTCATCTCAAGCATTCATGGCATCCATTCTGGCAGAATTTACCTTGGATATATAGTCGTGCATTTGACTTGCCATACTTTGAACTTTGAGTTGGGTTAGGTTGAGATCTTGTTTCAAAGAGTAGATTTCATATTGAGCTGAGTTCACAAACATATGTGTAGATGTAGATGTAGATGTTCCGCCGGTTTGGTGAGTAGAATTCGGAACTTGCGCTGGAGTGGTACGGTTAGATTCGGATGAAATTGGTGAAACAGGAGGTGGAGATGTGAATGGTGATAGATGTGGCACCACTATTTGTTCCTCCGCTTCCTCATCGATGCCTTCGATGTCAACATCCATTTCAGGATCCTCTTCGTAATCATCGATGTTTATGTCCATATCCATTTCAGGATCTTCGTCCGAATCTATTTCGTTGTCTATATCCTCATAAGGTTCTTCCTCATCATCGTAGTCAATTGCCTCAAAGTAAGGATCATTAGGTTCGGGAAGAATTGGTAAATACTCAGGCATAGCAGGAAGATGATCGGGAGATGGAGGTGCGGACATGATGTCTACAATTAGTACTTCGATGTCAAAATAAATCAAATGCTTATGGAAAATATTCAAACTATGGCAATGTGCATATAACAATATACAAATATGTTCATGTAGCATAACATGTGTAATAAGTCCATAATCTTCTGGAGGATGGAAGGCACGAAGAGCGGAAGGCTATAAAAATGTTTTTGCTTATTATTGTAGTTATAGTTTAGGTCTCACTTAGACCCGTTTCTCTATAACCATGGCTCTGGTACCAATCTGTAACACCCCCAATTCATGATGCAGCGGAATTCAACTTGGGTGTTACTCGACGGCACAACAGTCATAATAATAGAAAACGATCTCTAAATGAATCGTATTAAAAAGAGTTGTCATTCATATTATTCAAATATATCAGAGTTTACATAATAAGGTCCCAAAAGGTTCCATTGTTTCAAAACACATCAATATAAAGTCTATGATGTTTTTATCGAATGACATAATAGTTTATAGCCTTCTTCCTTCGGTACGTGCCCTTCCGCTCCATTCTTGATTATCATGGACCTGAAATACATGCTTAAGAGGTCAACACAAAGGTTGAGTGAAGTTCATAGAGTTTGTTTAACGGTTGAACACAATATGTTGGTAGTAAGAGTTAATTAGACTCATACTCATGTTAGAAAACAAAACAGTTATTATTATATACTAAGCTCATGCAACCAATACGTTAACGGGTACCAATATCAATCGGCGGTTATGTTGCCCCGGTAAGTACTTTGCCGTCATACTTAATGTTCAAATATAGTGCATTCGTTTGAACTAATCTGCTCAAACAAATGGGATTCGTCAATCCCAATAGGCCTATTCACAATACTCGCGCTCACTAATTCTAGTGATTAAATGGTTCATGATAGGGCCTAGGATTGGCAAGGTAGGTACTTAGTAATAATAAAACAATCAGGCAGCATACAGTTTCAAAGCATTGTGTTCGGTTTAAAAGTAGCATGTATTCCCCCCAAGGGTTTGTAAAACATTGAAGTAATGTAAAGTGGGGCTATGAACTCACCTTAAGTAGAATAGCAAGTAATGAAGGTGATGATTGGATCGTGTAGGTTTCTACGAGCAACCTATAATAGAATGTCGCGACTTAGGATTTGTGAAGAATATAATGGAGTGCCTATATATATATATATATCTTGCATTATAGTCCATGATGTGGTATGATGTATATTTGTAAGTTCTTGAAAGAAAAGATTCATGAACATGTATGTTTTGGTATATCGTTTACTACCGTTCGGGCCGACATAATTCAGAAGTCATGTTAGTAAGCGTTCGAGGAGCCAGGACACTTTAACTCGTAAATCCACAACTCATCTCGACGGCTTACATAATGAACTCCTCACATGAGGCTCCCTACTATTGTAGTAGTTGATAAAATATATAGATATAAGTTTTGATCCGAAAAGTTACATGTCCGTTATTTGGATAAACTTAGGAAAGTTTATTTGTACATGAAGATTGTTATTAGGGGTAGTTTCATAAGTCTTGAATGACCATTTTTCTCTTGGTAATATCTCATGTTTCCCTTTTAAGTGAAGTAGATCCAAATTGCTTGTTCAAGTTATCGCCTAATTCATTGTTTCATGTTTACGCCTATGTAAGTTGATATGGTCATTTCGTCATGGCCTAGCCATGACCTTTGGTCCTTGTTCCAAGGTCATGAGACACAACCTTGGCTCTAGCCATGGTGGTGGTCTTGGTTATAGGTCATAATAACTCTTGTTCCTTTGAAAGTATAACAATAGTATAGTGACTTAAAATATGTAAATAGCTGTTAAGAAACTGAGAAATATCTCACTCAAAAGGCGTTTTCAAGGCTCGAGCCTCTTTACACCTAAAGGAAAACGTGATTCCGGACAACTTTCGTGTTTTAACTTTTTCATGAAACGGACCAGAAAGGCCTCTTTTTGTGTGTTTTAGGTTCTGTCACAGAAACTTTTAGGCAGTTTTGCCGGAAATCTTTGGTAACTTCAAATGGGCGTAACTTTTGACTCGTTTACTCTTTTTAGGTGGTTCAAATTGCTACGGTTTCCTTGTTAAGTCCTCTACTGTAATATGTAATAATCCAATATCAAATTTTTACCATTTTGATCAGGTCTTACCAAGAAATTCACTAGTTTGCTTGTTTTAGTAACTTATCTTAACAATCCATTATAACAACATCTTTTACTCATTTTTATACATCATGGACATTCATACAAGACATAATATAGCAAGAATAACATGTAAATGATATGAACATGATAAATTAACAAGAAGCATGTTAGGTTTAGGCTTACAACTTTTGGCTTTCTAATTAAAGAAAGGAGTAACAAGTAAGGAAATGGACTTTGATAGACTTGCTTCAACCCTTTTTCACTTCATGCAACCTTTCTACCCTTGGTATTCTTGAAAGAGATGTAATGAAAGTTGAGGTGAATTGAGTGGATTTAAACTCAAGAGAAATCACCAAGTATTCTAGGGTTTGGAAGATTTTTGGTAACTTATGATCAAACTAGGGTTTCTACTTGAAGAAGCACTTGAACCTTGCTTGAACTATGAAGGAAATAAGCTAAATGTGAAGTGTTGTGGTGTGTGGTGATGGCCGGCCAAAGGAAGGGGGAAGAGGGGCTTTTATAGTCTCATGAGGAGGTTACATTTCATGACTAGTCAAAGCTTTCTAAACAAGCTTCAACACATGTAACACATCTAAGCCAACCTTGCCTAGGATCAAGCCACACAAGGGATGACTCCCCCCCCCTAATGGCGGTTCACAAGCCTAGGAGGGGTGAGTTGGCTTGGCTTGGATGATAATATCTAGATATTTGCTAGTTTTGACTCCGGGAAATGCCAACCGTAAATGATTAGGCCTCAAAACGTAAAACCGGGTGTCGTAAAATTATGAAACTTTAAAGTATTGTTAGATATGTCCATATGTCCCATAATAAAATATAAAATGAGTGGTAGGTGTCATTTGGGTGGTAAAACCCTGCTAAAAGCTGGAAACACGGGTCTAAACGCGTAATACGTAAAATGTACGAATATTGCGTAAAATTGAGAAAAGTGAAATGTTACTTTTCTAATATGATATAAATGATTTAAAATGACTTATAATGTCTAGACTGGGCTCAGTCTAGTGTCGGTTGGTATTAAATGTCTTTTAGACATCAAACCGTAAGCCTAAAAATCACGAAATGACTTATAATATCAAGGGATGATTTTTGGTCAATGGAGGAGGGAAAAATATGTTGACTTATTCTAATAAGTTGAAAACTCAAATCGTCTTAGAAACGCGGTGCAGGTATAGGCTAGGGTTACGGCTGAGTAAAAACGCGTAAAACTGAAAATTCCAGTTTTTCACGGCCGAGGTTTATTCTGGTCATGATTTTTCTCAGTCATGATTTATTCTCAAATAAATCATGAGTGTGTTAAACATTTTTCTGATGTGGGGTCACCTGACGGGGTCAAATTTCGTTGTGTGTAGAATTTCTGATTGACGTTTTACCCTAAAACGTGTAATTCTGTGTAATTCCTTAATAACTTTCACGAAAATGATCTGACGAGTGTCAAACATTTAATTTGCCATGGAAATGATTTATCACTCGAGAATATGAAATAAAAATCAACTTTCGGAAAAATTTCAGAAAAAAATGAATAGTAAATTTTCCGGAAATAGAATTTAACCTGAAAGTGCGAATTGTTACACTATTACTAGTGGTACATAAAAGAAATCCCATGTGGATAATGGAACGGAAATTGTGACTTCAAATCTATTTGAAGCTCTAAATTTGGATGATAATGTTGTAGGTGCTGCTACCAGTGGCACGTTTAGTTCCAAAAATGACATGGCAGGTGTGAATGTTGGAAAAAATAAGAAAGTTAATATGGATGATGAGGACAATGATGATGATGTTATTGAGGATGATAATGAAACTGCATGTTTTATGGATTCTAAATATCCAAAGAGTACAAGTACCTCTTCTGGTGGAGGAGGAAATGGGAAGCCAAGCTTATATGAACAATGGAAGGAGAATTATGAAGATTAATCCTTATGATGATTTTGAACGCGAAGATCTAACTCCCGAACAAATGGTATTTTGTGATGCATTTGATATAATACTTCTTGGTCAAGTTAGACGTTAGATTATATCTAGTCTTGAGTAATGTATTTCTAGTGGTTGAGAGTATGTTTCCAGAGTAATGTCTTGTTATGTTAGCTTTACAGCTTATGTAACGGGTTGAGATGCAAGATTCACTCGCATATACTATATTTAGAAATTTTTTTATAGGAGTAATATATTTACTGGTTATAGAACCCTTTACTAAAAAAACAAAAAAGAAAAGAAAAAAAAAAAACGTGAGTATGTTACAAGTGCTTTTAATTCACGGATCATGAACTACACTTTTAAAGGAAGCCAGGGTGACCATGTTCAGTCACTCAGTGTGATAAGGTAGATATGTACATGCATTCTTAACAATTAAAAAGATTTAGCCCTTTATAAATTAGGCTTTGTCATGTAAAAACTTATTTTATTAAACTAATATGTGGTCTTTAATACATACATGGAAACCTACAAACAAGAAGCCACAACTAAAGAATACAACATACTACCTTATCAATTGTACTACTTGCTTCTAAATCACCCATTATCCTACCATGTTCTCAACTATTGTACCATGCAAAGTTTCGACAATCTATTTTTGTACTACTAATATTTATGTGATTTGGTAATTTGTGTCGACTAGAAATGGTCCCAACACTCAAAATTATATGGTATTCTCACAGGTTTGTTGCTCCAATTTGCTTTGCAATATCGATTAAGAAATGCATCAGAGAAATATGAGACTTCTTTTGTATGGATTACTGGAAACCAGTATTGTAAAAATCGGTCATGGCGGCGCCATGGTGGTCACCACCCCATTTCCCATATCGATCTAATTTGAAGGTCATGGTTAAAATCGGTCAACATTTGTCAAAATGGCCAAAATCGGTCAATATGGCGGTCAAACTCAGTCAAACTCCGTAATTTTTTATTATTTTTCTTTAAATTGATAAATAATTATGGACTTACGGTTTTTATAGTATTTTTCAAGGATGTTAAACCATTTAGTTTTGTGGTTATTGACTTATTTTGTTATGATATTGCTAATAGTTATATTTTGTAAATAAATTCCTTTATAATTTGTAGTACCCGTCGAGAAACCGATATATCACCGCCAAAACCGATATAGCGCTTGAAGGGGGTCGACCGCCACGGTACCGCCGATTGATTTTTACAACCTTGCTAGAAACATGCCAAAGCAAATTAAGCATATATGCCTCTCCGAACGTTATCAGATCAAAACTATGTGTTTGTTTTTTGGAAAATATATATTGTTTGATTCATGAAAATGGTTATTAACCACTTAGGGCCATGGCATAGTGGCAAAACACTTGTGACCAACATCAGTTTATCACTATCATGTGTGAGATATTGGTTTAATTCCGGCTAGGTGCAAACAAACGTGAAGCGGCCAAGCCAACCTCATGAAAAGGGATAGCTTTACCTGGTTTAAGTCAGTTGTATGACGTGGGTTCAAATCCCGCGAATTAGTCAAACCAAAAGGTCGAAAACTATGGTTAAAAAAATGAAAAACAAGAAAGAAAAAATAATTGTTAAGTTACACTATATTTATGTACAACACAAAGAATTGTTGTTTTCTTGTCAGCAAAAGATCATAGATAGAACACCAAAAATGTAATGCGGTTTACTTGTTTCTTACAAAAATTTGAAAATCATGTACTTGAATGGATAATGTTTGTGATTTCATGCACAGTAAGGGATCGAGCCAGAAAACAATGAAAGAAACAAAAATTTCTCTCTTGATGGTAAAAAGCTCATATGAGTGTTATGATCTTTTACTACAATATAATTGAACACAAATTTTCTGAAAAATATACATATAGGTATTGGGATAATCCCAAAAATGCCCAAGTTGTCTAATTGATTTGGTATTGAAAAAGATAAATAAAATATCAAAAGCTCAGGTAGCATATGAAAACACAAAAAAGTTGACAAATGTCCTTTGTTGCTAAAATTTCATAAAATGGTGGATCATGTGAAGGTCTATCACAATGATACATATTTGTGTGGCTCCAACTTCACCTTGTCATACATATAATGTTTTTTCATGGTTTTTCAACTGGCACAGAATTTAGCATTTTGCAGATAGGGTTTGTCAATATATATTAGGGTTGTGTGGCTTCTTTTTTGCCTTTAAACTTCATCATTGGTTGATATGAAACACACAAAACAAAAGACCTACATATATACTGATTATATATATCTTACATATATATATTCATGTTTCTTGAACATGTGAATTCCACTAAAAAGCTACAGGCAAATACTCTGAATTGAGCCCCATTTGCTTGCTAGTCACTTACTCTTTCTGCAAAGTGGAGTACGATACTTGACACTTGGTGTGTTCCTTTTGTACGTTTTGATCGATACAAATGACTCCCATTTATTTTACTTCGCCATCTAATGATCAGTACATTGAACACAATTTCTTTAGCCCTAGTGATCGCCAAACCGAACACCAATTCTTGAGCCCTAAGTCGCAAGCTTCAACCTCTTCAGATTCTCCCACTTGCCATCTTTTTTTCAACCCTATTACCCATGATCAAGATGAGAGTTTTAATAGGGAAACACATCCAACACAAAATGAGGTAATGGAAATTAGCTTATTTTTCTTTGAAATAGAAAAAGGCTTTTCTTGGATTTTTGCGCAATTCTTAGATCAAGATCGAATCTTTTTTAGTTTAACGTTTTTTGATCATCTATTCTTGAACAAAATAGTGATTTTAATTTATTGGATTTTTGTGCAATATGAATCATCTATAATTTTTTATATTCAATGTTTGATCGTTTCTTTCTTATTTCTATATATGTAGGATGATAATTTCGGATCACAAGCATATGCTGATCATCGTGTAGAGAACAAAGATGAGGGAGCCAGGAGCAATGACGGGCTCAAATTTTCGTTATGGAAGAGTGAAAATTACAATCATACGAATGATGGAAATCAAGTGAAGTGGATGTCATCAAAGATGAGAGTAATGCTTAAGATGAAGAAAAATGATCCACTGAAGTTAAACACTTTAAGATCAACCACTACAGAACTAAAACTTGATCAAGATCATAAAGAACCATTATCATCTCCAATGGAAGAAACTACCAACTCAAGCTCAATCAATAGTACTTATTCAAACAACAACATCCAAATTAGGGTTTGTTCCGATTGTAACACCACCAAGACTCCTCTATGGCGAAGTGGTCCTCGAGGTCCTAAGGTATATTCAACTTCTTAATTATATTCTAGGAGAACATTTATGATCACACAAGACTCCTTATATAAATACAAAGGGCCCAGTTATCAATTTTTTGTTATTATTATTTAATGATGTAACTTAATTTCCATGATCTTTCTTGTGTAGTCACTCTGCAATGCATGTGGAATCCGGCAGCGGAAAGCACGGAAAGCAATGGCGGCGGCCGCAGCAGAAGCAGCAGGAGAAACCAACAAAAATGTTTCGAGTGATAAACCAACATCACTAAAAGCTACAAAAGTTCTGCATAAAGATCATAAAAAAACAAATATTGGGCATGTTACCAAGTACAAGAAAAAACAATACTCCAACCAAATAAGCACAAATCTATTACCATCTTCATCGCCTCCAACAAGAAAGAATTGCGTCGAAGAATTCCTAGTCAACTTAAGAAAAAACTTGGCAATTCATGGTGTGTTTCCACAAGATGAGAAGGAAGCCGCGATCCTATTGATGGCACTCTCTTGTGGCTATGCTCATCAATAACCTCATTTCTTATCAAATAATCTGCATTATTTTTGTTTCCATATTGATTTCATACATGTTTTTGCAAGTGAGTGATAGCTAGCTATTCAGAATTGTAATAAATTTTTGTCCAATTTAGATAAGATAGGGTTTAGTTAGATGATAATTGTGTGATTAGGACTTTGAGAGATTTGATAATAACTCCAAAATTGGAATAATGAAATTATTTAGTGTGTGTGAACCATATGTTTTGTAAGATTATGATAATAAAAAAACTATTAATAGATGGATCAAGTTAATTATAAGCTTTTTATTTGGTTATATTTCTTATACAGGCTTGGAAGATCATATATTTTTGTTACATACTCAGTGTCAGTGACTTAATTTGCTACTAATTTTTTAGCATATTCAACCGTTACATTTAAAATCATGAACTTACTATGGTTAAATGCTTTATCGGATAGTTGCAAACAACACTGAATTGTGAACCTACATTTAATCATAAGGCGTTGGTCACACATGTGACACGCTTCGCGTCGCCTAGCTATGATATACTAACTGTTAAATCAGTCGACATGATTTCATTTATCATTGATTCACTTCGGTAAAATGAAAAAGTACTGTCACTGAAAAGGATACAACTGTTGTCCCAATAATAGATCTTTAATAAGTTGCAAATCAATTGAATAAGTAAAATCTAAAATGTTTCATTAACCTTTAATCGATCTATGTATCTACATATATATATGTTTTGAATCGGTATAAGTAAACCGACACAACCATTCACATAACCGAAATAACTACCAATAACTACTTTTCGGTTATTAAGTTTCTAACTAACAAATTTGGTCCTTTATGTTCTAACTTTTATAAATAAAGCAATGTATTAAGATTATTCGGTCTTCATTCTCCTCCTTAATCTTGATCGTTGCTTTTCTTTAAATCTTGAACTCCGAGCATCTGTCGCATTGTTGTGAACTTCAATCTTGGTAGAGCCTTTGTTAAAATATCTGCTCTTTGTAGTTCTCCGCTGACATGTTCCACATTGATGTGTCCATTCTCTACGCATTCTCGAATAAAATGATAGCGAATGTCGATGTGTTTACTTCTTCCATGAAAAACTGGGTTCTTCACTAGTGCTATTGCTGAAACGTTGTCTACCTTCAGCGTTATCTTCTTTTCTTCACTTCCAGTTAATTCACTAAGTAATCTTTTCAACCATAAGGCTTGACATGCTGCTGCAGTAGCCGCCATGAATTCTGATTCACATGATGATAGTGCCACTGTCGGTTGCTTCTGAGTACTCCATGTAATGGGTGACTCTCCAAAGTAAAATACTATGCCAGTAGTTCCTTTTCCTTGATCAGTGTTGATTCCATAACTACTGTCGCTGTAACCTATAATCTTGCAGCCGCCTTCTTTCTTGTAAATTATGCCATGCTCCTTTGTTCCTTTGATATATCGAATTACTTGCTTAACCGCCTTCAGGTGGTGATCTTTTGGATCTTGCATAAATCTGCTGAGTAACCCGACTGAATAACTAAGATCTGGTCTTGTATGTAGTAAATATCTGATACTTCCTATTAAGCTTCTGTAGTAAGTTGCGTCAACTGAATTTCCATCTTCCGCCTTGACCAACTTAGTACCTGGATCCATGGGTATCTTCGTATCATTACTATCCGTCATACTTGTCTCCTTTAAGATCTTATTAATATATCCTGTTTGCTTGATTGTAATCTCTCCTCCTGTCTGTGTAACTTCTATCCCAAGGTAATAAGCTAGCAATCCTAAATCGCTCATTTCAAACTTTTCTTCCATTTGAGATTTAAATAAATCTAATTCTTTCTTTGGAGTGCCCGTGATTATCAAATCATCTACATAAACTCCAACTATAATCGTAGAATTCTTATTTCTCCTTGTATAGACTGCTTGCTCGAGATTACACTTCTTAAAATCTAATGACTTTAATGTTTGATCAAGCTTCATGTTCCAAGCTCTCGGTGCTTGTCTTAATCCGTATAAAGCTTTAATAAGCTTATAAACTTTTCCTGAGTTTTCTGGTTGTACAAAACCTTCAGGTTGTGTAACGTAGACTTCCTCCTTCAAATCTCCATGTAAAAATGCTGATTTTACATCTAAGTGGTGAACTTGCCATCCATGATATGCTGCTAATGCTAGTATTAACCGTACTGTTTCTATCCTAGCAACTGGAGCAAATACTTCATCGAAGTCTATTCCTTGTTCTTGTACATATCCTTTTGCTACTAACCGTGCCTTATACTTGATGATCTTTCCTTCTGCATCTCTTTTGGTTTTAAAAACCCACTTAAGTCCTATTGCCTTTTGGTTTTCTGGCAATTCAGTAAGAAACCATGTTTTGTTCTTGTTGATTGAATCCAATTCAATCTCCATGGCCTCAATCCACTTCTTATCTACTGATGCTTCCTTATAGTTACGAGGTTCTTCTTCTATGAAGAGTAAACTATGTGTTTCAACTACACTTGCTGTTTCATAAACTTCTTTCAAGTCCTTTAAACCTCTAACTGGTGTATGATCATATCTTCCTGAGCTTCCTAACGAGCTTCTAAGCGAACTAATAATAGTAGCTTCTCTTTCACTTTCTGAGTTAGGTTCGTAAGTATGTGTTGGTGGTGTGACTGGTGAATCTGGTTCTGACAATGGATCTGGTGTTGGTTCTAGTACTTGATCCTCTTGGTGATACGTATCGTCTGTATCTCCTATGTTAATTTGTATAGGTTTTTCATTGTCAATTTCGCCTTCCACAAAACTAGCCCAAAATGTGTCTTGTGTACTTGTATCTTCACCAATCTTATTCCAATCCCACGGCTGTATTTCCATAAACTTTACGTCCCTACTAACATATTTCTTCTTGGCTATTGGATCATATAACCTACATGCTTTTGATCCTTCCTCTACTCCCAAATAAACCAATGGTATGCTTCTATCATCCAGCTTCTTCAAATGAGGTATTGTTATCTTTGCATAAGCTGTGCATCCAAATATTCTTAGGTTCTCTAAGTTTGGTTTTCTACTGTAGAGTGCTTCATATGGAGTTTTATCTATCAGGGCTCTTGTAGGTACCCTATTCAATATGTAAATAGCATGTCTAACTGCTTCCGCCCAAAAAATTAAGGGTAATTTCATGGCTTTCATCATACTCCTAGTCATTGATAACACTGTCCTATTTCTTCTCTCTACTACTCCATTTTGTTGTGGTGAGTATGGTGCTGTCAACTGTCGTGCTATTCCATTATCCTTACAGTACTGTGTGAATTCATTTGATGTAAATTCACCTCCTCTATCTGTTCTTAGCATCCTCACTTTCAATCTTAACTCCATTTCTATTTTCTGTTTAAATTCCTTAAATGTACTAAATGCTTGATCCTTAGATTGTAAAAGGTAAGCCCACATAAAACGTGTACAATCGTCTACTAACAAGAATATTAGTTTCTTGCCTGAGTGTGTTGCTGGACTTATAGGACCACAGAGATCTCCATATATTAAGTCCAACGGGTTCTTAGATCTGAATTTAGCTTGGTTTGGAAATGGTGTTCTACTTTGTTTTCCTAATAAACATGCATCACAGATTTGTCCTGCATGGTTTATTCTAGGTACTCCATCCACTAGACCCTTCCTAGTCATCTTGTTCATAACATCAAAGTGCAGATGACCTAATCTAGCATGCCATAACCAATCCTGGTTATCTATATTTGCTAAGAGACAAATAGGTGTGTCTATCTGTAATTTAATACTGTAAAGTCTATTCTTAGATCTTTCTACTTTCATCAACAACTTCATGCTCTTATCATACAAAGTCAATTTATCTCCGTCCATTAACACTTTACAACCTATTTCCGTAAGTTGTCCTAGACTTAGTATGTTGCTCTTAAGGTTTGGTATAAAGTATACATCTGTCACTACCTTATGCTCTTGGTTTTTACAACCTAATAGTATAGAGCCTTTTCCCTTTATCTGTACATACGATCCATCTCCAAAACGTACTCGTCCTGTTACGCTTTCATCTATATCCTTAAAATGACTTTTAGTTCCCGTCATATGGTTACTTGCACCGTTATCTAAATACCATATGCTTGCATCCTTTGAAGCATATTTTCCCGGTTGAATTTGGCCTTCATTCAACAACACTCCCTCGTGTTTGGTTTCGTGCATAGTCATTAACAATGATGGTTCATCGTCTTCTAAGATAAGGTTTGATTGTTCCTGAGTTGTTGGTTTTGATCTACATTTATCTCGAAAATGTCCAAGTTTGTTGCAATTATAACACCTTACATTGCTAAAATCAAACTTACTCGAATTCTTATTTTGGTTATCTTTATGATTCGAGTTATTTCTATTCTTATTTTTATGCCAGTTTCTTCGTGAATAGTTTGATCTACCTCCACGCTTGTTAAAACTTTTCTTTTTATCTGAGTGTTCGTCATGTGCAAACAATAAGTTATCCTGGCTTTCAACTTGTCCTCCCTTTCGTAATTTTATCCTTTCCTCAAATGCTTTGAGTTTTCCAATGATCTCATCTAGGGTTATGTCGTCTAGATCATTTGTTTGTTCTATGGATGCTACTATTTGTATGAATCTATCTGGTGTGGAATCTAATAGTTTTCTAACTAAGAGAGATTCATCTAAAGTTTTCCCTAGTTCTTTTGCCTTTGTCACATAACCATTCAATTTTTCAGCAAATGCATCCACCGTCTCATCTTCCTTCATATAAAGTGAGTTAAATCCAATCATCAATGATTGTAGTCGTGCTTGCTGCACCTTTTCTTCTCCAACGTGTCTCTTTCTCAATGATTCCCATAATTCCTTAGCCGTCTTACAACTCGCTACTTGTAAGATTACATCTTCGGTTAACGCTTGGTATATGAAAGCAATTGTTGCTTTATCCTTCTTATCATCTACGTCTACCCCATCCTTATATTCAATAGTTTCCCAAAAACCTTGTGCACCTAATATTGCCTTAATTTGTATAGCCCATACCGTATAATTTGTGTTTTTCAATTTTGGACATTGGTATTGTGCAATCGGTATTACGGTTTTTGTTGTGTTAGATGTACTAGCGTCATCCCCGGCCATGTTAGATGTATATTTTATGATTTTCACTTTCTAATCCGTATGGGAATAATTTTTTCTTTGTATGGTATCTTCTAATATGAAATATAATTTTGAAATTCCTTAATACTACGGGATCAAATAATAGTTCTCGGGAATTCCTAATAGCATAAACTAATATGATCTATACTATATAAAATGAAATCCAGAAAATTGAAACTTGTGACCTTGTTAATTTCGTATAGAATACGAGATGTATGTGTTTCGACTTGTTATAATTCGGTCACCAACTTTGTTCCCTTTCCCGCGCCAAAAACCTTTTAAATTTCAGTGCCTCGTTGTATTTTCCAAGATGTTATTCGACCCAAAATTAACCAACACTTCTCGGTTTTGTTTTGTTGTTGTCGCTGTCCTTGTTCTCGAATCAAACAAAAAACTGCACAACCCTCATACACTTGTCGAATCTGTTTCTAATTTTGCCAACGAGTCTATATTCCAAACGTTCCACTGCCTTCACTTGGCTTTCCTTGTTACTGCTATTTGTCGAATGAATCTAATATGCAAATAACAAAATACCACACTACACGTTATCACCCTTTGTGTGTTTGATCTCGGTATTGAGATCACGCAGTCTCCTACACACAAATTTGTATTACCACGCCTTGGTAACACAATCGAACCCAAAACAAATAGTTTGCTGCGCTCCTGGTTCGTTCTAATGAAAACAACGACAGTCACTTGTCTTGTTTTTCTCCCCACGTTGTTGTTGTCCTTGTGTTCTTGCGACACAAAACTCCACACTCTTCTCTTTCAAACAATCAATAACACTACGTATACGTTTTTTCTCAACAACGTCCTTTGCTTTGTGTTTCTTTTCTTCGAACCGGTTATTAACACAAAGTCTCCACTGTTCTTCCTCAACACCAATTCACTCTCGATGTTGTACACTTGCAACTTCTACGCAAAACAGATCGTGCACTATCTCTTCTACGCGTTCCTTATTCACACTTGTTTGTTTCCTTGGAAGAATTAAGAAAGCAAACGCCCCTATGCTTTGAAGAAAGACCAGCGAGAGTCTTTTTCAAGCGTGTTCAAATGGCTTCTTGTTAAGGTTTCTGTAAAACGTTTTCAGATTTTTCGATGTGTATAAACCTTTGCTCTTGATGCCAATTGTTGTCCCAATAATAGATCTTTAATAAGTTGCAAATCAATTGAATAAGTAAAATCTAAAATGTTTCATTAACCTTTAATCGATCTATGTATCTACATATATATATGTTTTGAATCGGTATAAGTAAACCGACACAACCATTCACATAACCGAAATAACTACCAATAACTACTTTTCGGTTATTAAGTTTCTAACTAACAAATTTGGTCCTTTATGTTCTAACTTTTATAAATAAAGCAATGTATTAAGATTATTCGGTCTTCAACAACTATTTTGTCCCAATCTCATTTTCTGAAAGTTTGTTAAAAAGCATAAGTACAATTCGTTCTTACACATGTTCAAGTTGACGCTAGTGTTTCTATTTTTGTAATTTTCTGAGAGTTAAATCTCTTATCATTATTTTCTTACACTTGTATGTTTGAGCTTTTTATACACATTAGTTTTAACACTTACAAACATATATAGATAGATATATGACTATATGAGTGCAACAAAGTCATTTGATACACCATGTCTATCATTTATAAATATACTCCCTCCGTCCCTTATTAAATGTCCATGTTTAAATTTTTAAGTCTTTATTTATCAACTTTGACCTTGAATATTTTTACTTGTGTTATATAGTATTTGATAAAAATTATACGCAATGAAAATACATTTAAAACTTAATTCATTCATATATTTTGTATCAAATATTATATTACACAAATAAATTTATTTAAGGTCAAAGTTAAGAAAGAAAGACTTTGAAAATTCAAACAGGACATTTAATAAGGGACGGAGGGAGTAACATTTATCAGGCGTTACTGTAGCAATTGCTACAGTAGCGCAAGCTACAGTAATTCCCCTCACAATGAACAGTAGAATGTACAGTAACTAACAGTCGTTAAGTTACTGTACATTCTACTGTTCATCCGTTAATTTTTTTTTTTTTTTTTTTTTTTTTTTTTTACATTCTTTGGCAAAACATCCCGCGGCAACGCGCGGGTGATCCACCTCGTATAGTTACTAAAACTAAAGTCGGATTATAGCCTAGTACCCTAAAATGCTTCCCAACCAAGTTATTATGGCTTATGAGCTCAAGTTTCATCTGAAAAAAATGGAATATAGTTTTGATGTTTTTAGTAAACGAGTATCTTTATTCATACCTAGGAAGTCAAGCACTTTTGCTATGTTGCACGTAGGGTTGATAATGCTGGACACGGCACGATAACGGACACGAAGTTAAAAAGGTTTGTGGTGAGGATAAATAGATTCGGATAAGAAAAATATGTCAATCTGTCTAACCCGTTTACTAAACGGTTCGTATTTGGTTAAACAGATCAACCTATTTAAGTACATAATCCTTCAAAAATAAAATATATAACCTAGATTGTATGTTAAATTTGGATTAAACTTATTTAATTATTTACTTGATATGACACTGAATTACGATTATAAATTGTATATTATTGAAATTGTTATATACTTTATAAGGTTAGACGAGTTACAAACAGGTCACACGTGTTGTACATATCTGTGTTATGGTTAAGTTAATTTCTTGACACGATTAATAAACGAGTCGTGTTTGAGTAGAGGTTATACCAACCCGCTAACCTTGCGAACTCAAATAGGTCGACCTGAACGATACTCAATTTCCACCTGTAGTTGCACGAAATGAGACTGGTTTTTCCGTGATCACTTTTGGACCTTTCTTAAATTATCTCAAAATGTTTACTTAGCCAGATTTGAACTCTGGTCTTTTTCTAGACTTGTAAGACACCTTACCAATATGATGATTTGAACTCTGGTCTTTTTCTAGACTCAGGCGTGTTTACAAATCGAGTAATACCCACAGGATTCCAAAATCAAAATTGAACCAAACCCAATAAACCTAACAATCAGATAACCCCTAAACTATGGATTTAGGTAGTGTTCATCGGTTCGGTTATCAGATTATTCGGTTTATTCGGTTTGGTTAATTTTATTTTTTGGGAAAAACCAAAAACCGAACTACACCGAATTTAAAATTTGTTAAACCAATCCAAAAACCAAACCGGATAACCGAAAACGAATCAAGTGACCCGAATTACTTAATTTGAATTATTTAATTTTATAGTTTTTTAACTAAAAAAAAAAAACTTTCAAGCTTAAAAAATGTTATATTTACACTATGAAAGAGTTTTAATAATATTTTATGTAGTAGGTAAGGATCCAGTGTGAAGAAAACCTATAATGAGAAGTATGAAAAATAACTATAACTACATATTTGAGATGCGTCGACTTGAATTAGATGCATCTCTATTCATTTAGATGCATCCCAATTACATTCGAAAGTAATTTTGAAGTGAAAACGATGCAAATTAGTACTTGGAACAAATTTGACCCTCAGAGGACGAAAAATATATAGGATTTTCCTAACTTGCTAAAATGCATCTAATATATGTATATCCATCTAATTTTTAGCTAGAAAATATATTATGGTGCATCTAAAAGATTAGGAATACATCTAATTCAAGTCGATGCATCTCTAATATATTGTTATAGTTATTTCTTATCCTTCTTATTTTAAGAGTTCTTCTCATTTGATCCTAAGTCTATATAAATATATATATTTATGTGAATTCAGTTTTTGGTTTGGTTTTCGATTCATTGTAATAAAACAACATCCGAACCGAAAACAGGGTATTTATTTTGGTTCGATTTTGGTTAATTCGATTTAGTTACAAATTCAGTTAGATTTTTTTCGATTCATTCAAATTCGATTTTCATTTTTTTTTTTTTTTTTGTTGAAACTCAAATTCTGCACACCTATATATTTAGGCCCATAATGTAAAATCAAAATGGTTTCATAAAATCAAATAAACCCAACAATAAACACCTTTATGGGCCCGGCTCATTTACAAAAACAAAACCGTGATATCCTCCGCCGCCGAGATATAAAAATGGGAAAACCACCACCGCCACCATCGTCGTCAGCGCCGCCGGCGGCGCAGCCACCGAAGGAAAGTGTAGTTCGTGGGTATAAATTCGTGTGGCGTATCCTTCTTATCTCAAACCTTGCTCTTGGAGGTTTCCCTTCTCTTTTTTTTATAAATTTTTTTATATAAATATTTTTAGTGCTAATGAAAGTATTAAGGGGGTCTTTTTATAAATCATGCATATCCCTTTTATTTTAGCATATGAAGTTATATACACAATATAAGTTCAACCTAGGGGGTGTTTGAATTAGCTTATTTATCTGGCTTTTGGGCTTATTTGAACATGGAAAAAGCTCATAAACCCACTCTTTAGAGCTTATTAACTTTAGCTTATTGGCTAAGCCAATAAGCTGAAGATGATAATGTCATAAGCTCCAAAGAGTGAGCTTATCAGCTTTTCCATATTCAAATAAGCCCATAAGCCAGATAAATAAGCTAATCCAAACACCCCCTAGGTTGAACTTATATTGTGTATATAACTTCATATGCTAAAAGGATAAGCTCATCAGCCGTAAAAAAATGAATTTATGAGCTTATCAAAATTTGGATAAAGCTCCTAAGCCCATCAAATAAGCAAAGAAAAACACCCCCTTATTTGATGGGCTTATGGGTATTATCGAAATTTTGATAAGCTCGTAAACCCATTTTTTTGTGGCTTATGAACTTATTAGCATGAACTTATATTGTATATAAGTTCATATGCTAAAAGGGATAAGCTCATAAGCCGTGAAAAAATGGGTTTATGAGCTTATCATAATTTCTATAAGCTCGTAAGCCCATCAAATAAGGGGGTGTTTCTCTAAGCTTATGGGATTTATCGAAATTATGATCAGCCCCTTTCTTTTTATGAGCCTATTAGCTTCAACTTATATTGTATATAAGTTCATATGCTAAAAGGATAAGCTCGTCAGCCGTGGAAAAATGAGCTTATCAAAATTTCGATAAATCACATAAGCCCATCATATAAGGGGGTGTTTGTTTAAGCTTATTTGATGGACTTATGAGATTTATCAAATTTTTGATAAGCTCGTAGGCTCATTTTTTCAATTGCTTATGAGCTCATTAGCTGAAATTTTAGCTTATAAAAGTTTATAAGCTAAAAGGGATAAGCTCACAAGCCATAGAAAATGACCTTATCAAAATTTCGATAAACCACATAAACCCATCAGATAAGGGGGTGTTTGTTTAAGCTTATTTGATGGGCTTGTGGGCTTTATCGAGATTTTGATAAGATCGTATGCTCATTTTTTCAATTGCTTATGAGCTCATTAGTTGAACTTTTAGCTTATAAAAGTTTATAAGCTAAAAGGGATAAGCTCACAAGCCATAGAAAATGACCTTATCAAAATTTCGATAAACCACATAAACCCATCAGATAAGGGGGTGTTTGTTTAAGCTTATTTGATGGGCTTGTGGGCTTTATCGAGATTTTGATAAGATCGTATGCTCATTTTTTCAATTGCTTATGAGCTCATTAGTTGAACTTTTAGCTTATAAAAGTTTATAAGATAAACGGGATAAGCTCACAAGCCATAAAAAAAGAGCTTATGAGCATATCAAAATTTCAGTTACCTCATAAGCCCATTAAATATGCTAAAAGAAATACCCCCTTAGTATGCTTATTAGTGTTTGACCTTGCGTTTTGAAAGCACCCGTGTGATATAAGATTATTGGATGTAGGTAACAAAATGTGCCACGAGAGATAAGTTTTTGGATTTGGATAATATAAGGATCAGTTTTGACCCCTGAATAGTTAGTTTCACGACAGCTAAACAGTAGAAACTGATAATCTGCAACTGGAAAAGTGTAATAGCGGTTTCTATAATTACTTGTGAAATTCAATGCCAAACACCCTCCTAATACAAAGGCTTGTTTGCTGTAGTGACCAAAGACTAGTATTTGTGTGACATGTGACACGTTTAAAAGTACATTAGGCAAGAGAATTCCAAGTTACATTTGAGTTCAAGACTCAAGTTCGATGGAGATAGTTATATGCCTAAGATATTAAGATGTTTTAACAAAATATTAATAGATATTAATACATTAATGAAAGACTTATGCATATTTATTAGTTATACTTATATCACAATTTTTACAAGTAATTCTTATATAGCTATATAGTAAACTAAAATTTTAAAATAAATTTGATTTATGTGTAAACCCCGTACGTGCACGGGACTTATAAATAGTATATATATCTATGTGAATTTAGTTTTCGGTTATATATGGTTTTCATTTTGCCAAACATATATCAAAACCGAAAACCGAATATTACCCGAATCCTGCACACCCCTAGCTGAACGACCCGATAAAAACTCTTCAGCTATGGATTTAGGTCCATAATGTAAACTGAAATTCGTTTCATAAGTCCAATAAGCCCAACAATAAACACCTTTAGGGGCCCGGTTCATTTACAAAAACAAAACCGTGATATCCACCGCCACCGAGATATAAAAATGGGAAAACCACCGCCGCCACCATCATCGTCAGCGCCGCCGGCGGCGCAGCCACCGAAAGAAAGTGTAGTACGTGGGTATAAATTCGTTTGGCGTATTCTTCTTATCTCAAACCTTGCTCTTGGAGGTTTCCTTTCCTTTCTCTCTTTTTTTTATAAATATTTTTATATAAATGTTTAGTGCTAATGAAAGTATTAAGGGGGTCTTTTTATAAATCATGCATTCACTGGTGTAATTTAGTGGGGTACAAATTATCTCCCTTTTATTTTATTTTAGCATATGAAGTTATATACACAATATAAGTTCAACCTAGGGGGTGTTTGAATTACCTTATTTATCTGGCTTATGGGCTTATTTGAACATGGAAAAACCTCATAAGCCCACTCTTTAGAACTTATTATTAACTTGAGCTTATTGGCCAAGGCCAATAAGCTGAAGATGATAACGTCATAAGCTCCAAAGAATGAGCTTAACGGCTTTTCCATATTCAAATAAGCCCACAAGCCAGATAAATAAGCTAATCCAAACACCCCCTAGGTTGAAGTTATATTGTGTATATAACTTCATATGCTAAAAGGAATAAGCTCATAAACCGTTAAAAAATGGGTTTATGAGCTTATCATAATTTCGATAAAGCTTATAAGCCCATCAAATAAGCTTAGACAAACACCCCCTTTTTTGATGGGCTTATGGGTATTATCGAAATTTTGATAAGCTCGTAAACTCATTTTTTATGGCTTATGAGCTTATTAGCTTGAACTTATAATGTGTATATAAGATCATATACTAAAAGGGATAAGCTCATCAGCCGTAAAAAAATGAGTTTATGAGCTTATCAAAATTTCGATAAAGCTCATAAGCCCATCAAATAAGGGGGTGTTTTTTTTAAGCTTGTTTGATGGGCTTATGGGCATTATCGAAATTTTGATAAGCTCGTAAGCTCATTTTTTCAATTGCTTATGAGCTCATTAGTTGAAATTTTAGCTTATAAAAGTTTATAAGCTAAAGGTTTAAGCTCATAAGCCATACAGAAAGAGCTTATGAGCTTATTTAAATTTCAGTTACCTCATAAGCCCATCAAATATGCTAAAAGAAATACCCCCTTAGTATGCTTATTAGTGTTTTGACCTTGCGTTTTGAAAGCACCCGTGTGATATAAGATTATTGGATGTAGGTAACAAGATGTGCCACGAGAGATAAGTTTTTGAATTTGGATAATATAAGGAGTCAGTTAGTTTCACGACAGCTAAACACTAGAAACTGATAATCTGTAATGGAAAAGTGTAATAGTGATTTCTATAATTACTTGTGAAACGCAATGCCAAACACCCTCCTAATACTAAGGCTTGTATGCTGTAGTGACCATAGACTAATTGTGTTACATGTGATGCGTTTCAAAGTACATCAGGCAAGAGAATTCCAAGTCACATTTGAGTTCAAGTTCGATGGAGATAGACAGATAGGTATATGCCTCGTTAATCGTTCCAGGATTTAGTAATTTGAAATCTAACGTTGCAATGGAGAGATCAGATACGTATTTGGAAATTTTGTAATTAGTATCTAGTAATGTTCTTAGTTGGAGACGTGTGCTTTAAATAGAATGTAGTATTGCAATCCTTTTAAGATGTTTTAACTGTGATCCTAGTATGCAGACGTTCATTTGTATCTCTGCATTTAATGATTTCTTTTATATCCCTATGCTATACAAACTTGATAGTAAGGCGGATTATATTAAATGGGGGACATAGATGCAGTGCTCGCTAAGTAATATTCACTAACTCCTCGTCAACCATGGTAGAAGGATGCTGTATATTTCGACTTGAAAATTGCAATTATACTCCGTAATTTTCTAGCTTCTAAGTTGTGTCAGCTCATTTACAAGCTCTCTGGTGATACCAGTTAAACTAGTCAACTGAAAACCGAAATAAATATAGGATTCGTAAGTCTGAAAAGGTATAAGCATGAACTAAAACTCTTGCTATTTCCGTATGTTCTAAGCTTCCGAATAAGTGCTAATGAAGAATTAAGGGGTGTTTTTTTTAAGCTTATTTCATGGACTTATCAGCTTTATCGAAATTTTGAACAGCTCGTAAACTCATTTTTTTATGGCTTATGGAGCTTATTAGCTTGAACTTATATTCTGTATAAGTTCATATGCTAAAAGGGATGAGCTCATCAGCCGTAAAAAAATGAGTTTACGAGCTTATCAAAATTTCTATAAAGCTCATAAATCCATCAAATAAGGGGATGTTTGTCTAAGCTTATTTGATGGATTATGAGCTTTATCTAAATTTTGATAAGCTCGCAGGCTCATTTTGTTATGAGCTTATTAGCTTGAACTTATATTGTATATAAGTTCGGCGGTGTTTGTCTAAGGTTATTTGATGGGCTAATTAGGTTATCTGTTTGGTTTATATTTCATAAGCTCATATTTTTCGGCTTATTTGAAAATTGTGGGCTTATATAAGTTTGTTATGACATAATAAACTTATATAAGCCCAAAAATCCCAAATAAGCCAAAACATGGGGAGTATGAAATGTAAGCCGAAAACTGATGAGCTCGTAAGCGCATACATAACCTTAAACAAACACCCCCTTCATAAAGTAAATTGATAAGCTCATAAGCCGTCAAATAAATGAGCTAATAAGCTTATCAAAATTTCAATAAAGCTCGTAAGCCCATCAAATAAGGCCCTTATTATCAGGGGGTATTTGTCTAAGCTTATTTGATGGGCTTATGAGCTCATTTAAATTTTGATAAGCTCAATTTTTATTGCCTATGAGCTTATCAACTTGAACTTTTAGCTTAGAATAGTTCTTAAGCTAAAAGGGATAAGCTCATATAAGCCAAAACAAAGAACTGATGAGCATATCAGAATTTCAATAGCCTCATAAGAACACCCCCTTAGTATGCTTATTGGTGTTTGACCTTGCGTTTTTGAAAGTGGCAGTGTCATATAAGATTATTGGATTTAGGTAACGAAATGGGCCACGAGAGATAGTGTTGGGAACTTGGGATTTGGATAATATAAGGATCAGTTTTGACCCCTGAATAGTTAGTTTCACGACAGCTAAACAGTAGAAACTGATAATCTGCAACCGAAAAGTGTAATACTGGTTTCTATAATTACTTGTGAAACGCAATGCCAAACACCCTCCTAATACAAAGGCTTGTTTGCTGTAGTGACCAAAAGACTAGTATTTGTGTTACATGTGATACGTTTAAAAGTACATTAGGCAAGAGAATTCCAACTTACATTTGAGTTCAAGTTCGATGGAGATAGTATATGCCTAAGATATTAAGATGTTTTAACCGTGATCCTAGTATGCAGACGTTCATTTGTATCTCTGCATTTTACGCTTTCTTTTATATCCCTATGCTATACAAACTTGATAGTAAGGCGTATTATAGTAAATGGTTATATATGGAGGACATATATGATATATGCACTGCTCGCTATGCCCTGACTCCTCGCCAACCATGGTAGAAAGATGCTCTATATTTCGTCTACAAAATTGCAATTTATCTTCTAACCTGTGTCAGCTAATTCACAAGCTCCATACGATCTAAGCTTCCGAATAAGAAGTCCCACTGATTTTTAAAAAATCATGTAATCATGGCGAGCTGACCTTTATTTTGTTATTTGGCAGCATACATATTTACGAGGCCAAGAAAGAAAGAAGCAGTGAAAAAAGATAAAAAACACACTGAACTTCCGTCTACTCCTGAGATGAAAACTGCTCCCGATTCTGAAGGAATTGTCATTACCCCCGGCGATGAACCAGAGAAGTTGCAAGTTCCGGTTCCTGAAAGTCAATGGACAAAACCGTTCAAGTGGTAACTAGAGAAGGTAGCAAATGCCAAACCTATTTTGTAGCATAGACAGATATCCATGCGTGAGATAGCCGACCAAAAGTCTGCAGTTTTCTTATAGTTTCTCTTTTTTGACCGGCTTACAAGATGATTGTGAAGAATGAGCTATTTTAACTGTTGCAACATGAAGGTTTAATGTAGTGTTCGTTTGTTATGGAGGTCTCCATTGACGATTAGATGAAATATAATATAGTGATTAGTGACTCTTGTCGAGGAACAAAGTAAAGATAATGACTGTTGGTTTATGATTTTTTGGTCGAAATCAATGGTCCAACTCTGTGTTCCATATCGTTTTTACTCATTTGGTTTTACATAAGTTAAGTAATCTCTCAGGTAGAATACCTGGTAGTCTGGGTTCATTTTGGATCGACCCCTCAAGGACCAATTCACGCATGGCTCGGTTTTGGAAGGACCAATTTACCTATTATCACACAGATTTTGATCACCCCTCTTGATTTTACAATTCTACATAAGTCTAGGGGGTGTTTCTTTTTTAAGTTAATGAGTCTTAATGGGGAGATAGTGGTGGGGCCACACATATAATATGTTTATTTTTCTGTTAAATGATCTATATGATGAGAGGAAACAAAGGATGTTTCTCCCCATTAAGACTCATTAACAGAAAGGGGCCAACCCACTTAATCTAGAAATAAAAAGAAACAAGCCAGGTTAATATCACTATGTTTCATGTGTGCTCACGTAAATAAGTGTATTTCATAATTTTAGCTTATAAAAAATAAAAAAAAAAAAAAAAAAAAAAAAGAAAAAGAAAAAGAAAGGCCTATTTGGCAATGAGCTCTTTTTAGAGTTGCAACCTTTCCCTTTATAATTACGAGTATAAGAAAAAGAATTGAAATCTTGATTTTGATATACTTGCTTCTGACTTTTTCATTGAGCAAATAGCTCCAAAGTAAGAGTAACTGCAATGATGACTTAAGATCAATGTATAACCAAAATGTTTAAAGATTCAATAAATCAATTATAGCTACTCATTTTTTAATCAAAATAAAATAACTCACTTTTCACATCTTTTTAAAAAATAAAATATCTTGCAAATGGTAAATCGTTAAGTGAAAAAATTACACTATCGCGATGATTATTTTTTTATATCTTTCAGTAGACGGGCACTTCGATATACTTTCGATGATTTTTTTTTCGGTTTTTTTTCCAGTTACGTCTGGAAAAATGACGTAACTAAAAAAAAAAAAAACCGAAAAAAATCGTCGAAAGTATATCGAAGTGCCTGTCTATAGAAAGATGATTTAATTATCGTCGCGATTGTATGATTCGTTTTGTGTAACGATTAACGGTTTGAGAGATATTTAATTTTTTAGAAAAAGGGTGAAAGTTTATTTTCGTTGTTTTGATTAAAAAACAGATGACAATGATTGATTCATTAGATTTTTAAATATTGTATCTATATTGAACTTTTGCCTATGATAGTTTTACTAGTGTTGTGAAAAAAAAAAAAAAAAAAAAAAGCTTACAAGACCGATTAATCTAGGTGCTATTGGGCCATCCGCCTTTTAGATTTGTGTAAATCGGTCAACGGTAGTCAAATTTGTCAAAAACTTACAAATTTTGTAAGAAATACTCAAAACTCGGCAAAAACTTGTTTTAATTACTTGTACCCGTTGTATAAATCTATTACAAGGTGTTTTTAAAGGAAAATCTTGTCGGAAACACCCAAAACTCTCGTGAAATTCTCAAAACTTGCTGGAAATGCCAATCAGTTGAATCCTGTTTAGACCGATTACAAGCTGTAATGAGGTCGACTGCCCGGTTACCAATTCGTGATGGGGTAATACCAAATTAAAGCATCATACTTGTAAAAAAAATCTCTTTTGAGTAGCGAACTTTTTTTTTTCCTCACTGGTGTACTAAACTTGCATTTTATTGCAAAAAATACGTACTTTGGACATTTTTGCCCCTCAAGTTATTAAAAAGTCAAGGGCAAAAATGTCATAAAAAGGTCAGAAAAAAGTACAAAGTACGTATTTTTGGCAAAAAAAAAATGCAAGTTTAGTACACCAATGAGGAAAAAAAAAGTTCGCTACTCAAAAGAGTTTTTTTTGACAAGTATGATGCTTTAATTTAGTATTAGCCCATTTGTGATTTTTAGGTTTTTACAATGATTTTTCACTATTTTAAATAGTCTTTGGAATGCCTTTTTGCATTTAAAAGAAATAATATTTGTAACAAAGACTTAATATTATCAAGCTTTCACTAAAAGCTTTTCACTCAACATGTTTTCATTTTATACCTTATCTTACTCCAACTTTTGACCATTAATTTTACAAAAAGCTTTAGAAAAGCTTTTCGCCGTCATATTAAAAAACATGAAAAACCTTAAGATAATTTAAAACTATTAAAATGATGATGTGTCCAAAATAAAAAATAATCGAATTACTTATAAAATGCAGATGCTTTTGGAAGCTATAAAATCAAGCGTTCAAAATTTTATTAGAGCTTTTAACATGCAAACCCATGAAAACAAACACCGTTTTCATGAGTCTAGAACTTTGCTTTTAGATTAAAAACTAATTTTCTAAAAACAATATAAATAAGCACAACCCAAAGGTCTTTAGTAACGAGCTATGAAATATGAGTACTTTCATGCTCAGTTATTACAACATGTATTTGGATTAAGTTCAGTTTGATTAGTAGTGATACTAAAAGAATGCGAGCACAATTAAGAAAAAAATTATACTCAATGCTGGTGTGACTTAGGTTTGATGATGCAACAAATTCAGGTATTTGGATTAAGTTCTGTTTGATTAGTAGTGAAAAATGTGCAGTAGCTTTCTTGCGGTAAAATTTAAACGGAACCACTAAATGTCACATAATGAATCAACCGAAGTTGAAGTTTATTGGATAAAATCATATTCATTATGGTTCATTTAAGCATATACACAAACTAAAACAATGAAAGACTACATTAATAATACCTATGATTTATGTACTTCTTAACAGAATTTTCTTATAATCCAAAATTTCCATTATGCTTCAACCCCTAAGATCTTGGCATTGTAGTATGTATCGCATAAGAGTTTATTCTTAACTCCATCATCAAGCACTTGAGCACCTTTATAATTACTATAAAAAGCACCTTTATAAGTCGATCACAACTACAAAAGGCATTTACATCAAGGCTATTGATGCCTTAAGTAGGGTGCTTAGTATCATTCATGCCATTACAATTGTTCAAGAACTTAGTTACTAATACCCTACATAATAGCATATGTAGATGAACATGTATTGAGACCTTCTTAAGACCTGTTAGTTTCTACTAAAAACTTCTCAAGTCTCATTTATCTATAACTCAACCCATTCTTATTTAAAATATATTGCTTACTTGTGTCCATAATTGAAGATATCATAAAAGAATACGTTGCATTAAAATCCATGTTGGACTAACCAACACCACTAAAACTAAAATTTCAAGCATGAATGTGCGAATGACTCTTAGTGAGACAAATTGACAAATAACATGAATGAATGCCAAAAATCACAAGAAAATCAAAATTCACAAAGCTATTGGGAGTCTAGTAACTTTATTAAAAATTCCTTGCTTTGAGTTAAATCCCATTTATCGCATGTCTTTTTATCCACACTTTCAATTTTTAAAATGAGAACATCCATGTACATCACGAAAGGTAGCCATGCAACTTAATGTAGTGTTTGGTACATCGTAATAAGAATAGGAATGGAAAAGAACATTACGATGAAATGAGAAAATTATGTTTGTTTTTAATTACGGAATGCAACGACTCATTACATGTAATCACTCATTACATCAAAAACCATCATTTTTATTCCATAGAGACTCTTTCCTTTTTTTTCATTACGTCCGTAATGTAATCAAAATTACATAAAAACTCACCATTAACTAACTATATTAAATACACTTCTTATTAACTATGACCATTTTTGTCTTTTTCTTATCGATTGCATTCCGTCCTATCATACCAACCAAACATTATTAATAAAGCTAATGAATTATGACGCATACATGACGATTCAAGTTTATGCATACTAATCATGGTTAAAGCAAAAAAGTATATACAATAAGCAAGAAAACCAATGTAACCTACTTTATGACGCTATAACATTGATCTTGAAAGCATAGGAAGTTGATCAAATTGTTGAAACTAACACAAATTAATTAAACAAATAAGAAACTTTACCTTTGGCATAGTGAATAGTCAATTCGTGAAAGCTATCGTAAAAACCCCTAAAATATAATCCAGCACATAGTTAAAAGACTCGAAAATCATTTTCTCATACATAATCAAATAATCCCGCAATCATAATCAATTTATTGAACGGATAAGCAAAAAATTTGAGAAAAAACAAAAATTAAATTGTAATTAATCTAATGGGTGTAATTAATTAAACATATCGTTCATAGAATCAGTTAAAAGACATTGAATTTATATTTGGATTATACTTGACTGAAGATTAAGGCTTTCAACAATAAAGATTGGACTTTTTTTAGAACGATAACTAACTATCTCACAATATACGATTACAAAATATCTTGCATGTCCGAAGCACGACTTGAACCCGCAACCATTTGGTTAGGGAACTTCTCACACAACAAGGGGTACCATTCGAACACAAGCCCTTTGGTTGAAACCCAAAATAGTATTGGTTAATTTTGATCACAAGTTTGTAAAGAATTTGATGATATAGAATCACAAATTCAGAAAGCGGTAGGTAATTGTGTTATAATCTTACATCGGCCAAGTATGGTATTGGTTGATGGTTTATAAGTTAAAGTGTCCCCTCCTCTTACAAACTAGCTTTTTTAATGAGTTCTACGCTTGGACTTATGAACATCGATACGAGCCTAGTATGGGATAGGTTCGTATCAATTGGTATCAGAGCTAGCCATACCTTTCGAGGTTCCAACACTCGGAGTGGTGGCTTGGACTCGAAAGAAGGGTGCCAACCGTGACCAACATAGCCGTGAGTGATACGTGAGAATCGCACCAGGCTTTACCTCTCGAGGGATCTCGAGAAGCTTACAACTCCCATCAGGCAGTGTACCTGATCGTTGTAGTATAGTATAGTGACAAGTACCGGGGGATTGATCGTTCAACTCAGAAATAGTGTCGCTAGGATTAGAAAGCCTAAAAACTAGGTTTAGAGGTGAAGGATGATTCTTTTTATATTTTTATATTTTATAAAAGCAAATGAAAATCCCGGTTTTTGGAAGAATGGGCGGAATTAGTTGCTAGTCAACTAACCCAATAACTAAAGATGCAATCAAAATAAAATAACAGAAATGAAAATAAATCTAATTAAACTAATGTGGTGTAGACAATGATAGGGAAAGTTGTGTTTACTTAGGTTTCATTACTCCCTAGATATCTTTTACATGTTGATAGCTTGTTACAATTGCATGGATGACGGGTCATATTCCTTAGTACTAGTCGTAGGGCCGTGTACAATATTCCCTAACTCTATAGGATCCTACTTCACTCCTATGTCGAGCCGTTAGAAGCTCCTAACATGGGATCATTAGAATTCTCCTACGCATTAAATACAACCAAAAATCATAGTACACCCCTGATCATGTTTCTTAAGACGTTCAAGCATACATATTTACGAGGCCAAGAAAGAAAGAAGCAGCGAAAAAAGATAAAAAACACACTGAACTTCCGTCTACTCCTGAGATGAAAACTGCTTCGGATTCTGAAGGAATTGTCAGTACCCCCAGCGATGAACCAGAGAAGTTGCAAGTTCCGGTTCCTGAAAGTCAATGGACAAAACCGTTCAAGTGGTAACTAGAGAAGGTAGCAAATGCCAAACCTATTTTGTAGCATAGACAGATATCAATGCTTGAGAAAGCCGACCATAAAGTCTGCAGTTTTCTTATAGGTTCTCTTTTTTGACCGGCTTACAAGATGATTGTGAAGAATGAGCTATTTTTAACTGTTGCAACATGAAGGTTTAATGTAGTGTTCGTTTGTTATGGAGGTCTCCATTGACGATTAGATGAAATATAATATAGTGATTAGTGACTCTTGTCGAGGAACAAAGTAAAGATAATGACTGTTGGTTTATGATTTTTTGGTCGAAATCAATGGTCCAGCTCTGTGTTCCATTTCGTTTTTACTCATTATATAAGCATTTTCATTCCCTGGTTTTAGATAAATTATCAGTTAAGTAATCTCTCGGAGTCTCGGGTAGAATTCCTGGTAGTCTGGGTTCATTTTGGATCGACTCCTCAAGGACCAATTCACGCATGGCTCGGTTTTGGAAGGACCAATTTACCTATTATCCCACAGATTATGATAATCCCTCTTGATTTTACAATTCTACAAAAGTCTAGGTTAGTATCACTATGTTTCATGTGTGCTCACGTTAAATAAGTGAATTTCATAATTTTAGCAAAAAAAAAAAAAAAAACTGAAAAACCAAAGAGGGTGTATTATTGATTGATGTTGTAATAATTACATGTATGTGAAATCCAGGATACATTTGGCCTATTTGGCAATGAGATCTTTTTAGAGTTGCAAGCTTTCCCTTTATAATTACGAGTATAAGAAAAATAATTGAAATCTTGATTTTGATATACTAGCTTCTGACTTTTTCATTGAGCAAATAGCTAGCTCCAAAGTAAGAGTAACTGCAATGATGAGTTAAGATCAATCTATAATCAAAATTGTCTAAAAATTCAATAAATCAATTATATCCACTCATTTTTTAATCAAAATAATATATAAAAAAAAACTTACTTTTCACATATTTTTTAAAAATAAAATATCTTGCAAACGGTAAATCGTTAAGTGAAAAAAATTATACGATGATTATTTTTTTTATATCTTTCAGTAGAATGACACTTCGATATACTTTTGATGATTTTTTTTTTTTTCGTTTTTTTTCCAGTTACGTCTGGAAAAATGACGTAACTAAAAAAACCGAAAAAAATAGTCAAAAATATATTGAAGTGTCTGTCTATAGAAACCGTAACAAGCTGTAATGAGGTCGACTGCCCGGTTACCAATTCGTGATGGGGTAATACTACTTGTAAAAAAAATCTCTTTTGAGTAGCGAACTTTTTTTTTTCCTCATTGGTGTACAAAACTTGCATTTTATTGCCAAAAATACGTACTTTGGACGTTTTTGCCCCTCAAGTTATTAAAAAGTCAAGGGCAAAAATGTCATAAAAAGGTCAGAAAAAAATACAAAGTACGTATTTTTGGCAAAAAAAAAAAAAATGCAAGTTTAGTACACCAATGAGGAAAAAAAAGTTCGCTACTCAAAAGAGTTTTTTTGACAAGTATGATGCTTTAATTTGGTATTAGCCCATTTGTGATTTTTACAACCTTGGTTTTTACAATGATTTTTCACTATTTTAGATAGTCTTTGGAATGCCTTTTTGCATTTAAAAGAAATAATATTTGTAACAAAGACTTAATATTATCAAGCTTTCACTAAAAGCTTTTCACTCAACATGTTTTCATTTTATACCTTATTTTACTCCAACTTTTGACCATTAATTTTACAAAAAGCTTTAGAAAAGCTTTTCGCCGTCATATTAAAAAACATGAAAAACCTTAAGATAATTTAAAACTATTAAAATGATGATGTGTCCAAAATAAAAAATAATCGAATTACTTATAAAATGCAGATGCTTTAGGAAGCTATAAAATCAAGAGTTCAAAATTTTATTAGAGCTTTTAACATGCAAACCCATGAAAAAAAACACCGTTTTCATGAGTCTAGAACTTTGCTTTTAGATTAAAAACTAATTTTCTAAAAACAATATAAATAAGCACAACCCAAAGGTCTTTAGTAACGAGCTATGAAATACTAGTATGAGTATTTTCATGCTCAGTTATTACAACATGTATTTGGCTTAAGTTCAGTTTGATTAGTAGTGATACTAAAAGAATGCAAGCACAGTTAAGAAAAAAATTATACTCAATGCTGGTGTGACTTAGTTTTAATGATGCAACAGATTCAGGTATTTGGATTAAGTTAAGTTTGATTAGTAGTTAAAAATGTGCAGTAGCTTTCTTGCGGTAAAATTTAAACGGAACCACTGAATGTCACATAATGAATCAAATGAAGTTGAAGTTTATTGGATAAAAATTTCTACATGGTAGTATATTAGCATAATCTATCTATTCAAAATACTAACAAGGGATTGAAACACGAATTTGGATAAAGCTTTGGTGTTGTTGTGGTGTTTATAGGTTCTACTTTTATGGTGTGTTTTTCGATTATATATGTATGACAAATAGAGGAGTAATGACGCCAAATACTGATGTATTTGTAATACACAAATAATATACATTGTGGTTCATTTAAGCATACACAAACTAAAACAATGAATGACTATACATTAATACATGTGATTTATGTACGTCTTAACAGAATTTTCTTATAATCCAAAATTTCCATTATGCTTCAACTCCTAAGATCTTGGCATTGTTGTATGCATCGCATAAGAGCTTATGCTTTACTCCATCATCAAGCACTTGAGCACCTTTATAATTACTATAAAAAGCACTGGTCCAATACATCCAACATTAGAACTCTAAAGTCACAACTACAAAAGGCATTTACATCTTCTCAGATTTTTGATGTGGTAGTTCAAACAACTTTGTGGGCAATCTCGAATCTCCCTAACAGGATATGTTTCGATGCTAAACCTGTTAGAGTTTAACAATTAAATAGCACGTATTGCGGAAGCAAGGATCAAGTATAACACATAAATATTAACTAAAACATAAATAGTAAACATACCCGATGCACTTCAAATTAACCTTGATTCTTGTACAAATAGATCAATGATAAACCCCTTACCGTTTTGTTTATCGATCTCTTGATAATTACTAAAGTAAGTAATTACCTCGTTCTTGTACACACAAACTATCAACGAATAAAGGTTTGATGCAAGTAAACAAAACACTTATTTTGTATAACCAAAATCGACCCAAGAACCCTAGGAGGGGGGTTGGACGATCGGCCAAGAAAAGAAAACAAGGAAGAAAAGTTTTAGGGTTTAGTGTGTGTGCACAAAAGATGTGAAACCCTAATCCTTGGCCTTGTATATATACTAGATGAATCTTGGAGCACAAGACAAGCATGGGTTGGGCTTCCCCTCCCCTTGTTCGACCGGCCTTGGACCCCTAGGGGTGTCCAGAACCTTCTTGACTCCCAAGTTACACTCTAGTACTTATCTTTCGTTACTAACGATAATTAGTCCATACGGTTAATAACTAACGACCATTTAGTCCATTAAGTGTTTATAAATATACATATACGATACATTTAACATATATATATATTTATTTTACATTATTCTTGTTTGTAAAGTGTGCAATCCCGAGGTCTCGGGTTCGATACTAGACATTTACATATTAATGTTTATATGTAACATTTAACAGCTCCCACTCGTATATCCATTAATAGTAAAATGACATTGGTTAGCGTCTTGCAATACTCCAATGCCCCTAGTTCAATCCGAGCTAGGTTTCCTGGAAAAACCTTTAATGATTCATCATTATAATTATCCTTTCATTACTAATACCACTTTAATAAAGATGTGAGGTTCTTTATTAAATTTCTGTTTCTCGTTTCTTAATGATTGAACAAAATTACCAAAACATCTGAACGTATTCCAGATAGACTTTGGGCATGGACATGCAAACATTTTGTCAACCCTACGAGGGGCCCAGCAGTATTAAACTTCTAAACAAATCAGAAGGAGTAAATTCTTTCTTGACTACAAGAATAACCCATGAACTTTGCAACACTTCTGAAAACAACCCTTATGACTCCCTGTTACAGTGAGCGGTAGATTGCTTCACAAAAATGCACTACATCCATGACACTTATCTGGTATCTCAAGTCTGAGGATAACTTTAAATATGATTCTCACATTAAATATTAAATCATATTATTGGGATAAGTCCAATATTCAATTCATTGAATATCATGTGAAATTGGTATGACTACGCATCAATATACTCTCAAGTATATCCTAAACCAATACTCAAATTTGTCTTAGTTCAAAGATATTCCCATATCATTAATCGACAATGGACAATTTAGAATAATAATTTATTCATGGATCTTAAACATGCAAATATAGGATATATTATTAAGACAATGAATAAATAAACATAAAACATATTTTATTTCATTAAAATAATAATTGTACATTACATCCTTTATCCAAACACTAATCACAAATGGGCATGAAACTTTCAGCTAATCTAAGTCCTACACCTTCAGCATGCTTGTAAAGCTTGGTGCCAGGTAGAGGCTTTGTTAATTGATCTGCCAAGTTATCATCTGTGTGAACTTTGAGCATTTCAATTTCGCCTATTTCGACTTGTTCTCGAACATAGTGATGCTTAATCGGGAAATGTCTGGTGCCTTTTATGATTCCAGGCTCATTGGCAAATGTTATTGCAGCTGAGTTGTCACAATACATTTTAATAGGTCTTTGAATCGAAGGCATAACTCCTAGCCCTGAGACAAACTTCCTAATCCAAACAACTTCCATTGCAGCTTCTGAAGCAGCTATATACTCACTTTCTGTAGCAGACATTGCTAGTACACTCTGCTTTCTGCTCCTCCAATCCACAGCTCCTCCATTAATGACAAAGACATAACCAGTTTGAGACTTCGTATCATCCTTATCACCTTTCCAAGAAGCATTGCAGTAACATGTAACATCAAGTTCTGCTGATGGAGTACCCCCATAAACCAAGAACATATCTTTAGTAGCCCTAAGGTACTTAAGAATATTCTTAACAGCAGTCCAGTGAGCTACACCTGGATTCTGCTGATATCGACTAGTTAAATTCTGAGAAAACGCCACATCAGGCCTTGTACTTTTCACCGCATACATTATAGACCCCACAGCCGAAGCATAAGGGACTCTCTTCATGCGTTGCACCTCTGCAGGTGTTGAAGCACAAACCTTGTTGCTCAAGCCATGTTGTTCTTGCATCGGCAAATATCCTTTCTTGGAATTTTGCATATTGAATCTCTTCAATATTTTATCAATGTAAGCATTTTGGCTTAATCCAATTAATCGCTGAGATCTATCTCTATATATCTTGATTCCCAGAATAAATGCAGCTTCCCCTAAATCTTTCATAGAAAAACACTTTCCAAGATATGCCTTAACCTTTTGCAAATTTGGAATGTCGTTTCCCATGATCAATATGTCATCAACATATAATATAAGGAAAATTACATTACTCCCACTAACTTTGTGATATACACATGGCTCATCTAGATTTTGAGTGAATCCATACTTTTTAATTTCACTATCAAATCTGTTATTCCATTGTCGTGATGCTTGCTTCAATCCATAAATGGATCTTTTAAGCTTGCATACACGATTTGGGAATTCTGGATTTACATACCCCTCAGGCTGCGCCATATAGATGTCTTCATCTAGGCGACCATTTAAGAAGGCGGTTTTTACATCCATTTGCCAAATCTCATAGTCATAGTAAGCGGCTATGGCTATAAGAATCCTAATTGCCCTTATGTCAGCTACAGGAGAAAAGGTCTCCTCATAGTCAACACCAAAAGTTTGAGTATAGCCTTTAGCTACCAAACGGGCCTTATAGGTGTGTACAACGCCATCCATATCAGTCTTTTTCTTGAAGAGCCATTTACTCCCAACTAGTTTGGCACCCGGAGGTAGGTCTACTTCTTCCCAGACTACATTGTCTTCCAAGGATTGCATTTCCCCATCCATCGCAACTTTCCATTTGGCCTTTTCAGGACCATTCATGGCTGCTTTATAACTTGTAGGCTCATTAAGATCACCCAGTAAATTCTCATCACTCTCTACATTAAGACATAGACAAGTAGGAGCTTTTACTGGTCTTGTTGACTTACGAATGGGAATCACTTCAACTTCAGGTGGAGGACCTAAACTTTCAGGTTCTATCGGAAGTTGGTTAGTGTTTTCAGAAGGTGCTACATCTTCTTGACCGTCTTCCAGATCATATACTCTCCCACTGAATTCTTGATATATGAGCTCCTTTTCAAGGAAGTCTCCATACCTTGCAACAAATACTTTGTTTTCAGGTGGGTAATAAAAGTAGTATCCCATAGTTTCCTTAGGGTATCCTACGAAGATGCACTTCACAGATCTTTGTTGGAGTTTGTCTGCTGAGTCACGTTTAACATACGCCTCACAACCCCAGACCTTAAGATAAGACAAGTTAGGAGATTTTCCAGTCTATAACTCATATGGTGTCTTATCAACCTTCTTTGTTGGAACCATATTTAGAACGCGAACCGCAGATTCTAAGGCATAATCCCAAAACGAGAAAGGAAGAGTTGTTAGATTATACATAGATCGTATCATGTCTTGCAATGTACGATTCCTTTTTTCAAATACACCATTTTGTTGTGGAGTATATGGAGAAGTAAGGTGCTGGACAATTCCCTCCTTAGCTAAATAATCTATGAACTCCTGACTCAGGTATTCACCACCTCTATCGGATCGAAGAGCTTTAATCTTCATTCCAAGTTGCAACTCTACTTCTGCTTTAAACACTTTGAATGTTTCAAATACCTCATGTTTATGTTTAAGTAAATAAATATGACCATAACGGCTGTAATCATCCGTAAATGTTAAGAAGTAGCTAGCACCTCTCCTTGACACATGTCTAAGTGGTCCACACACATCTGCGTGAATAAGACCAAGTAGATCATTAGCCCTTTCAATCCTATTTTTAAAGGGTTTCTTAGTCATCTTCCCAGCAATGCAAGATTCGCATTTATCAAATGATTCATCATTGATCTTATCTAAAAGCCCATCATGTTGCAGCTTTTTCATGCGATCTTTGCCAATGTGGGCAAGTCGACAATGCCAAAGATAAGACGAATCCAGACCTTTCTTGATTCTCTTATTGTTGATGCTATACATTGAATTATTTGTAACAAAAGCATTATCATTATCACTCATATCAATTTCAAATACACCATTCACAGCAATAGCATTAAAATAAAAAACATCATTTAAAGAAACTGAAATTCCATTGCTAGAAATAGTATGATGAAAACCAAGGTTTAACAAACATGAAAATGAAATTACACCTCTAACAATTGACGGTGAATAATGACAATTATTTAAAGATAGTACTAAGCCTGAAGGCAACACTAAATTAAAAACTCCTATAGCTTCAACTCCTGCATGCGCTCCGTTACCAACGTGCAAGAATTGTTATCCATAGGCCAGCTTTCTCTCAACTCTAAACCCCTGCAAGGTATTGCAAATATGAATGCCACATCCCGTATCATATACCCATGAATTCAATTTAGGAGTAAGAGTGAATAATTCAATCATAAAGAACGCACCTGAAGTACTGGGTTTACCAGCTTCATTACCCTGCTTCTTCTGTCGCAAGTCATAAATGTAGAGAGGACAATTGCGCTTCTAATGGCCCTTTTCATGACAGTGGTGACAAGCCTGATCCTTCTTGTTTGGAGAATTTGTCTTGTTCTGCTTAGGCTGATGCTGTTTCATCTTGGGTTGTGGTTGATAGGCCATGACCTGCTTGCCTTTATCACCTTTACCTTTGCCTTTGCTCACATGCGATTTCTTCTGGATTCTCCCCCCATGAATTGCCAACACTTGTGGGGTAGGAGCCTTGACCTTGGATGGTATACTTTTCTCATAATCAACAAGCAATGCGAGTAATTCTGAGACTGTCATCCCCGAGCAGTGCATGTTGTAATTCTGCACAAAACCAGCAAAATCCCTGTTAAGGGACCTGTTGATCAAGTGCACTTGCACATTATCGGGGTAACCAAAACCAATTCTGTGAAGTTGATCAAACGAATCTTTCATCTCATCCACATAATCAGCTACTGGTTTACCATCACCATGTTTGTAGTTGTGTAGCTTGTCGAGTTCATCATACAATTCAACTGCAGGTGGCTTCTCATAAGACTGCCTGAGTGATTCAAGTATAGCTTTAGGAGAAGAGTACTCATACTTCTTTTGTAACTGAGCACTCATGCTAGTGAGCATTAAACAAGCAACCTCATTATACTTAGCATTAGTCACCTTCCAAGCTGCCTTTGCTTCTGGTGTTGCAGTAGCAGCAGGTTCAGCTGGGCATTCCTCGGTCACATAGTCTAGCTTTTCGGACGCCCTCAAGACCATTCTAAGCGAACGGTGCCAGTCATTGAAATTCTTTCCAGTCAGTTTGTCTCTCTCAAGATGACTCTTGAAAGCAGAAATCACAGTTTGGTTATCGGGTTGAGCTATATCTACAGATAAAGTTCAAATATTAGTATTTTCGATAATCAATATCTTCAAGAAAAATAAAATACCCAAGGCTATATTCATATAACCAACTAATTTTCTTGAAAATCTAGGATCCAAATTTACATAGATTCCACCACATCAGTTGATCTGTTAGTGGTGAAAGTATAAAAGTTGGTAATCTGTCGAACAATAATTGGCAAACAAGATTTCCAATTCCTAGATCATTATGGGATTTACATCAAATTGATTCATCAATTTGCCTTGTAAGCATGTTTCATCCCATCTCATGCCTTAAGTTCTAGGTCTCACGCACAACTTAATTAAGTCGTCTACCTTAGAAACTGTAAAATTACAATTATGGTCTCACGCGTTAAAAGAATTTTACCTTGTTATAGTAATTTAGCCTAGGTCTCACATTTACTAAATTAAAATTCCAAGTGTTCCTTATAGATAGATGGCACATAACTTAAATTATTAAGGGTATTATTTTTGATATGTCAATCAAAATATGTACAAAGATGCATGCACTCATCTTTATAACATAAGTTTTCATAAAAACTTTTTATATCTAATTCGTGAAATTAATACACAAAGTTTTACTTGAGGTTTATGCCAAAACCCTAAGATGACTTTCTACAATTATGATTTTAAAAGTAATTCGTTTAAGACATATTCAAGATTGTGATAACCAAGGCAGACTCTAAGGCTCTTTTCTAAGCCTTCAAATCACGGTTATGAATAGCATCTTAAATGACTTAATTTTAAAAGCATATTTGTACAAAACATCAATCAAGCAAAAGTTTATGGATTCAATCTCAAAATTAGTAATAAAGTATGAATTTTGCTAGTCTCGCCTGAGAGCTGATTACCGTGCAAATCGGACCACTATCGGCACCTAAGACCTTACAAGATTCTTACTTTACCACTTAGGGTTTCACCATTATTAGTCCGTATTATTTTCTTTATAAAAACAACCCTTTTATTGCTTACAACAAGTCAAACTAAACCAATAAAACAAGTATCAAAGAAATTCAAAACAACCAATAATAAATAAGTGAAACAATTAGCTACATGCAATCCGTATTAGAAAAGATCCTAATAAAATCAATTCTAGGTATAATAATGCATGTAATCAACTAAGGCCTTCTCTTCTTAATGGAAGAGAGTCACATACATTGACGAATCAATTGCGTAGGCCAAAGCTAATAAACACACCACATAGCATATATAAATCGATTTTTAATATGTATTGGAGTCTTCCCCTGATGCGTGGGAATCGCAACAGGCTTTACCTCTCGAGGGATCTCGAGAAGCTTACAACCCCCACCAGGCAGTGTACCTGATCGTTATAGTATAGTATAGTGACAAGTACCGGGGGATTGATCGTTCAGCTTAGGAATAGTGTCGCTAGGATTAGAAAGCCTAATTTACTAGTTCTAAAGGTGAGGGATGATTATTTTTGTATTTTTATGTTTTTTAGAAAGCAAGTAAAATCTCGGGTTTTGAAAGAGTGGGCGGAATTAGTTGCTATTCAACTAACCCAAAACTAAGATGCAATCAAAATAAAATAATAAAAATGAAAATAAACTAATTATACTAAGGTTGTGAGCAGTGATTGGAGAAAATGTGTTTACTTAGATTTCATTACTCCCTAGATATCTTTTACACGTTAATTACTTGTTATAATTGCATGGATGACGGATCGTATTCCTTAATACCATTCATGGGGTGGCATACATAACTCCCCAATTCTATGAGCTCTTATCTCCTCCTACACCATGACCCAGCACAACTATAGGGATTGTAAACAGTGGCTCATGCATTAAATACAACCAATAAAGACCTAGTACGCCTCGGTTCATGTTTCTTAAGACGTTCAAGCATGTTACCATTTGGAGATCTGCCAGTTTTCTTAAGCCTAACATATAAAATCATTCATCCAAGAACAAGAATAAACAAGTAATCAACACATAATCAATATCTAGGTTTCATTAGATCTAAGCAAACACAAAGGAGATCTAGCCTAGCATAATGGAATTGAGACAAGAACAAGATATAGACAACCAACACATAGACATATTGATTGAATTAGAAGAACACTTATCTCAATTACAATGCAAGGTATCAAGGGTTTGGAACCCTTGAAAAACCTGTAAAAGTTGCACCAAATTCGTCTTTAAGGTTTCTCCAAAAACTTCTCTCTTTAATGAAAAAACTAGAAAACTATATATAGGAAAACTGGGCTGACGGCGTCAAGACAACCATGTGACGCCGTCACCTCGCCGCCAAATACTTCCTCGGACGGCCTTGATCTACTTATGACGGCCTGTGTGACGCCGTCACCGACCACGGTATTTTATTCTTGGCCTTTTGACGCCTTCAGGATGACTTTTGACGCCGTCATCAACTACGGTATTATCAACTACGGTATTTTATTCTTGATGTCTGACGCCGTCAGGGTGTAACTCTTGACGCCATCACCTAGTGTTTCCAGCATGGAAAATTGATACTTTGCCGTTTTCTTCACTTTTATGCTCTAAAAACGTCCAAAATGGCTTCTTTTCCAGAATTCACTCTCCAAGTACCTAAAATCACAAAAGGAACGATTTAGGTCAATATTTGATCAAATAAAGTCGGATTCGGGCTTAAATGACCCCCTAAAAACGGATCATTTTTCGCCCCATCATATACCCTTACACTTGAGATTTGCTTGTCCTCAAGCAAATGTGCTTTTATTCTACTCAAAAGACAAGTTAGGGGTCATTTAACACTAATATAAAAGTAATTACAACAAATAATCGTTCCACTAAAGACCAATAGACAAGCACGGAGATCATACACAAGCACCTCACAAATAGTGTTTAGATAATCACATCTCTCGGGTGTAATAAAGTAATATAACATTATGGAAATGGAAGATATCTCTCACTACCTGTCATAGCAAAATAGATTATCATAGGCTTGGGAAAGGATCAAACCTCCACCACATGGCGTAAGCACCTAGGATAAACTATCAAAGAGGTCTTTTAAAGGGTTGTAACGTTAGGTATAGGGATATGAATTACACGGTTTTGTTGGATAAATGAAGTTTTACTGGTGGCGAGTTAACAATCTTGGTCAATTACATGTACAAGATGGCGTTGCTAAGCCAAGACTAGACTCGACTTAAGCTAATAAATGAAAAATAACAAAAACATAAAATAAACATAGAATGAAATGGGATGGTAGTCCGTATGTTTTTTTTTCTCTTTTTCTTTTTCTTTTTTTTTTTTTTATTATTATTATTATTATTTTTTTTATTTTTTTTTTGTGCATACACTCTTACCCTACCATCCAAAATAATACATCATAGGGAATGAACATTTTCCTTACACTTGAATCTTTACATACTTTACAATTAACTAATCAAATGACTCGAATTAAGAAAATTAAAACACTTGGAGCACTTTTAAGATTAACGCACATATGGGGGTAATAAATGATGTTCTTCCCCATTACTCCATAAAATAAGTACTTACCCATGAGTCCCAATCGTCCCAAAACAATATGTACAAGGATATGACTCGACTTAGCAACCATGTAATCAATTAGAAAGTTAACTTAGGGTTTAACAAATAATAATAATGCGCTAAAAATGAGCGCATACACGGAAGGCTAAGGCGATTTGGGTGTAAATTTAAGTGGGGTGTAACAAATTCTTCCTTTAAGTAAAATGCTTAAAGTTAGAAACGAAAAGATAGGCTCGGAGGGGTGTACTAGGGGTTTCGTGTACTAAAAATGAGTACAACGCTAAGGGTGTGGGAAAAATTAGTTGACTTAACTAGCCAAGTAATATGACTTAAATGGTCAAGTAATTATAATACGGGTTTAACACAAGGGTGATCCTAATGCCTCTTATCATGTAGTAAATCCTACTACACGAATGTAGTCTCACTAGCGGTCTCGGGATGCATCACTAACGCAAGTTCTAGAATCTAAATGCTACCGGTACACTCATAAGCACTAATAATGAATGCTTTTCCTATCAAATCTAAAGGCGAACCTCACATTTTTTGGTGGAAAATTTTTCTGAATATACGGTTATGTGCTAGTCATACAATCTCCTATCCATGAGACGCTTGCTATGGCTAAAGTTTCACTCCTAAATGTTGTAAAAAATTTTAAATTTGGCGCTAAAATTACACTAACAAGTATTTCTCATAGTTTTATTACACATCTACCATTAAACAAAACAAAATCAAGCGAAAGTGCATATGTAAGGAATCATCTTTTTACCCTCCCCTTACACTTAAGATGAACATTGTCCCCAATGTTCAAGTAAAGAATGTGAAAGTGAAAAAGTAAAGAAAATGAAATCAAATACTCCCCTGATTCGTTCGGTATGGATTATAGGTGGCCAGGTTAAATCTTCTTCCAAGAAAACGAACAATCAAAGCTTCCCTTCCAGAATATAAATCATCTCCTTGTCAAACATAACCTGTAAATCCTGGCAAAATAGACAAGACAACCTCGCGTAAAATCGGCGGCATCCTATATAAGTTTCTAAATCCTAGAAAGCAAAGTAAGATATAATGCTTGTGGAATGAAGTTTGCAGATTTCCTGGAGATTATAAAACTTAATAATTCACAAAAACCATAAGACTCCGTTAGAAAAACAAAACCGGTAAAATTTCCAGATTTTAACTCCTGACGCCGTCAAGAGTTAAACTCTGACGCCGTCAGAATGGACCTGCAGAAATTCTTATGTTAAGTTTCCGGAAAATTTCTGGAAAAACTTGGTCCTACTTCTTGGAAAATCCTGCAAAACTTCATTATGACTCAATACAAGCATTTGACTCTAACAAATACGAATATACATGCTCATTTGTTATCGTGGAGAATCATGATCGGTTTGTTTCTTAAAAACATATTTGGGGTTTCCCCTTACACTTATCTTTTGCCAAAATACTTTTAGGTTGGAGTTAAGACTAGGCCAAAACAACATAGTAAAGTATTTCCACATTTTAATTGAGAAACATGATCAACCAACAATAAAAACTAAACATGCATACGGAAGCAAATAACAATCAAACAAATAAAATCACACAAACATGGGTTGCCTCCCAAGAAGCGCTTTTCTTTATTTACGAGTCTTGTAGCTAGACTCAAGGCTATGGGTTACTACGTGATTCCATCATTGGTTCCACTCTCTAGGTCGTCTTCTAAACCAGTTTTGTATTCCGGACCTAGTTGCAAGCACTCTTTGTAGAAACCAAGCATTCTATTTCTAACATACTCTACTCCCCTACGTCTATCTTCCTCATTCCTATAATAAGCCGCTTGCTTGTGTTCTTTTTTGAAATTAGAGAGAAGGCGGTATTGTTCGATCTTGTAGGGCATTTGATAAGCAACCTCATCATTCTCTTTCTTGAATCTAACTATCCCTAAAGTCGGATCATAACTCATCCTAGTGGCCTCAACAAATGGTTTTCCAAATATTATTTGGCTTAGGCAAGCATCTATCACCGGACGAGTGTCCTCAACTATCATAAAATCAATCTCATAAGTGAGATTCCCTATAATCACATGCAGTCCCTTCACTCTTCCTGCAAAATTACTTATCAGATTCTTACCGGGCATCATCCTAAAATTGAGTTGCTTCTTCATCACCCAATTGTAATAAGTCCTAGTCATGATGTTCACGGGGGATCTAAGGTCGATGTAAGCTTTCCATATATGCATGTGCCCGATATTGCATGGGATGTTAATGTTAGAGGGGTCTCCCATTTTGATAAGGGGGTCGCCAAAGATATATGTTTTCTCGGGACTATCGAATAAATCCTTATGGTATTCCCGTTCTTCCTTGGTTGGCAACTTATCAAAGTATTCTTCTATAGGTTCTACCTCCTCTAATTCCTCATCCTTATTAACCTCAACTTCCCTACTCTCATCCTTACTATCGGCTTCTACTCTAACTTCATCCTTGTCACTCTCCTTTATCTCCTTATCTATTGGCTTAATGGTGACAACATTGACAAAGTGGACATGTTTGGATGATGAGGGGTCCTTAATTTGGCTTCCACTATTGGTGTCCCTAGTGTCCTTCCTAGGTGTGATTAACGCTTGGTTGTTGAGGGCTTTCAACAAGTTGTCAATCTTGTTGGTCATCTCCGTTTGTTGTTGGTTGAATTCGGTTTCAAACCTAGCTATGCGGGCTTCTTGAGATGCCATGAACTTTGACATCAATCCTTCAAGATTGTTGGTACTACCATAGTTGTTAGAAGGATTGTTGTTGAAAGTACGGTTGGATGGTGGACCGTTTGGTTGGTAACGATTAGGTGGGTTGGAAGAATTGGGTTGATTTTGTTTCCACCTAAGGTTTGGGTGATTTTTCCATGAGGGGTTGTATGAATCACCGTAAGTGTTTGGCTCGGGCTTGAAAGTGTACCACTTATCTCCCGCTTCGTCGGTACGCGTGGATGCGTAGTCCGCAAAAGCTGTTCTGGGGAGTTCCACACAATCACGAGTGTCATGGGGACCACTACATAATTCGCATGAAGAAGTGATTTTGTTCACTTGGCTTGAAGGCTTAGGAGCATCGTAGGATTTCATGAGAAACTTGACTTGGTCCTCAAGTTCCATGATCCTACGGTCGGGAGTGCTAGAATTGTTCGAAGGCAAAGATATTGCCTTGACCGTTTTGTTCAAGTCACGGGGATCATTCCAACTTTCGTTGTCATAGAGAGCAAGATCTTCTATGAGTTCCCATGATTGTTCCGCACTAAGATCACGTAGCTTACCACCGGCCGATTGGTCAATGGTTCGCCTTGTGGAGATGTCGATATGGTCATAAAAGATTTGGACTTGGAGCCAAAGATCTATGCCATGATGAGGGACTTTTTGGAGTAAGTCCTTGAAACGAGTCCATGCTTCATAAAGAGATTCATTTTGACGTTGTTGGAACATCAAGATGTCATTCCTAAGTTTAGTAGTTCTCCCCGGTGGGAAAAATTGAGCAAGGAAACGAGTGGTGAGATCATCCCATGTGGTGATGGATCCCGCGGGTAAACGCTCAAGCCATTGACTAGCTTGATCCCGTAGAGAGAATTGGAATAGGCGTAAACGGGTAGTCTCTCTAGTTTCAACACCTAGGTCTATGGAATCTACGATTTTGAGAAAGTCCTTAAGATGTTGGTTTGGATCTTCGGAACGAAGTCCATGGAATGCACATCCGCTTTGCACCAACCGGATGGTGTCGGATCGCAAGGGGGTCACATTGGCTCCGGTGAGCTCAATGGTGTTTCGGTAGCCTTGATGGCTAGGTCGGGAGTACTCTCTTAAGGTTCGGGGCCTAAGGGGCTCTAGTGGTGGGTTTTGTTGTGGTGGGATGACGGGTTCAAAGATGTTACCACCTTCCATGATGTCGGATGGTAAAGAGTTACGAACAAAGACACGAAGAAATAAGATAGACTAAAGAAGACCTAAAAATAAAAATAAAATCTTGCTAGAAAGGAATCTTGCAAGTAGACCTAATAAAAAGAAATCCTAACCTAGACAATAACTATTCCCTGGGCTGCGGCGCCAAAAACTTGATGCGTGGGAATCGCAACAGGCTTTACCTCTCGAGGGATCTCGAGAAGCTTACAACCCCCACCAGGCAGTGTACCTGATCGTTGTAGTATAGTATAGTGACAAGTACAGGGGGATTGATCGTTCAGCTTAGGAATAGTGTCGCTAGGATTAGAAAGCCTAATTTACTAGTTCTAAAGGTGAGGGATGATTATTTTTGTATTTTTATGTTTTTTAGAAAGCAAGTAAAATCTCGGGTTTTGAAAGAGTGGGCGGAATTAGTTGCTATTCAACTAACCCAAAACTAAGATGCAATCAAAATAAAATAATAAAAATGAAAATAAACTAATTATACTAAGGTTGTGAGCAGTGATTGGAGAAAATGTGTTTACTTAGATTTCATTACTCCCTAGATATCTTTTACACGTTAATTACTTGTTATAATTGCATGGATGACGGATCGTATTCCTTAATACCATTCATGGGGTGGCATACATAACTCCCCAATTCTATGAGCTCTTATCTCCTCCTACACCATGACCCAGCACAACTATAGGGATTGTAAACAGTGGCTCATGCATTAAATACAACCAATAAAGACCTAGTACGCCTCGGTTCATGTTTCTTAAGACGTTCAAGCATGTTACCATTTGGAGATCTGCCAGTTTTCTTAAGCCTAACATATAAAATCATTCATCCAAGAACAAGAATAAACAAGTAATCAACACATAATCAATATCTAGGTTTCATTAGATCTAAGCAAACACAAAGGAGATCTAGCCTAGCATAATGGAATTGAGACAAGAACAAGATATAGACAACCAACACATAGACATATTGATTGAATTAGAAGAACACTTATCTCAATTACAATGCAAGGTATCAAGGGTTTGGAACCCTTGAAAAACCTGTAAAAGTTGCACCAAATTCGTCTTTAGGGTTTCTCCAAAAACTTCTCTCTTTAATGAAAAAAACTAGAAAACTATATATAGGAAAACTGGGCTGACGGCGTCAAGACAACCATGTGACGCCGTCACCTCGCCGCCAAATACTTCCTCGGACGGCCTTGATCTACTTATGACGGCCTGTGTGACGCCGTCACCAACCACGGTATTTTGTTCTTGGCCTTTTGACGCCGTTAGGATGACTTTTGACGCCGTCATCAACTACAGTATTTTATTCTTGATGTCTGACGCCGTCAGGGTGTAACTCTTGACGCCGTCACCTAGTGTTTCCAGCATGGAAAATTGATACTTTGCCGTTTTCTTCACTTTTATGTTCCAAAAACGTCCAAAATGGCTTTTTTTCCAGAATTCACTCTCCAAGTACCTAAAATCACAAAAGGAACGATTTAGGGCAATATTTGATCAAATAAAGTCGGATTCGGGCTTAAATGACCCCCTAAAAATGGATCATTTTTCGCCTCATCATCCCCAATTTTAGATCTATCTAAAACATGTGATAAAAAAACAAGATCCATGACTAACATGCATGTAAGTCACGGATTAAAACATAACAATTAGCACATAGGTCACAAGATACGTTCAATTAACCGGTTAATGACCTAGGGTTTCTAGTGATTACAAATAATCCAAGAAAACCACAAAACCCTAATTAGGGTTTCATGGAAAAATCGACCCCCCCCCCCCCCCCCCAAATTATGGTTAGGGTTTCGAATTTAATTAAAAACATAGGAAAAACCCTAGAACAAAAACATGTATCTAAAACAATTAAAGATCCAATTTTTATTACGTTTTAGTAATCAATTACATGTTATACATGGCTCATGATGCCACTGTTAGAGTTTAACAATTAAATAGCACGTATTGCGGAAGCTAGTATCAAGTATAACACATAAATATTAACTAAAACATAAATAGTAAACGTACCCGATGCACTTCAAATTAACCTTGATTCTTGTACAAATAGATCAATGATAAACCCCTTACCGTTTTGTTTATCGATCTCTTGATAATTACTAAAGTAAGTAATTACCTCGTTCTTGTACACACAAACTACCAACGAATAAAGGTTTGATGCAAGTAAACAAAACACTTATTTTGTATAACCAAAATCGACCCAAGAACCCTAGGAGGGGGGTTGGACGATCGGCCAAGAAAAGAAAACAAGGAAGAAAAGTTTTAGGGTTTAGTGTGTGTGCACAAAAGATGTGAAACCCTAATCCTTGGCCTTGTATATATGCTAGATGAATCTTGGAGCACAAGACAAGCATGGGTTGGGCTTCCTCTCCCCTTGTTCGACCGGCCTTGGACCCCTAGGGGTGTTCCAGAACCTTCTTGACTCCCAAGTTACACTCTAGTCCTTATCTTTCGTTACTAACGATAATTAGTCCATACGGTTAATAACTAACGATCATTTAGTCCATTAAGTGTTTATAAATATACATATACGATACATTTAACATATATATATTTATTTTACATTATTCTTGTTTGTAAAGTGTGCAATCCCGAGGTCTCGGGTTCGATACTAGACATTTACATATTAATGTTTATACGTAACATTTAACAAAACCTCCGAGGAAAGACTTTGTTGGCGATGATCTAAAACTCCTCTCCCACTTATGGATTTCTCATAGGAGTATGAATTGTAAACCATGTTGGTTAAACTAAACTAGTGATCCTGCTTGTTCATACTTGTAATCCACTGTAGCTTCTTTTGTTTCTAGCACCTGGCTAGTTCTAAAATCGCCATTAAAAAATAAAATAAAAATCAAGGCTATTGATGCATTAAGTATGGTGCTTAATTAGTATCATTCATGCTATTACAATTGCTCAAGAACTTAGTTACTAAATCTTTTATATAATACAACAAAATCCCTATTGGGAATTTTTCATATAAAAAAATGCATACATACCTTATTTAGTAATAATTTTATTTAAAAAAAATTATTTTCTTATTAGGTAATATTTTATATTTATCCATAACAAAAGTAGAAGATAAATACAAAAAATATAGATAAGATGCAATTAATAATAGGATTAAAATTTTTAAATAATTATCTTTAATAATAAAAAAACTATAATTAAACATTATAAATCAAACAAAACAAATATTAAATTATTTGTTTTTTAATAAATAAAAATATATGATTCAAAAAATTTTAAAAAAAACCCGCGTGTGCGCGGGCGTTATAACTAGTACCCTATATAGTAGCATATGTGGATGTACATGTATTGAGACCTCATTCTTAAGACCTGTTAAATTCTACTAAAAATTTCTCAAGTCCCATTTATCTATAACTCAACCCATTCTTATTTATATTGCTTACTTGTGCCCATAATTGAAGATATCATAAAAGAATGCGCTGCATTGAAAACCATATTGGACTAACCAACACAACACGGAAACTAAAATTTCAAGCATGAACGTGCAAATATAAATGAATGACTTTTAGTGAGACAAATTGACAATTAAATACTTTCAAGTTTATGCATACTAATCATGGTTAAAGCAAAAAAGTACAATACAATAAGCAAGGAAACCAATGTAACCTACTTCGTGACGCTATAACATTGATCTCGAAAGCATAGGAAGTTGATCACATTGTCAAAACTAACACAAACGAATAAGAAACTTTACCTTTGGCATAGTGAATAGTCAATTCGTGAAAGCTATCGTAAAAACCCCTAAAATATAATCCGGCACATAGTTAAAAGATACAAAAATCAGTTTCTCATACATAATCAAACAAACCCTAAATCATACAAATCAATCAACTTATATATTGAACGGAAACAATAAAAATTGGGGAAAAAAAATTAAATTGTAATTCATCTAAGGGTGTAATTAATTAAACATAACGTTCATGGAATCAGTTAAAAGACATTGAATTTATATCTGGATTATACTTGACTGAAGATTTAGGCTTTCAACAATAAAAACTGGATATTTTTTTAGAACGATAACTAACTACAATATACGACCACAAACTATCTCACATATCCGAAACACGACTTGAACCCGCAATCATTTGGTTGGGGAACTTCTCACACAACAAGGAGTACCATTCGAACACAAGCCCTTTGGTTGAAACCCAAAATAGTATTGGTTAATTTTGATCACAAGTACGTAAAGAATTGATGATATAGAATCACAAATTCAGAAAGCGGTAGGTAATTGATGAGTATATTTTGTTTTCGTGAGATTATTATTATTATTATTATTATTATTATTATTATTATTATTATTATTATTATTATTATTATTATTATTATTATTATTATTATTCCTCAAAATTATCGAATTTAGCCCAAAACTATGAATAGAGAGCCGGCAAGTACATACGTATTTTATGGGTTTTCCTGAATGTATGATATAAAAACGAATTGACAAGTTTCTCTCTCTCTCTCTCTCTCTCTCTCTCTTTTTTTTTTTTTTTTTTTTTTTTTTTTTTTTTTTTTAAATTAAGAATTAAGGGTTTGCAAAGGCAAAAACACAGGGTTTGAAAATTATGACTACATACCCGCGCTTACAATTGAAGCTAGGTACCATTCTCCCTCGCTTACAATTGAAGCCATAAATCCTAATATAAATACGGCAAACCCTAACAACAAAATCAATCCAATATATCCCTTTGTTTGATTTGAAACCCTAACAACAACAACAACAATGGTACCTTTTGTTTTCTTACTTTTATCTGTTTGTTCAATTTTTATGGACAGTTTAAGTTTTTTCATAGGTTAACCCTGTGTTATGTTTATGTTGGGGTTGTGGCCGTTAACCATAATACATTTGTTTGAATTGTTTTTGTAGGAGGATTTATGGAAGCATGTTTTCCCTGTTGGAACAGAGGTATGCATGTAGCAACCTATTTTTCGTTCGGTTTTAGTCTTGTTACATTCTATAGGCTGCATGCTTAATTCGTCTTTATGTTTTTTCAATGAAAGTGGGACCAGCTTGATTTCGAATACGAATGGAATTTCAGAAATCTTGAAGTGAGTTGCATGCATTCTAGCTATTATATATAATATACTTTTTTTTAATGTTAACTAACCAAGTTTGAAATCCTTTTCAGGATGCATTTGAAGAGGGGGGTGTATTACATGGGAGGAAAGTCTACCTCTTCACCGTTACAGAACGTATGAAACTCAGAGTCTTAGATTTTTAAAAATCACTTGTTAACAATTTAGTCACTAATTATAAGGTGTTTATTGCAGCTCAATTGCTTTTTATGAATGGTCAATCGAAAGTAACCTGCATACCTGTAGTGGTTGCGGTAAGTCGAATATGCTTCTTCCTTTTCCTTTTACTGTTTAGTGGTTATTTTTTTCAAGTGGCATTCAAAGACTTTTACTTTTTTACGCGCTCAACATATTTTGTTTAGTGTGTGCATGTTTAACTTAGCACCTAAACATCTTATATCTGGATAATTAGCCATGATGTTCCCTGCTGTGTATTTATGTGAACATTCTATGAATATATTTGGATGATTAAGGTCATTATCATATATATTAGCGACAAAGTAACTGAGAAGAACAAGTTTTTCACTGTGCAAGTATTGCTTTCAGTTGATAGAGCACGTTTTATATCTCTTTCGCAGGTTGTTTCTCCATTTCCACCTTCTGATAAGATTGGAATCAAGTCTGTACAAAGAGAGGTGGAAGAAATTGTTGATATGAAGCAGATGAAAATGGATTGGGTTCCATATATTCCCTACGGAAAACGGTATTTGTTTCTCATATTCTTGATAGGTTTTATAATTATTCTTACTAACTTGTTGCTTGCTTACATTGACGTGGATCTTATTCTTGCAGGGCTGAAAGAATAAATCCTCAGATCTTTATACTAAGCTGTGTTCAAAGAAGGTATTTTACCGTGTCAAATTTTTAGAGCAAAACTCAAGTCTAATAGTTGAGAATCAAGGACCTGGATTATTACTACAGTATTTCACTTTGGTGCTTATTTTTCTGTTTTCAAATTGGTTGATATAATGTTGTTCACACTCTGACTTTGTTCCAGGACTGCTTTAAAACATCTGAAGGTGGATCGTGTCAAGAAGTTTGAATACTGCTTACCATGTGAGTATTTTCAGTTTCCGTCCTTTGATTTATATTTTAACTGTATAAGTTAGAAGATTGATTTAGTTTTATACAGAATCATCCTTGAATATTATGTTTATACTAAAATATGAATGCAATGGCCAGAATAATCCACTTTGGCATATTCTAACGTGTCATCAATATGTAGCTAAACTAGAAACCTGTTCACACATACAGTTATTTAACGAATAAGCTAAAAGCAAATAGTGAAGTTTTTGAGTCACAAGAAAACTATTCAGCAAAATGCTTTCTTCCTAACTCTTGCAAAGCCAAGGAGGCGTGGGGCACCAGGTTTTGCGATTAAAGGGATAGTTGGCGTTTTCTGTTATTATTCATGCTGCTACCATTGAAATGTGTTTATAAAGTTTTCACAATTTTTGATTTGAATTGTGCTAATGGAGTCTAGTCTTGAAAGATTTTCGTTTGCAGAATCTTTTGAGAAACATTTTGCATTGCTAATCGCTCAGTAATCTGAATTTGAACAATTTCTATTTCAATTTCTATTGAAACATAAGTTTGAAAACAAATTCTCCCTTAAAATACGGGCAATAAACTACTGCATAGGTCGATTTGATTATGTTTCATCTTATACGGTCAATTGGGTCAGATCAAAGAAGTTAGCTAGAAGGCAACCTTGAATCTAAATTTAATGAACACAGCCTCTTTAATTATCTTTATTCAAAGATACGGACTGTTATATCTCTATACTCAATTAAATATGCTATTAGTGTTTGCGGCTCAACTCCGCCTCTGACCTCTTCCGACGTGTTATTTGAATAAACTATCCAACTTGACCATCGTGCCAGCTCTAACTGTTACCTGCTTGAGTTAAGGATCTTTGACGCGGTTTTTTCTTAGGGTCTTTGTGTTTTAGTTTCACTTTTGTTATTAGCATCATCAGAATCTTGAATAATTATACATGGCTGTATAACAGGGGCTTATAAGTTGTTTGTTTAATTGCTCAACTAGCCATTTTAGCGAATTTAGGATCCTTTGTCTAAAAGCATTGACTAACCTTCAATCTATTCTGACACCAATATTGGTTTGAATCATAGTGAACATTCTTTTTTGGTAATTAATTGAATGTGTAAATAACATGGTCATAGTAGTCATATGGCTGTGGTAGTTTTTGTGGCATGGCGTAGATTAAGATGGAATGATTGTTTATATCCTTGCAGATTTCTATCACCCCTTTAGGGAAGATAAGATGGAACAGAGTACTGTTGTGGACATCATGTTTCCAGCGGAACCACCTGTAAGTAACTTTTTTGCACTTTTCATATGTTTTGCTTCTTTAAATATGCGTACTTTCCATACTTACAGCTACACAACTTGTAATAATTCTATATTATAATTTTTCGATACCATAACTTTTGTCTTAGGCTAGCACTAATTTACTTTATGTATTTTGGCTGAAACTCTATAGGTTGTCTGTGAGTTTTATTGGGAGATGGAAGAACTTGAGGTGAGCCATAAGCCCATATTCTCTATTTTTTATATTGGTTGTAAACAACCTTTTAGCTATCTGGTTTTTATGGATAAATTGGCTTCAACCGTCTTACAATTATGAAAATACTTTTAAATCGTTGTAGGAATTCACCAATGAGCTCATTGCTACGGAGAAGTTGACTGAAGATCAGAAGGATGAATTTAAGGTAAAAAACTAATAAATAGTCAGACTTTGTGTCTTCAGCAGTCTTTCGCTGGTGGTTGTTTGGGTTTGTCTTTTGAAATTTCTTATTCGATAATTGCAGTTTGACAAGGATGCTCACTTTGTTAATTTTAATAATTCATTTATTTGATTCACTCCACATTCATACATTAGACTATCTAATTATTACATTTTCAAAGCAGAGGCACATTCAGCCCTATTTTTTGTTACTCATTTTTTACAGTTGATTATCTGACTACACCCTCTTCACAAATAATATTTTTTATACAGGAATTTGTCAATGAAAAGGTTCGAGAAGCAAAGAGAGCTAATCGAGAGGTAGCTTTCAGATTATTTGTTATATTTATGAAATTTGGTTTCAATGTTACCCGAGCTTGGTTTTAGTTTTGTACTATGACATCATGTAGGCTCGGGAGAAGAGAAAAAAAGCTCTAGAGGAAATGGATCAAAACACAGTGGCTGCATTTGAGAACATGAGGTTTTATAAATTCTATCCTGTTGCCACACCCGATACCCCAGATGTCTCGCATGTCATGGTTTGATTTTTTTCCTTTTCTATTCAATAACAATTGTTTACTTTTACATTTATAATTAGTAAAAAACGTGACTCTTTAGTACAAGACTATTTGATTAACCATATGTGTTTTTGTTGCAGTCGCCATTCATAAATAGGTATTACGGCAAGGCACATCAAGTACTCTGAAGTGAATGCTGAGATTGTCGTGCCAGACTACGCATCCAACTCGTACACGCACGTTATCAGCTTTCTGTAGCAGTGGTGGTGGTTAAAGAGACTATGAAAATAGAAAAATGGCTGTTTATGATCTGCGTTACTTGATATATTTGTAGTTGTAGGAATTTTGTTCATTAAATTCGAATTTTATTACCCACAAGATTCGCTTATTATTGTATTAGACTAAGTAGAGCCATAGAGGCGACTGTTTATCCCAATCGCAATTTCAAAACATTATCAATGAGAAATGTGACTTATTTATTAAAATCTGCTTGCTTTTATGCCAAATTTTTGTTATCACCATGTTTATGATAATACGGAATCACTTTTTTATTATTACCCAATGAGCTTAGATCACAGATTCACAACATAATGATTGTTGCTTGCTGGTATCCTTGAAACTTTGTTTCGATGGTTGCTCTTTCAGGGCTGGCCATGGGTCTTATCAGTTGAGTTTCGACTTTCGACTGCTAGTCTCAAAAGGCATGTACAATCTGCAAGTGTAGATAGTAAAAAAGCAACAATAGTTGGTAATAATAAAATCAAAAGTACAAGTATAGTTCATGTGATAAATTATTTGTTCTCTAGCTGGCCCAATTGAAATGACCTAAATAAGGGTATTAGAACAGCATTTGTGATTTCAAGAAACCACTAGAACGATTTTGCAATTTACTCTGAAAGTAATTACAATAACCGCTTTTGGTATAGCGATCTACCAAATGACTAAATATGTTGGTATCTAAGTGTTTTCAGAGACAATGATAAGAGGAACTATGAGCACATCATGGAATTCAAATAGGGAATGATGGGTCCTATTCTGATGAAGAAGAGCAAGGGTGCAACCCAACTGATTGAAACTTTGGGTAAGAGATATGAAAAGCCCTCGCCAGCAGTGACCTTTAGCGAGCACTTGTCCTAGCCGAAGGCCTCAAAATGTCCTCGCCAATTGGGGCTAATGTTGTGGCATGAGTTTTCTGAAACGTGTCATGTTTTGCATAGAGCCGCCATTGAACTTTTTAAAATTTGTCCACACTTAATTATAAGTATAATTAACCAGTTTCTATCTAAAAAAATAGAAAATTTCAACACTCAATGTTTATCGGCCCGGTTTAAAATATAAAAAAGAATGTCAAAAATTGGCTAATAATTAATTCAAGTTGATGGCAAAATAGTAAATTTAATTATATGTTGATTAATATTGCTTAATGGGCTTCTACTTCATACTTTTGGGCTGTGAGCTAACAATGTAACCAACTTTACGATTAGTATGTACAGAAGGCAGTCGACGATTTCATTAACTTAGTTTCTAGTTTATGATTTCTTATTTTATTGGCTAATTAATTCAACACTTATTGTTCTTTGGATTTTCATGCAAGGTTTTTCTAGTTGTTAACTAGATATTTATGTATGTTTGTTTAGGTGAGGCAATTTAGCTTATTAGTAAAGCCTAATGTCTGTTGGTTATTGCCTCTAAGATGCGGTGATAAACACTCACTTCTGTTTTTATTGTTGTTGTTGTTATTATGTAGGTAGCACAAACAAAAAGTGTTTTGTTAGCTAAAGGGTTTGCGGGGAGATGAAGAATAAGAACGTAATGATAAAAGAAGATCGGATTTCAGAGCTTCCTGAACTTGTTATTGAAAACATACTATTACGATTGGTTTCTTCTAAAGACCGTGTTCGAGTGAGTGTTTTGTCTAAAAGATGGTGTGCTCTAACCGCTTCTTTCCCTTTTTTTGATTTCAGTTTTGATGAGTTTGTCAAAGGTGTGTATGGGACTATGTATAATCATGTTGCTAGGTATCTATTTTACAAGTATGTTGAGCATTCCGTTTCCAGATTTTGTTGCCAGCAAAATCTGAAGAATGTCCAGACGTTCAAACTCTGTACATTGTTCAAAGATGACAATGAAGTGGGCATTATTAACAAATGCCTAGGATTAATTCTTGAGAAAGGCCTAAAGGTGTTGGATATTGATATAACTGTATATCCACATCTACAAGAGTACCGTCTTCCTATTAGACCCTCATCATGTGTCTCATCGTTAACATCTTTGACATTGTCTCAACATGTTTTACCTTCGTCTTTGATGGTAGATGATGCCAACTTACATTCATTGAAGGTGTTGTGGCTTAATAAAGTCACTTTAGATCCACTTGTGATTAAGAATTTGACCTCTAGCTGTCCTCTTCTTGAGAAACTAATTGTTGAATATTGCTATGGTGTTAAGAAGTTCTCTGTTTATGGGCGGCTTCAGAATCTTAAAAAATTTCGGTTTATTGATAACAAGTTTAATGGAGTTGAGAGAATAGATATTGAAGCTCCAGATCTATATGAATGTCATCTTTCTGTAAGACCCTGTGAAGGAGCAACATCGGTGAACCTGGGTTCATGCAAACAGTTAAGGACGTTACATTTAGATGGGTCATTTTTCCCGACATCAATAGGGTTTTCTGAATTTTTCAACAACTTCCCCTTCATTGAAAATTTGTCTTTATCTCTTCACGGTCAATGCAACAGCCTCGTGGTTTCTAGTCCTTCCTTGAGGAAATTTGTGCTGTATGACAAGTGTGATCTGGAAGAGATTGATATCAATACACCTAATCTGATCTTATTTAGCTATGCAAATGAAAGGAGTTTTCTCAATCCATGTAAGTCAAAAAAAATTGATTCGGGCGAGTTAAATGCATGTATGGAATGTCACATTATCAATGCTGTCGACACTCTTTGGTTCAAGAACTTGAGGCGATTTTTGGAAAGGGCAAATAGATTCAAAGTTTTGAAGCTTGATAACTCTTTTCTCGGAAAGGTAGTTACCCGAATTTGTTTGTTTTTGTGTTTATACTTGCTCGAGAGCAATGATATTATAACTAAAACATTAAGTTAACTTCATGTGTGTTTTGAAGATTTCTGTTGATTTACATCAATTAAAGGTGACCCGGTTGCCACCCTATGAACTCGAGCATGTTGAGCTAAAACTATGGCTGGAAAAAGTATTGACGGTCTTGGACGGTATACTTTGGTGTTGCCGTCCTCGATCCCTAAGTTTGACATCTAACTTTTCTTTTATGAGTGATAAAAAGCGGAGCCATTTCTTAAAGGTAAGAGTTACATGCATTTCTACTTCTTTTTCTAAAAGATGTATTTTATAATGTGAGCAACATAAAATATCATGTTAATCACAACATGATATGATCTCTATCTATATTTTTTTCTCTTTGTCACAGTTAAATAAATAAATTAAGTTGTCTTGTTATTTTATTTATTTTTTACAGTTTATATCTGCGAAGCTACTTCAACAAGAAGATAAAGACCAAACAAATATTCAAGTCGAGTGGTCTTTTCCTTCCAATGCCGAAACCTACTTCAGTTGGAACTCAATGATGCCAGAATTGCCTGACCATAATAAATTACAAACGCTGACCTTCATAAAGGAAGAAGGTCCGTACACTATTGTTCTTTTATCAGCTAATTTTGTATGCATGTATATAACATGTTCTTTTACTTCTTTGAATCCTTGTTAATTATCTGAACAGTTTCCAGGAAGAAGAAAAGAATGAAACTGTCAAAGGTCTGCAAATGTTGAGATTGCGTATTTGTGTGATCCTTTGAATTGAGGAATCGTTCAGTGACGATGGAAGTAAATTAAAGTAAAGTACTGGTAAATTTAAATTTATAGTGATGGTTAAGAATCTGATAACCGAGTTGTGGCTATACATTTGGGAAACTTTGGTTTTATTACAGATTGTTTGATGATGTTTATGTGTTGGGTGATTGATTCGACTTTGTTTTGCGGTACTGCTTTTTAGTTTTACTTTAGGTGGTATTATTTTCACAGTGCACATCAGGGCATGTGGCCTGCTCTTTTAGTTTAGATTCCATTGTTTAGTTTACCAGTATGCTTATGTGATTGAATAATCAGACTCTTAACTCGCTAAATGCAACAAAGATGTAACTATCTACTTTCATTGATATAAGTGGTAAATAATATTGCTGAAATACTATAAGCACACCCAGTTTATTTATAACTTACAGTTTCCATCTCCTATAGATTATTAAAAAACAATTTATAAATATTGTCACATTGAGTTGTAATGCTTTCAAAAAACATCAATACAGAAGAGCCCATACACAGAATACAACCACTGGCATTAGCTCATCTACACTTAGTATCACTGTATGTACACATATACAAATTTACCGTTTTCCTATTAGACCCTCATCATGTTTCAAGTCATTAATGCCTATGAAAATGTCTAGGCATGTACCTTCATCTTTGATGGTTGATGATGCACATTGATACTTATTGTCACATTGAGCCCTACACAGAATACAACCACTGGCATCAGCTCGTCTACACTTAGTATCACTGTATGTACACATATACAAATTTACCGTTTTCCTATTAGACCCTCATCTTGTGTCTCTTCATTAACGTCTTTGCAAATGTCTAGGCATGTACCTTCATCTTTGATGGTTGATGATGCTAACTTTACGTCTTTGAAGGTGTTGCGGTTTTATCTAGTCCCTTTAGATTCACATCTGATCGAGCATTTTCTCGCTAGTTGCCCTCTTCCTGAGGAACTAACTGTTAAATTTTGCTCCGGTCTTGACAATTTCTGTTTTTATGGGCGTCCTCATAATCTTATTAAATTTTATGGCTAGCGATGGTGTTGAAAGAAAAGATGTTGAAGCTCCAAATCTATGTGAATGACAACTTTTAGTAAAATACGTGGAAGGATGAGTTGCACCCATCTAAACTCTAAAGGGTTTTCAGCCTTTCCAACTTTTTATCCAACTTCCCCTTCCTTGAAAATTAGTCTTTGTGTCTTGACGAACGATGTGGCAGCTAGCCTCGAGGTTTTGGTCCTTCAATTCCTTGAGGAACCTTTTTGCTATATACCAGCAATGAGCAAGCCATATTACATTAAGCTTTAATTTTATTTTATTATCTTTACAAATGCATTGAATCCCTGTGGAAGTTTTTCGGCCTAGTTGAAAAAGTGTGTTTCAAGCGAGTTGAAAACATGTATTTTTGTAGTTTTTTCAATGGGGTTGACACTCTTTCCTCCATAAATTGAGGCAATTTTTGGAGGAGACAAATAGATTCAATGTATAAACTGTATAAAAGAAACAAAACAAGACACTTTTTTATTTACAAAACTAGCTAATGAAAATAAACTACAACTAATAAAGAATAATAATGAACATTAAAAAAGTGCATGTAACTCTGTTACCTTGACAACACGACACCGTTAGTTCTTTGTGATCTACATCTTTTGATTCTTAGGGATAGCGACGGCAACACCAAAGTACACCACCCACGACTGCTGTCTATTTTATGGTCTCCCATTCTAGCTCAATTTGCTCGAGATCATAAGGTTGCGACTGAGTTACCTTTAGTTGCTCAAATTCTTTAGGAGCATACTACAAGATAATATCATCTAAATTATCGAATTGATTATTTATTAATGTATTTGTGTGTTATGCTTAAAAGCAAATTAAATCATTATATGTCGTTAAACTTGCTTAATGGGCTTCTAAATCGTACTTTTGGGCTGTGAGCTCATAATAAAAAGAAGAACCGGCATTACGATTACTTTTGTTTTTTGGTTTTTCAAGCAAAGGTTTTAACGAGACCAAAACCATTGTTAATTCAGGTTTGATTTTTCATCTTACTGTCGACTTTTTGTGTTTTTGTATTTACTTGATGATTATTTGTATATGGATCGCTAATAGACGCACCTATTTGATAAAGACCATTCTTGCTTAGTTGGTAATGTGATGCAAGTTTTACATGTTAGGGTTTTGATGATTACTTTTTAAAAGAGTTGGTTTTGCAATACAAAAAAGGCTAGAGGCTCAGCTTCTTGCTCGTTTGCTTTCTAATGTAAATTCTATTTTAATATATATATAAAAAAAAAATCAGTCAAATAATGATCGAAACGTTATTTACACTCAAATGTGGAAGTATCCCAAAATAACGGACACCTACATGTATCTGACATACCGGAGAACATGAATACACAAAAAATAAACCAAACGCGAGACAAAACAAACAAACCATAACACCAAAGACACGGCTCAATTTTCGATGGTTGGTAGCATGACCATTGCATCACTTTCCTTGAATTATACATTTAGATGACAGACCAGAAAACCTATTTTACCTTAGGTTAACTGCCATCAATTAATACTTGATTTGTATACAATCATGTATAGTTAGGGAGTGTTAAATCGAGTTTGCTAACGTCCAGGGTACTTGCCATCACTATATTACACGAGTAGATACACTCCCTTGAAGCTGTAAAACTCACATCTAAAGATAGTATAGTATATAATTAAACCTAATAGAAATTGGGTATTAAGTGCCGTGTTAGATTCGTGTTATGAGTGTCCTAGAAAATTTAAAATCGAACTATGCCTTTTATTTCATTAGTAAGTTAGCAATTCATAAAGATATAAGACATACAAATAGTAACATGCCTTTTATTTCATTACTTGTAAAAATATATTTGCTTCAGTTTAAGTGCAACGACGTAAGCCCAGCCTCTTAAAAGCTTAGCTCTACTAAAAAATGTTATTGTGCTACAACTTATTATTTATTATAATGTAGGTAGCACAAGAAGAATTTTTCGAGTTAGCTAAAGTGTCTGAGTGGTAAAAATCGACCAAGCTAGTGAGTCTTTTTGTAGGGAGATGAAGAAGCTGAATGTGAAAACGAAAAAAGATACAACTGACAGGATATCAGAGCTTCCTGAATGCATTATTGAAAACATACTATTACGATTGGATCATCCTAAAGAGCGTGCTCGAGTGAGTGTATTGTCTAAAAAATTGTTTGCTCTAACTGCTTCTTTACCCGTGTTAGAATTCAGCAGCAGTGATTTTTGGGTAAAGTATGGGCCACATTCTAGTGATCTCAGGGACAGTTTTTACAAGTATATTGAACATACAGTTTCCAGATTTTGCCAGCAGCAAAATGTGATGAATGCACACACATTTAAAGTCTGTACAGAGTCCGTGACTATTGCAGAATTAAAGATCATTGACGCGTGCCTTGAATCAATTCTTCTGAAAGGCCTGAAGGTGTTGGAAATTATGATCTGGGGAAGTACGTACCGTCTGCCTGATATACTCACATCTGCCTCGTCATTAACATCTTTGAAGTTATATCATTGTATGTTACCTTCTTCCTTGATGGTTGAGGTTGCCAACTTCAAGTCTTTGAAGGTCTTACAGCTTGATCATGTCCCTTTGGATCCACTTGTGATCAACCATTTGACGGCTAGTTGCCCTCTTCTGGAGGAATTAATGGTTAAACATTGCTATGGTTTTAAGAAATTATGTGTTTATGGGCGGCTTCAGAATCTTAAAAAAACTTACTTTTTTTATAATGGTGAAAATGAATTTGAGATAATAGATATCGAAGCTCCAAATCTCTATGAATTCCAACTTTGTGGATGGAACGTGAAAGGGATAGGTGCAACATCTGTGAACTTGGGTTTATCCAAACAGTTAAGGATCTTGCATTTACGTGGGCCTATAATCCCGACATCAGCCGAGCTTTCTGACTTTTTATCCAACTTCCCCATTCTTGAAAATTTGTCTTTGTGTCTTGTCAGTAGATGCAACAGCCTCGCGATTTCTAGTCCTTTCTTGAGGATATTTGAGCTATATGACACCTGTGATCTGGAAGAGATTGATATCGACACAACTAATCTGCTTTTATTTAGTTATGCAAATGCACGGATTCATAGAAATTCAAACCAGATAACTAAAATTGATCCGGGTGAGTCGAATGCACGTATGGAATGTCACATTATCAATCACGTTGACACTCTTTGGTTCCAGAAATTGAGGGGATTTTTGGAAAAGTCAGGTAGATTCAAAGTTTTGAATCTTGATAACTGTATTTGCGGAAAGGTAGTTACCCAATTTTTTTTTTTTTTTTTTTTTTTTTTTTTTTTTTTTTTTTTTTTTTTATGTGTGTCTTGGAAGCAATGATATAATAACATAAAAATTGCGTCAATTTTATGTGTGTCTTGTAGATTTCTGTAGATTTTGAGCAACTGAAAGTGATTCAGTTGCCACCTTATGAGCTTGAGCACGTTAAGCTAACAGAGTGGAAAACAAGTGAATTGTCGGTTGTGGACGGTATACTCTGGTGTTGCCGTCCTCGATCTCTGAGTTTGACATCACATTTTTCTTCCATGAATGATACAGAACGGAGCCATATCTTGAAGGTAGTAACAATTACATGCATTTTTAATATTTATATCATATTATGTTTGTTGTTCTTTTACACTTACATGCATTTTTATCTTGAAGGTATACTCTATGTCAAGGCTTAATAGAGACATTATTATTTTTACAGTTTATATCTGCGAAACTACTTCAACAAGAAGATCAAGGCACCACTAATATTCGAATCGAGTGGTCAGTTCCTTCCAAAGCCAAAATCTACTTCAGTTGGAAGTCAATGATGCCCGAATTACCTGATCATCATGAACAAACACTCACCTTCATAAAGGAAGAAGGTCCGTACACTATTTCTCCTTTTTTATATAACAGCTAATTTTGTATGCATGTATAAAACATGTTCTTTTACTTCTAATTCTTGTTACATTTCTGAACAGTTGCCAGGAAGAAGAAAAGAATGAAAAAGTCAAAGGTCTGCAAATGTTGAGATCGTGTGATCCTTTGAATTGAGGAATCGTTCAGTGACGTTTGGAAATAATTAAAGTAAAGTACTGGTATATTTTAATTTCTAGTGATGGTTAACAATCTGATAACCGAATTGTCCTATATATCTGGGAAACTTTGGTTACGTTACTGATTGTTTGATGATGTTTATGTGTTGGCTGATTGATTCGACTTTGTTTTGCTGTACTGCTTTTTAGTTTTTACTTTGGGTGGTATTATTTTGACAGCGCACATTTGGGGATGAGGCCTGTTCTTTTAGTTTAGATTCCGTTGTTTCTTGTCTCTTTTAGTTTACCAGTATGCTTATGTGATTGAATAATCAGATTCTTAACTCGTTAAATGCAACAAAGATGTAACTATCTACTTTCATTGATATAAGCGGTAAATAATATTGCTGAAATACTATAAGCACACCCAGTTTCGTTATAATTTACAGTTTCCATCTCCTAAAGATTACTAAAAAAGAGTTGATAAATATTGTCACAATGTCACATTGAGTAGTAATGCTTTCAAAAAACATCAATACAGAAGAGCGCATACACAGAATACAACCACTGGCATCAGCTCGTCTACACTTGGCATCACGTATGCATATAAAAATTTACGGTTTTCCTGTTAGACCCTCATCATGTGTCGCGTCATTAACGTCTTTGAAAATGTCTAGGCATGTATACTATACCTTCATCTTTGATGGTTGATGATGCTAACTTTAAGTCTTTGAAGGTGTTTCGGTTTTATCTAGTCCCTTTAGATTCACATCTGATCGAGCATTTTCTCGCTAGTTGCCCTCTTCCTGAGGAACTAACTGTTAAATTTTGCTCTGGTCTTGACAATATCTGTGTTTATGGGCGGCTTCATAATCTTATTAAATTTTAAGGCTAGCGATGGTGTTGAAAGAAAAGATATTGAAGCACCAAATCTATGTGAATGACAACTGTGTTAGTAAAATACGTGGAAGGATGAGATGCACCATCTAAACTCTAAAGGGCTTTCCGACTTTTTATCCAACTTCCCCTTCCTTGAAAATTTGTTGTTGTGTCTTAACAAACGATGTGGCAGCTAGCCTCGACGTTTTTGGTCCTTCAATTCCTTGAGGAACCTTGTGCTATATACCAGCAATGAGCAAGCCATATTACATTAAGCTTTGATTTGATTTTATTATCATTAAAAATGCATTGAATCGCTGTGGAAGTGATTCATACGAGTTGAAAAAATGTGTTTCGGGTGAGTTGAAAACATGTATGTTTTGTAATTTTTTCAATGGGGTTGGCACTCTTTCCTCCATAAATTGAGGTGATTTTGGAGAAGATAAATAGATTCAATGTATAAACTGTATAAAAGAAACAAAACAAGACAATTTTTTATTTATAAAACTAGCTAAAGAAAATAAACTACACCTAACAAAGAATAATGAACATTAAAAAAAGTGCATGTAACTCTGTTACCTTGACAACACGACACCGTTAGTTCTTTGTGATCTACATCTTTTGATTCTTAGGGATAGCGACAGCAACACCAAAGTACACCACCCACGACTGCTGTCTATTTTATGGTCTCCCATTCTAGCTCAACATGCTCCAGAAAATTTCATAAGGTTGATGATGCTAACTTTAACTCAACATGCTGAAGTTCATAAGGTTGGGACTGAGTTACCCTTGCCCAAATTCTATAGGAGCTGTATTACAGTTAACTTCAGCATAAATTAAAGTTACCTTTACTACAAGATGCAAATAAATTAAAGTTAACTTGACTTTTAGAATATAATCTACTTTAAAGCTTTAATGTAATATGTTATACTTTTGTAACCCCAACAATAAGGGTAATATCATCTAAATTATCGAATTGGTTATTTATTAATGTATTTTCTATGCTATGCTTAAAAGCAAATTAAATCATTGTACGTCATTAAATTTGCTTAATGGGCTTCTAACTCATACTTTTGGGCTGTGAGCTAATAAATTATTGACTCGTGGAATAAAAAGAGAAACCGGCATAACGATTTCGTTGGAGCTTTTTTTTCTTTGGTTTTTCAAGCAAAGGTTTTAACGACACTATAACAACAACCATTGTTGATTCAGGTTTGATTTTTCATCTTACAGACAGCTTTTTGTGTTTTGTGTTTAACCTTTTGTGTTACGTATGAGCCATTCAATTGATGATTATTTGTTGAATGTGTAATTATCATGGTTACCAAAGATCCCGGTGAGTTAGGTTATTCTTAATCTTGCTCTACTGATAGTTATTAGCCTTGTACGGGGATCGCTATTAGACTATAACCGGAACTTGAACAAACCTATTTGTAGAATTGAAGACCATTCTAGCTTAGTTGATAATACATTGCATTAGCTTTCCTTGAATTTTAGGGAGTGTTAAATCTAGGTAAATACATGTGTACCACCCTTAATCCCAATTCCATGTTCTTCGCTTTTTTGGTATAATTAAACTGGTTTCAAAATACCAAATCACATAATCATTCTTTTCTTTATTCAGTCTATAAAAATAGAAAATCCAAAATAATATGGAGTAAGTTCTTAGAATATTGTAGTATATAAATCATTTCGTAATTCAGCCCTTCAACCAGTGTTCGCTAGCATCCAGGTTACTTACCATGACTACATTACATGAGTAGTCTTAAAGCAGTAAAACTCGCATCTAATAGAAATTGGGTATTAATTAAGTGCCCTGTTAGAATCGTGTCATAAGTGTCCTAGAAAGTTAAAAATAGAACCATGTCTTTTATTTCATTAGTGAGTTAGCAATTCAATAAGATACAAGTCATACAAATAGTTATAAAATTAAAAAAATAATAATAATAATAATAAAAAAATAAAAAAGAAAAAAAGAAAAAAAGTTTTAGAGCATCTCCGGTGTACGTAAAGTAACGTCTTTTGTTATTTTTTCCTTTTTTTTTTTTAATTTAATTAGAAGCTTATTAGGTTGGCATGTGTTTATCCCTTTAGAATGATTATAATGTGAAACTTAAGTTATACAATCACTCTCCATAATAACTTCTAAGATGCGGTGTTAAGCATTCACGTCTGTTTTTTGTTGTTGCTACTATTATGTAGGTAGCAGACAGCCAAAGCAAAAAAAATTTGTTAGCGAAAGTATTTGTGGGGAGATGAAGAAGAAGAACGTAATAATAAAAGAAGATCGGATTTCAGAGCTTCCTGAACTTATTGTTGAAAACATACTATTACGATTGGTTTCTCCTAAAGACCGTGTTCGAGTGAGTGTTTTGTCTAAAAGATGGTGTGCTCTAACCGCTTCTTTCCCTTTTTTGGATTTCAATTTTGATGAGTTTGTCGAAGATGTGTATGAGACTAAGTATAAGCAATTTGCCATCTACCTGTTTTACAAGTATGTTGAGCATTCCCTTTCCAGATTTTGCTGCCAGAAAAATGTGAAGAATGCACACACATTCAAACTCTTTACGGTGGTTGGGAATTATGAAGAGCCATGGCCATACATCATTGACACATGCCTTGAATCAATTCTTCGGAAAGGCGTAAAGGCGTTGGAAATTATGACAAGGGAAAGTACGTACAGGTCTTGGCACAATCAACAAGCACAAGAAAGTATGTACCGTCTGCCTGATATAATCACATCTGCCTCGTCATTAACATCTTTGAAAGTATATCATTGTATGTTACCTTCATCCTTTATGGTTGATGTTCCCAATTTCAAGTCTTTGAAGGTGTTGTGGCTAAATAATGTCCGTTTAGATCCACTTGTGATCAAGCATTTGACGGCTGCTAGTTGCCCTCTTCTTGAGGAATTAATTGTTGAATATTGCTATGGAATTCAGAAATTCTGTGTTTATGGGCAGCTACAGAATCTTAAAAAAGCCCACTTTTTTTTTAATGAAAAAATTAATGAATTTGAGAGAATAGATATTGAAGCTCCAAATCTCTGTGAATTTCAACTTGGTGCAACGTACCGCGAAGGGAGTGCAACATCTGTGAACTTGGGTTTATGCAAACAGTTAAGGACCTTATGTTTACGTGGGTCTTTTTTCTCAACATATACCGGGCTTTCTGACTTTTTATCCAACTTCCCCATCCTTGAAAATTTGTCTCTGTCTCTTGCCAGTTCGTGCAACAGCCTCGCGCTTTCTAGTGCAAGTTTTAATTCAGACGATATAATTAAATTTGATTCGAGTGAGTCACGTATGAGATGTCACATTATCAATGATGTCGACACTCTTTGGTTCCAGAAATTGAGACGATTTTTGCAAGAGTCAGATAGATTCAAAGTTTTGAATGTTGATAACAGATATCGCAGTAAGGTAGTTAAGCAAATCATTTGTTTTTGTGTTTATACTTACTCTCGAGCAATGATATAATAACATTTAAATTACGTCAATTGTATGCATGTCTTGTAGATTTCTGTAGATTTTGAGCAACTAAAAGTGATTCAGTTGCCACCTTATGAACTTGAGCATGTTAAGCTAGAACGGTGGTTGAACGTGTTCATGCCTGAATTCGCAGTCGTGGACGGTATACTCTGGTGTTGCCGTCCTCGATCTCTAAGTGTGACATCAAAATTTTTTTCTTCCATATCCTATAAAGAACGAAGCCATATCTTGAAGGTAGTAACAATCACATGCATTTTAATATTTATATCATATTATGTTTGTTGTTCTTTTATAGTTTATATTCTTTTTCTATGTCAAGGCTTAATAGTAGAGACATTATTTTTTATAGTTTATATCTGCGAAGTTACTTCAACAAGAAGATAAAGACCAAACTAATATTCGAATCGAGTGGTCTTTTCCTTCCAAAGACAAGATCTACTTCAGTTGGAAGTCAATGATGCCAGAATTACGTTATCATAATGAACAAACGGTGACCTTTATAAAGGAAGAAGGTCTGTACACTATTGTTCTCTTTTATCATCTAATTTTGTATGCATGTATATAACATGTTGTGTTACTTCTTTTAATTCGTGTTACTTTTCTGAACAGTTGTCAGGAAGAAGAAAAGAATGAAACCGTCAAAGCTCTACAAATGTTGAGATCGCGTGATCCTTTGAATTGAGGAATCGTTCAGTGACGTTTGGATGTAACTTAAAGTAAAGTACTGGTAAATTTTAATTTATAGTGATGGTTAAGAATCTGATAACCGAGTTGTGGCTATATATTTGGGAAACTTTGGTTTTATTACTGATTGTTTGATGATGTTTGTCTGTTGTGTGATTGATTCGACTTTGTTTTGCTGTACTGCTTTTTTAGCTTATACTTTGTGTGGCATTATTTGGGCAGTGCCAATTAAGGCATGTATGGCCTCCTCTTTTGGTTGTTTCTTTTCATTTTAAGTTTACCAGTATGCTAATGTGATTGAATAATCGGACTTTCAACTCGTTAAATGCAACAAAGATGTAAGTGTCCACTTTCACTGATATAAATGGTAATATTGCTGAAATACTATAAAGCCTACCTATTTTTGATTAGATATAGAGTTTCCATCCTACAGATTATTTAAAGAAGAATTAATAATTATTGTCACATAGAGTAGTAATGATTTCAAAAAACATCAATACAGAAGAGCCCATACACAGAATACAACCACTGGCATCTGATCGTCTACACTTAGTATACACATATACAAATCTACTGTTTTCCTATTAGACCCTCATCACGTGTGAAGTAATTAACGTCTTTGAAAATGTCTAGGCATGTGCCTTCATCTTTGATGGTTGATGATGCTAATTTAAGTCTTTGAAGGTGTTGCGGCTTTATCTAGTCCCTTCAGATTCACATCTGATCGAGCATTTTCTCGCTGGTTGCCCTCTTCCTGAGGAACTAACTTTTAAATTTTGCTCTGGTCTTGACAATTTCTGTGTTTATGGGCGGCTTCATAATCTTATTAAATTTTAAGGCTAGCGATGGTGTTGAAAGAAAAGATATTGAAGCTCCAAATCTATGTGAATGACAACTTTTAGTAAAATATGTGGAAGGATGAGATGCACCCATCTAAACTCTAAAGGGCTTTCCGCCTTTCCGACTTTTTATCCAACTTCCCCTTCCTTGAAATTTGTCTGTGTCTTGACAAACGATGTGGCAGCTAGCCTCGAGCTTTTTGGTCCTTCAATTCCTTGAGGAGCCTTGTGCTATATAACAACAGTGAGCAAGCCATATTACATAAAGCTTTAATTTGATTTTATTATCATTAAAAATGCATTGAATCACTGTGGAAGTGGTTCATACGAGTTGAAAAAATGTGTTTATGGCGAGTTGACACTCTTTCCTCCATAAATTGAGGCGATTTTTGGAGAAGACAAATAGATTCAATGTATAAACAGTATAAAATAAACAAAACACGACAATTTTTTATTTATAAAACTAGCTAATGAAAATAATTTTTTATTGACAACACGACACCTTAGTTCATTATGATCTACATAATCAAAATTCGATATTACATCCTTAAGGATAGAGGACGGCAACACCAAAGTACACCGCCCACGACTGCTGTCTATTTTATGGTCTCCCATTCTAGCTCAACATACTCGAGTTCATAAGGTTGCGACTGAGTTACCTATTGTTGCTCAAATTCTATAGCAGCAGACTTCAAGATACAAATAAAGTTAACTTGACTTTTAGAATGTAATATGGCTTGCTCATTGCTGTTATGTTATAGTTTTGTAACCCCAACGAATAAGGGTAATATTATTGTCACACACGGGGCATAGGATAGAATGGAGATCAATACCTCTTTGATATAAGTTTGACCTAGTTGGGAGTCTTTCATGAATGATACGCCAAGAGGATATGTTGATTTTGATCGGGATGACATTATTCCACCTATAAGGTTGCGGGTTTGAGGTATAAACATGGTTGGAGATGTGTGATCGCATATCTTTGACTGAAAAAACCCTACTGTTGCTGATGGTGCACTCCCATGAGTCATTATTGTTGGTTAAGCAAAGGTTTGAGAGGAGGGTCATTAATTCGGTTAGTTCTTGTTGTTCTCCTAAGGTCCAAGGGTGCCTTGACCAGGCCCACTGATATAAGAGACCAGGAGGGCTTGAAGGGTGTGAGACCAGATGACCTTGTGTAAAGGAGGGAACACTAACAGTAGGTGAGGCGACACTGCTTAAGCCAATGGTATGTCTATGAGGAGCACGATCACAAATAAGGCATTCTGGATTCAACTCCAACCGATATAACCGTGGGAAAGTGAAGCGTAAAGGAGGAAGGTGGAAGATCCAAAACATATCTATAACATGCCTTCATGATGCTGTCAATCTTGCGGATAGAGTCAACATACCAAATCATCTTGTGGCTTTTTTTGATGCTGTTGTTCAATCAACCATATGGTTCCTATGGAGATTTCGGAATGACATGTCTTTCTCCCTTAAACGTCCCTCAAAGGATCTTATCCTCAATGACATCAAGCTTGCCTTATACAATTGGATTTCATCTAGAGTGAGAACTGTTACGCTTAATTGGTTTGAATGGTTTGATAATCCGTGTAATACTCGTTGTAACTGAACATTGTTCTAAATGCTTCTAGCTGAGGAACATCTTTTCGTTTCCTGTGAAGTAGCAAAAGAGATATGGTCGAAAGTGTTAACATGGTGGAAGATCCAAAACATATCTATAACATGCCTTCATGATGTTGTCAATCTTGCGGATAGAGTCAACATACCAAATCATCTTGTGGCTTTTTTTGATGCTGTTGTTCAATCAACCATATGGTTCCTATGGAGATTTCGGAATGACATGTCTTTCTCCCTTAAACGTCCCTCAAAGGATCTTATCCTCAATGACATCAAGCTTGCCTCATACAATTGGATTTCATCTAGAGTGAGAACTGTTACGCTTAATTGGTTTGAATGGTTTGATAATCCGTGTAATACTCGTTGTAACTGAACATTGTTCTAAATGCTTCTAGCTTCTTGCTAAGTTGCTCTTTTGTTTATATATATAATACTTTTCTGCTGTTCAAAAAAAATAAGGGTAATATTTTCTAAATTATCAAATTGATTATTTATTAATGTATTTTGTAAAGCAAATTAAATCATTATATGTCTTTAAACTTGCTTAATGGGCTTCTAACTCATACTTTTGGGCTGTGAGCTCACAATAAAAAGATGAACCGGCATTACGATTACTTTTGAGCTTTTGTTTTTGGTTTTTCAATCAAAGGTTTTAACGAGACTAAAACCATTGTTAATTCAGGTTTGATTTTTTCATCTTACTGACAACTTTTTGTGTTTAGTTGATGATTATTTGTACATGGCTCGCTAATAGACGCACCTAGTACTCATCCTAATCAACCATCAGCAACATATTCATATCCATCGGTGAACAGTTACTTTTTCAATTCCAATATTGTATTCTCATCATATACATTTGTCTGTTTGTTTTATAATCATTCAATCGGTACCTAATATTCAAAATTAGGGTTTGATTCATTTTTATTGGATTAAAGTTTTTTCAGTGCTACCACTTAGTTAGTTTTTGTCTTCCCAAGCGTCAGGTAAACAAAAACATCTACTAGTAATTATTATCCTGCTTCCGTTTAGATTTACTATTTAAGGTTGCAAAAATCGCTAGGCGCTAGCCGGGCGGCCACGTAGCGAGGAGATTAATCGGATTCGATTTTTTGTATATAAAATTTTGAAACTATAAATTTGGCTGATTTTTTACCAAACCGATTAGTTAAAATCCAGGCGGCTAATCCCCCCGCCTAAGCCGAATTTTGCAACGCTAGTATATTGATTATGTTAGGGTTTATGATTGTCCTTTATTATTTTGTTAGTTTAATACATGTGTTCTTCTTGAATTTTGGGGGTTTATTGTACGCTTAGAACTAACATTATAATATCGGTAGACACTAGTTAAATGTATATGGATCAACAATTGCAGGTGGTTTTCTGTATCTGTTTCTCGGTTTGCTTGGTCTAATAACCCCCCCCCCCCCCTCCCTCTTAAATTACTGCAAGGAACAGCTACTTATTAAGTCGTTGTAATGAGCCTCTCAATGGGCTAACCACTATGAATGGAAGTTAAACTATTATTAAGGATGTAGTCCCTTGTATGGTTTTGATGCTGATAATTTGGAAAGTAAGTGTATATGGAGGTAATGATATTAGCAATTGCGGGTGGTTTTGTCATTTGTGTAACTGTTTCTCGCTCGGTTTGCTTGCTCTAATACCCCCCCCCCCCCCACCCCACCCAACTTAAACCACTGCAAGTTGTAAGTTGTAATGAGCCTTTCAATGGGCTAACCGCTATGAATGGAAGTTAAACTATTTTTAAGGGTAGCCCTTGTATAGGTTTGATGCTGGTGTAGTTGGTTTTTCTCCCTACTACTAAGTTGGGTTGGCTACATGTATAGGAGATATTATATTATATGACCTTATGAAAATGTACATGGAGTTAGCGAGATCTGTTATAGCTTGTGGGTCATGTGCAGTTATTTATTGATTGGATTGCTCAATAGATCTGTTGGGATCACCGCAAAAGCCCTTCTTTGCTAGTTCTTAAAGAGCTTCTCGGTTGGGTTTGCCTCTATTACGTTTTGAGCTATTGAGCTCGCTTGTTAGCTTAGTAAGTTCAAAATCCTACTTAGATGTCACAAGCAGGGCCTTTTATGTTTTATAGACAAAAAATCATCCACGAATAAGCAAATTTGTTTACAGACGTAAAAATTGTGTTTCACTCTGTTAAGTTGTAGTACGGCCTAGGTTTTCCAGAATTGCACCCAACATTTGGAAAGAAATTATCGGTTCACTAACAATGACAACTCTTTAGTATAAAATTAGTTGGGGTAGGGACTAATCTCATCATCTTTACAATATATATTAGACTTATAAATCTTTATAGTTGTTAGTTATTGTTACAATATATAGGCTTATAAATCTCATCATCTTTACAATATATAGGCTTATAAATCTGGATGTGAAGCCAAAATTTATTGCAAATAAACTTTGGGTGAGTGTGATGAACAAAGATTGTATTTTTTGGCAATCAACAGGTTAATACAAATATGTCAATGCAATCCTCAGTTGTCTTGCAAGAGATTCAAGAGACACTTGGAGGCTTTTTTACCGGAATTTCATTGTCTAGTTGGTCTCTTTTAGAGAGAAGTTACTGGGTAAATTTTCGCAAATCACTGCGCTATAAGCCCTTAGGTGTGCGTTCTCTTAATGAACTCCTTGAAAAGATGGGCAACATGGTGGTGGTGTTTGAAGAGCGAAATAGCAAGATGAAATATGTGATGTCTGCTCCTATTGTAGAAACCAGACGACAAGTCTATTTGAAGGATGAAGTTCAAGAATTATTCACCAGGCATGGTGGTGAAATCATGTTCGATTCTTTTGAGGATTTTTACAAGAAACACTTTGCTAGTGAATTTCACTATGATTTCTATGCTTTGACCGGTCTTGATAATCTTTGTGAAGTCTTGAAAGATATTCTGGTAGTGGAATTAGATCCCTCAGGAGCGAAGGTGATAAAGTTGCTCAGACGCTACAATTTAAGAAAAAGGAAGAGATGGATGTAAAATTGAAAGTTTTATTTGGCAACTCATTTGATCAAAATCAATGTTTGCTTATATGCCGTCATAAAACTGGTAATCACTATTATAAATTATCACTATGGAGCATATGATCTGATTGAATGTTGCTATCCTATCCTCCTTTACGATAGATAGTTGCAACTGCCTACTTTTAGTTTACCATTCATCTGGTTGTCAATGAGTCACGTTGGAGGAGTGTTTGCATATAGTTATCATCTCCTGTTTGACTTCATTTTCTGGTACTAGGATATACAAAGTTGCGTCTACTTTTTATCCAACTTCCTCTTCACTTGAAAATTTGTCTTCGTGTCTTGACAAACGATGTGGCAGCTAGCCTCGACTTTTTTGGTCCTTCAATTCCTTGAGGAAGCTTGTGCTATATACCAGCAATTTAATTTGATTTTATTATCTTTACAAATGCATTGAATCCCTGTGGAATTGATTCGTACGAGTTGAAAAAATGTGTTTCGGGCGAGTTGAAAACATGTATGTTTTGTAGTTTTTTCAATGGGGTTGACACTCTTTCCTCCATAAATTGCCTCTATTTTTGTGTTTTTCCTTACTACAACAACTGTGACACTAATTCTCATATATAAACTGTATAAAAGAAACAAAACAAGACAATTTTTTATTTATAAAACTAGCTAATGAAAATAAAACTACAACTAATAAAGAATAATGAACATTAAAAAAAGTGCATGTAACTCTGTTACCTTGACAACACGACACCGTTAGTTCTTTATGATCTACATAATCAAAATTCGATATTACATTCTTAGGGATAGAGGACACATGCGCTCGAGTTCATAAGGTTGCGACTGAGTTACCTTTAGTTGCTCAAATTCTATAGGAGCAGCTAGACTACAAGATACTAATAAAGTTAACTTGACTTTTAGAATATAATCTACTTTAAAGCTTAATGTAATATGGCTTGCTCATTACTGTTATGTTATACGGAGTAGTTTTGTAACCCCAACGAATAAGGGTAAATATTATCTAAATTATCGAATAGATTATTTATTAATGTATTTTGTGTGGTATGCTTAAAAGCAAATTAAATCATTACATGTCGTTAAACTTGCTTAATGGGCTTCTAACTCATACTTTTGGGCTGTGAGCTAACAAGTTATTGACTCGTGGAATAAAAAGAGGAACCGGCATTATGATTACGTTGGAGCTTTTGTTCTTTGGTTTTTCAAGCGTAGGTTAAACTTGCTTAATTCAGGTTTGAATTTTCATCTTACTGACAACTTTTTGTGTTTTTTGCTTAATTATGTGTTAGGTGGAGCCATTTAGTGGATGATTATTTGTTGAATGTGTGAGTTAGGCTATTCTTAATCAAGCTCTACTGATAGTTATTAGCCTGTTATGATATGGGGATCGCTATTTGACATTAACCGGAACTTGCAGGCGCCTATTTAAGAAAGACCATTCTTGCTTAGTTGGTAATGTATTGTCTATGTAAGTTTTTACATGTTAGGGTTAGCATGATTAGTTTTTTTTTTTTTTTTTTTTGGTAAAGGGGATTCCCCAGTAAATTTTACAAATAATGAAACTTTATTTACAAACAAAATGGAGGTATCCCACATTATGGATAAAACAACGAACACCTACATGACCGTTGCATTAGTTTTCCTTGAATTATAGGTGTAGATGACGGACCCGAAAACCTATTTTACCTTAGCTTAACCACCATTTAATCAGTACTTGATTCACATACAATCATTTACAGTGAGGAGTGTTAAATTTAGATAAATGCACCTTTACCACTCTTTATCGCCAATTCCATGTTCGTCGTTTTATCAGTTTGACTGGGTTAAAAATACAAAAATAACAAAATCATTCTTTTCTTTATTTTCAGTCAATAAAAATAGGAAAATGAAAAATAGTGAGTGCTTATATTCGGGGTACTTGCCATCACTATATGACACGCGTAGGTTAAGTGCCGTGTTAGATTCGGGTTATATGCGTCCTAAAAAATTGAAAATAGAACTATGCCTTTCATTTCATTAGTAAGTTAGCAATTCAATAGATATAAGATATACAAATTGAAACATGCCTTTTATTTTATTACTTGTAAATTGCTTCAGTTTAAGTGCGACGTTAGCCCTGCCTGTTTGAAGCTTAGTTCTATTAAAAAATGTTATTGTGCTACAACTTAGCACATATTTATTACTGTTATGTAGGTAGCACTTTTAGTTAGCTAAAGTGTCTGTGAGTGGTAAAGATCGAAGCTAGTGAGTTTTTTGTAGGGAGATGAAGAAGCGGAAAGTGAAAACGAAAGAAGATACAACTGACAGGATATCAGAGCTTCCTGAATGCATTATTGAAAACATACTATTACGATTGGATCATCCTAAAGAGCGTGTTCGAGTGAGTGTGTTGTCTAAAAAATGGTCTGCTCTAACTGCTTCATTACCCGTGTTAGAATTCAACAGCAGTGATTTTTGGAAATACGATAGTTTCTGTTCTAGTGATGTCAAGGACAGTTTTTACAAGTATATTAAGCATACAGTTTCCAGATTTTGCCAGCAGCAAAATGTGATGAATGCATAAACATTTATAGTCTGTACAGAATCCGCGACTATTGCAGAATTAAAGATCATTGAAGCATGCCTTGAATCAATTCTTCTGAAAGGCCTGAAGGCGTTGAAAATTAAAATCAGGGATAGTTCTTACCGTTTACCTGATATACTCACATCTGCCTCGTCATTAACATCTTTGAAAGTATCTCATTGTGAGTTACCTTCGTCCTTGATGGTTGATGCTGCCAACTTCACGTCTTTGAAAGTGTCGTGGCTTAATAATGTCTGCTTAGATCCACTTGTGATCAAGCATTTGACGGCTAGTTGCCCTCTTCTGGAGGAATTAACTGTTAAATATTGCTATGGTTTTAAGAAATTCTGTGTTTATGAGCAGCTTCAGAATCTTAAAAAAGCTCACTTTTTTTATAATGGTGAAGAAAATGAATTTGAGAGACTAGATATTGAAGCTCCAAATCTCTGTGAATTTAAACTTTGTGAAAGCTACATGGAAGGGAGAGGTGCAACATCTGTGAACTTGGGTTTATGCAAACAGTTAAGGACCTTGCTTTTGCATGGGTATTTTTTCCCAACATCAACTGGGCTTTCGGACTTTTTATCCAACTTCCCCATCCTTGAAAATTTGTCTTTGTGTCTTGTCTATCGATGCAATAGCCTTGCGGTTTCTAGTACTTCCTTGAGGAAATTTGTGCTATATGACGAGTGTGATGAGTGTGATGATGATCTGGAAGGGATTGATATCATGACACCTAATCTGCTTTTACTTAGTTATGCAAATGCAAGGAATTTTCTCAATGAAAACGAGATAATTAAAATTGATTCGGGTGAGTCGAATGCACGTATGGAATGCCACATTATCAATGACGTCGACACTCTTTGGTTCCAGAAATTGAGGCGATTTTTGGAAAAGTCAAATAGATTCAAAGTTTTAAAGCTTGGTAACAATATCTGCGGAAAGGTATTTACCCAAATCATTTGTTTTTTTTTTTTTTATATATACTTGCGAGTTGCGAGCAATGATATAATAACTTAAAAATTAAGTCAACTGTATGTGTCTTTTAGATTTCTGTAGATTTTGAGCAACTAAAAGGAATTCAGTTGCCACCTTATGAACTTGAGCATGTTAAGCTAGCAGAGTGGAAAACAAATGAATGGTCGGTCGTGGACGGTATACTCTGGTGTTGCCGTCCTCGATCTCTAAGTTTGACATCATATTTTTCTTCCATAAGTGATAAAGAACGGAGCTATATCTTGAAGGTAGTAACAATAACATGCATTTTTAATATTTATATCATATTATGTTTGTTGTTCTTTTACACTTTATAATCTTTTTCTATGTCAAGGCTTAATAGAGACATTATTTTTTTTTACAGTTTATATCTGCGAAACTACTTCAACAAGAAGATCAATGTGACAACCGGCAGTTTAGGGAGCTATTTTAAAAACCCGCATTTCAATTTAAGTTCGTTTATAATTTTTATTTGAAATTTTCATTTCACAACGAACTTGTAAGACCTATTTTATGGATATTTTATTTAATGACGTTATGGAATTCGTGAATTATGTTCATAATTCATTTTTGATTATATGATCGGTGATGTATATTCGAATTCTCACTTGGTACTACGTTGACTTTTGCACTAGGATTTCCTAACGACAATTTTATGATTCATCTTAACGAGTCCGATATATATTATTAATTATTTACGAGAGGTTCTCGAGTGATATGGAAGTTTTAAAATGAGTTCGGGTTCGGGCCACATGTTTTTACGATTACCCGCGTTACCCGCTCCACCGTAATAATAATATTATTATTATTATTATTATTATTATTATTATTATTATTATTATTATCATTTATAAAAGAAAAAAAATAAATAATAAAAGTTAAAATGGGTGTGTGTTGGTTCGGTTATCACACACACACAAACCCACTCACACTCACTTATTTCTCATCTCTCTCTCATCTATTTCTTCCCCATCTCTTAAACCTAGCCGCCGCCGACCAAAATCCGGCCACCACCGCTGTTTTACCGACCACCCAACAAAACTAATACCACCATTTTATTCCCCTCTTTCCCCTCTTTCTTTTGGTATAAGAAACTCACCCTAGAACCATCATTAACACCACCAAATCTCTACTTATCCATTCAAATTTGTGGTAGTTTTCTAGATCCGTGCTTTTGGAAGATTAAGAAGGTGAGAAGGAAGCTATTCATGGGTTTTGGGAGCCACGTATTGGCTTTTATCCGTGGCTACACGGATAATATTATGGAGAATCGAAATGGGTTTTAATGGAAATGATGTTTTTTTTGTGATTAAAAGATAGTTTGGTATCCGGTTTCATAGTTTGGTCGTGGTTGACTCGGAACCGAGAGCAAAGCTCTTGGCTTAATTTTTTTTGTTGGTTCGAAGCCTTGTGTGGCTATGGTCCTTTGATGATGATTGATTGATTGGTTGTTGTTGTCGAGGGTGGTGTACCTCGATCCGATGCTAGCCGAGACCATGTGGTCTCGGGGTTTCTCTTGTGCTCTTTGGCCATACCGAGACCCTCAAGGGGTTCTCGTTGAGTGTGGTTCGAGCCTATTGGCTCGTATGGTTAATGTGATTCGACCCTTGAGGGTCGCGGCTTTTAGCCGAGTACCACTTTGTTGCCGAATGGACCATTGGGTCGAATGGTTTACATGGTCACTTTGTTTTGGCTCTTGTGAGCTATATGTTACTTGTGATGTTTGATTCGAGTCCAAGTGACTCGCGGTTCGGAGCCGAGGCTCAAGTGAGTCGAGGGCTCGGGTCGGCTTGGTAAACCGACCCACACATTAACTTGGTTAATGTTATATACTTGTAATAATAATTGTGAACTTGGTTATATTGTTGTGATATTTATTTATCGGCCGAATACTTTGGTTGAGTCGAGACCATTGTGGTCTCGACATGGGATATAATTATTGGTAATTGAGGAGTTGTTGACGAAAGTGATTGGGGACCGATTGTGAGACGGTCGTTAGATTGACGGAGATAGGTTAGTCGGGTGCCGTAGTCGGACCCTATTGTTGTAGCCCGTGGTTTGAGATTGTGATTGGACGGAGAATTGTTATTTATGACTTTTGCTTATTATTGGACTTGGACAATGAGCCGAGAGTCATGACTCGGACATATGACCATTTCGTATAACTCAATAACTATTAAAAATCGAAACGAGAATAATAAAACTCGTAATAATAATTATTGATAATATGAACGTTTATATGAAAGTATATACGTGAATAACGTATATATAACTATATAAACGCGTATATTAATAATAATAATAATCACGAGTCGTATTATAAATAATACGATTAGATATATATTAGGCTACGAAAGTGGCGTAATATTATTAAACGTATTACTATTATAAAAATTGTGTTATAAAACGGGAAACTCCCGACAATTATGAAACGTTTAATAAAATGTCACTTTGGATATATAACGGATAAACTTATTGAGTTAGGCGAAGTTGTTGTCATTCGGGTCCAGGTAAGTTACTATTTGTGACGTTTGTGTTGTCACGAATATATGACGACTAATATAGATGTTTTCTATAATTAAATAACCACTTAACCGTAAGGTTGAGCCGGGTTATTTGGCTATATAAAACGAACATATTAGTGGGCATCGTATCCTACGACGCCCATAAGTTGTAGTATATGTAAAGTGTAATAGATTGCGAGTGTATATATCGGGAAATCTGGCCAATTTGACGATATATATGAGGAATTTATTAAACTATGATATATACTATATAGTAATTATGTGCTATGTGCTTTAGATTGGGTGTAATCTTGGAACGGTATGTTACGTAAATAAATATGAGGATTATCAAATCGACGGATTTGGTAAACTTTGGCGATTTATTTAAATGATATATTGGGCTAATATTAGACCTATGGTTTAATTATTTTTCTTCATGTGATCTTTTTGGTTTGTTTTGAGTCGACCCACCACCCGTATGGATACCAAACGCAAATACACCAAACTAATATGAAATGGATTTTCGGAAATAAAACGGATTCTCGTCCGGGTTTGGGAATATTATATATTTGAGGAAATGATTTCTGAAAGAGTTAATATTGTTAGGTCGTGCCAAGTCCGTAGTTGCTGTTTCGTGAGTTATCATACATCTTATTTCTACCTACCTCGTCTTGCTATTTTTCTGGACTTGAGGTGAGTCATAGCCCCACTTTTTACTCTTGAACTATGTTTTCAATACTTGGGGTGAGAAACGTGCAAATCATTTTACGTGGACTATTATCGCTTTTATATTCTTTCTAAACTTGCTATGCGTATGGACTAGGATCTATTGTCAGCTTTAGTCACACATGTCGTGTGTACTATTCAAGGTTGGCTTATTTGGTTATTGGTGGATTGTCAGCTTTAGTCACATATATGTTGTGTGTACTAGTCAAGGTTGATTTATTTGGTTATTGGTGGTTTGTCAGCTTTAGTCACATATATGTTGTGTGTACTATTCAAGGTTGACTTATTTAGATACTGTAGTGTGCACCTATAGGTTATTAATATTTCGGAGGTTATCCGAGTTATTATTGGTATTGCGGGGACTACCCGAATATCTATGTTAGTACGGAAGGGTATCCGTGTGTTTTGTTAGTACGGAAGGGTATCCGTGTGTTTTGTTGGAGCGGAGGGTATCCGCAGGCTTTTAGCGAATCCTTAGTCTAGCTAGCAAGCGTTTTGCGTATATGTCCACTATATTGTTAGTTGAATTTAAACCTATGATCTCACCAGCGAAAGCTGACTTTTAGCACGTTTTCTCAGGTAATTAAGTGTTGAGATGCATGCTTGGAATGGAAGGCTCGGCCAAGGCATACGGTTTATGGATCTATTTTTCTAAACTCTGATAATTATATTTGGACCTATTGTTATTTTATTTTGGGCCTGACACTGAATGATGTTGGGATAAATGTAAACCTTAAAACCCCGTTTTGGTTGTGTTTTTATTATGTTTACTTTATCTTGTTCTATATTGTCTTGTGTTGGATACCAATCCCCGTAGCACCCCGAAAGCTTGTTGAGTCTTCCGCTGTATCAAATTTTGGGGGTGTTACAATCAAGGCACCACTAATATTCGAATCGAGTGGTCAGTTCCTTCCAAAGCCAAAATCTGCTTCAGTTGGAAGTTAATGCCCAAATTACCTGATCATTATGAACAAACACTCACCTTCATAAAGGAAGAAGGTCCGTACACTATTGCTCCTTTTTATATATCAGCTAATTTTGTATGCATGTATATAACATGTTCTTTTACTTCTTCTAATTCTTGTTACATTTCTGAATGGTTGTCAGGAAGAAGAAAAGAATGAAAAAGTCAAAGGTCTGCAAATGTTGAGATCGCGTGATCCTTTGAATTGAGGAATCGTTCAGTGACGTTTGGAAGTAACTTAAAGTAAAGTACTGGTACATTTGAATTTCTAGTGATGGTTAACAATCTGATAACCGAGTTGTCCTATATATCTGGGAAACTTTGGTTACGTTACTGATTGTTTGATGATGTTTATGTGTTGGGTGATTGATTCGACTTTGTTTTGCTATACTGCTTTTTAGTTTTTACTTTGGGTGGTATTATTTTGACAGTGCACATTTTGGGCATGTGGCCTGCTCTTTTAGTTTAGTTTCCGTTGTTTCTTGTCGCTTTTAGTTTACCAGTATGCTTATGTGATTGAATAATCAGACTTTTAAGTTGTTAAATGCAACAAAGATGTAACTATCTACTTTCATTGATATAAGCGGTAAATAATTGCTGAAATACTATAAGCACACCCAGTTTCGTTATAATATTTACAGTTTCCATCTCCTAAACATTACTAAAAAAGAGTTGATAAATATTGTCACATTGAGTAGTAATGCTTTCAAAAAACATCAATACAGAAGAGCCCATACACAGAATACAACCACTGGCATCAGCTCGTCTACACTTGGTATCATTGTATGCATATACAAATTTACGGTTTTCCAGTTAGACCCTCATCATGTGTCGCGTCATTAACGTCTTTGAAAATGTCTAGGCATGTATACTATACCTTCATCTTTGATGGTTGATGATGCTAACTTTAAGTCTTTGAAGGTGTTTCGGTTTTATCTAGTCCCTTTAGATTCACATCTGATCGAGCATTTTCTCGCTAGTTGCCCTCTTCCTGAGGAACTAACTGTTAAATTTTACTCTGGTCTTGACAATTTCTGTGTTTATGGGCGGCTTCAAATCTATGTGAATGACAACTTTTAGTAAAATATGTGGAAGGATGAGATGCACCCATCTAAACTCTAAAGGGCTTTCCGCCTTTCCGACTTTTTATCCAACTTCCCTTTCCTTGAAAATTTGTCTGTGTCTTGACAAACGATGTGGCAGCTAGCCTCGAGCTTTTTGGTCCTTCAATTTCTTGAGGAGCCTTGTGCTATATAACAACAATGAGCAAGCCATATATATTACATAAAGCTTTAATTTGATTTTATTATCATTAAAAATGCATTGAATCACTCTGGAAGTGGTTCATGCAAGTTGAAAAAATGTGTTTCTGGCGAGTTGACACTCTTTCCTCCATAAATTGAGGCGATTTTTGGAGAAGACAAATAGATTCAATGTATAAACTGTATAAAAGAAACAAAACACGACAATTTTTTATTTATAAAACTAGCTAATGAAATTAATTTTTTATTGACAACACGACACCTTAGTTCATTATGATCTACATAATCAAAACTCGATATTACATCCTTAGGGATAGAGGACGGCAACACCAAAGTACACCGCCCACGACTGCTGTCTATTTTATGGTCTCCCGTTCTAGCTCAACATACTCGAGTTCATAAGGTTGTGACTGAGTTACCTATAGTTGCTCAAATTCTATAGCAGCATACTTCAAGATACAAATAAAGTTAACTTGACTTTTAGAATGTAATATGGCTTGCTCATTGCTGTTATGTTATAGTTTTGTAACCCCAACGAATAAGGGTAATATTATCTAAATTATCAAATTGATTATTTATTAATGTATTTTGTAAAGCAAATTAAATCATTATATGTCTTTAAACTTGCTTAATGGGCTTCTAACTCGTACTTTTGGGCTGTAAGCTCACAATAAAAAGATGAACCGGCATTACGATTACTTTTTAGCTTTTGTTTTTTCAATCAAAGGTTTTAACGAGACTAAAACCATTGTTAATTCAGGTTTGATTTTTTCATCTTACTGACAACTTTTTGTGTTTTTGTGTTTAGTTGATGATTTTTTGTACATGGATCGCTAATAGACGCACCTAGTACTCATCCTAATCAACCATCAGCAACATATTCATATCCATCGGTGAACAGTTACTTTTTCAATTCCAATATCGTATTCTCATCATATACATTTGTCTGTTTGTTTTATAATCATTCAATCGGTACCTAATATTCAAAATTAGGGTTTGATTCATTTTTATTGGATTAAAGTTTTTTCAGTGCTACCACTTAGTTAGTTTTTGTCTTCCCAAGCGTCAGGTAAACAAAAACATCTACTAGTAATTATTATCCTGCTTCAGTTTAGATTTACTATTTAAAGTTGCAAAAATCGCTAGGCGCTAGCCGGGCGGCCACGTAGCGAGGAGATTAATCGGATTCGATTTTTTGTATATAAAATTTTGAAACTATAAATTTAATTGGCTGATTTTTTACCAAACCGATTAGTTAAAATCCTGGCGGCTAATCCCCCCGCCTAAGCCGAATTTTGCAACGCTAGTATATTGATTGTGTTAGGGTTTATGATTGTCCTTTATTATTTTGTTAGTTTAATACATGTGTTCTTCTTGAATTTTGGGGGTTTATTGTACGCTTAGAACTAACATTATAATATCGGTAGACACTAGTTAAATGTATATGGAGTTAAAATAATATCAACAATTGCAGGTGGTTTTCTGTATCTGTTTCTCGGTTTGCTTGCTCTAATACCCCCCCCCCCCCCTCCGTCTTAAATTACTGCAAGGACCAGCTACTTATTAAGTCGTTGTAATGAGCCTCTCAATGGGCTAACCACTATGAATGGAAGTTAAACTATTATTAAGGGTATAGTCCCTTGTATGGTTTTGATGCTGATAATTTGGAAAGTAAGTGTATATGGAGGTAATGATATTAGCAATTGCGGGTGGTTTTGTCATTTGTGTAACTGTTTCTCGCTCGGTTTGCTTGCTCTAATACCCCCCCCCCCCCAACTTAAACCACTGCAAGTTGTAAGTTGTAATGAGCCTTTCAATGGGCTAACCGCTATGAATGGAATTTAAACTATTTTTAAGGGTAGCCCTTGTATAGGTTTGATGCTGGTGTAGTTGGTTTTTCTTCCTACTACTAAGTTGGGTTGGCTACATGTATAGGAGATATTATATTATATGACCTTATGAAAATGTACATGGAGTTAGCGAGATCTGTTATAGCTTGTGGGTCATGTGCAGTTATTTATTGATTGGATTGCTCAATAGATCTGTTGGGATCACCGCAAAAGCCCTTCTTTGCTAGTTCTTAAAGAGCTTCTCGGTTGGGTTTGCCTCTATTAAGTTTTGAGCTATTGAGCTCGCTTGTTAGCTTAGTAAGTTCAAAATCCTACTTAGATGCCACAAGCAGAGCCTTTTATGTTTTATAGACAAAAAATAATCCACGAATAAGCAAATTTGTTTGCAGACGTAAAAATTGTGTTTCACTCTGTTAAGTTGTAGTACGGCCTAGGTTTTCCAGAATTGCACCCAACATTTGGAAAGAAATTATCGGTTCACTAATAATGACAACTCTTTAGTATAAAATTAGTTGGGAGTAGGGACTAATCTCATCATCTTTACAATATATATTAGACTTATAAATCTTTATAGTTGTTATTTATTGTTACAATATATAGGCTTATAAATCTCATCATCTTTACAATATATAGGCTTATAAATCTGGATGTGAAGCCAAAATTTATTGCAAATAAACTTTGGGTGAGTGTGATGAACAACGATGCAGATAATTGTATTTTTTGGCAATCAACAGGTTAATACAAATATGTCAACGCAATCCTCAGTTGTCTTGCAAGAGATTCAAGAGACACTTGGAGGCTTTTTTACCGGAATTTCATTGTCTAGTTGGTCTCTTTTAGAGAGAAGTTACTGGGTAAATTTTCGCAAATCACTGCGCTATAAGCCCTTAGGTGTGCGTTCTCTTAATGAACTCCTTGAAAAGATGGGCAACATGGTGGTGGTGTTTGAAGAGCGAAATAGCAAGATGAAATATGTGATGTCTGCTCCTATTGTAGAAACCAGACGACAAGTCTATTTGAAGGATGAAGTTCAAGAATTATTCACTAGGCATGGTGGTGAAATCATGTTCGATTCTTTTGAGGATTTTTACAAGAAACACTTTGCTAGTGAATTTCACTATGATTTCTATGCTTTGACCGGGCTTGATAATCTTTGTGAAGTCTTGAAAGATATTCTGGTAGTGGAATTAGATCCCTCAGGAGCGAAGGTGATAAAGTCGCTCAGACGCTACAATTTAAGAAAAAGGAAGAGATGGATGTAAAGGTAGAGGGTTGCCGGACATATGAAGAAGATGATATTTTACTTTCTCGATCTTTGGGTAAAAGTATTTTTTGTTGGATCGTTTCAGGAGCGAGCAAGCTTCTATCTTAGTTTTATCGGTTTGAATGATTATTATACTTCCATGTCAAACTTATCTGTTTATATATTCAAACCTTGTTGGATCGTTTCAGACTCCTCGTTTTGTTGAGTCAATTGAAAGTTTTATTTGGCAACTCAATTGATCAAAATCAATGTTTGCTTATATGCCGTCATAAAACTGGTAATCACTATTATAAATTATCACTATGGAGCATATGATCTGATTGAATGTTGCTATCCTATCCTCCTTTACGATAGATAGTTGCAACTGCCTACTTTTAGTTTACCATTCATCTGGTTGTCAATGAGTCACGTTGGAGGAGTGTTTGCATATAGTTATCATCTCCTGTTTGACTTCATTTTCTGGTACTAGGATATACAAAGTTGCGTCTACTTTTTATCCAACTTCCCCTTCACTTGAAAATTTGTCTTCGTGTCTTGACAAACGATGTGGCAGCTAGCCTCGACTTTTTTGGTCCTTCAATTCCTTGAGGAAGCTTGTGCTATATACCAGCAATGAGCAAGCCATATTGCATTTAGCTTTAATTTGATTTTATTATGGGTGATGATACTTACACCAAAAAAATTGATGCACACATCACAATATCACATCATTAATGCATATAGTACAACATGATATTGCATAAATTGTGGTGTATGTATCACTTTTTATGGTGTAAGTATCAACACCCTTTTATTATCTTTACAAATGCATTGAATCCCTGTGGAAGTGATTCGTACGAGTTGAAAAAATGTGTTTCGGGCGAATTGAAAACATGTATGTTTTGTAGTTTTTTCAATGGGGTTGACACTCTTTCCTCCATAAATTGCATCTAGTTTTGTATTTTTCCTTACTACAACAACTGTGACACTAATTCTCATATATAAACTGTATAAAAGAAACAAAACAAGACAATTTTTTATTTATAAAACTAGCTAATGAAAATAAACTACAACTAATAAAGAATAATGAACATTAAAAGTGCATGTAACTCTGTTACCTTGACAACACGACACCGTTAGTTCTTTATGATCTACATAATCAAAATTCGATATTACATTCTTAGGGATAGAGGACGGCAACACCAAAGTACACCACCCACGATGTTAGGATTTGGGAGCAAATAATCAGTGGCAAAAGTATAGTAGCAGCAGTTCAAAAACAGAAGCACAAAATTCAGAATAGGAAGAACAAGAGTTGTAGCTAAAATTGGTATTTTCTTATTCACTAAAAAGGTCTGAGGTTACAGCTTTGGTTATATAAGTAATATAACCGACATAAAAAACAACCGACATACAAAGAGAATTTTCCAGATATTTAGTAACTAGTGCACGAAAATTACCAAACTGCCCTTACAAAGCAAATTACTAAAATACCCTTAGGAGTATAAGTCACAACATCTAACAATCTCCACCTTGACTTTAGCTCCTAAGTAACACTATATTTCCAATTGTCGATATTGAGCAAATCCAAACAGTGACGAAACTTGCTCAAAGGAACCGGTTTGGTAAACACATCTGCAGGATTGTCTTGAGTGCCAATCTTCTTCACTTTGATTCTTCTTTCCGTACGAATAAAGTGATAACGAACATCTATGTGTTTAGTCCGGTCATGGTATACTTGATCTTTAGCCAAACAAATAGCACTCATGCTATCGCAAAACAAGGTCGCTTGATCTTGTGGGAAACCAAGATCTTCGATCAAACCTTTCAACCAAATTGCTTCCTTCGCTGCTTCCGTTAAAGCCATATACTCGGCTTCAGTAGTAGATAAAGCTACTGATGGTTGTAATGTAGCTTTCCAACTTACAACCGAATTTCCAATGGTGAAAACATAACCTGTCAAGGATCTTCTAGCATCAAGATCCGCAGCATAATCCGAATCTGAATAGCCGGCAACCAAATATTCACGTTCACCACCGTAAATAAGGCCAACATCAGATGTCCCTTTCAAATAACGAAAAATGCGTTTCACCGCATTCCAATGCTCTTTTCCGGGATGAGCCATATATCGTGACACAACACTCATCGCGTGAGCTATATCCGGCCTTGTACAAACCATAGCATACATCAAACTTCCAACAGCACTAGCATAGGGTATTCGGGACATATACTCTATTTCTGCTTCACTTTGAGGTGCACAAGCAGTAGATAAACGAAAACTTGCTGAGGAAGGAGTATTTACCGATTTTGCCGAACTCATGCCAAAACGAGAAATAATCTTCTCGATATAACTTTTCTGTGATAAGAAAAGCTTACCATGTTTTCGATCTCGAATTATTTCCATACCCAAAATCTTCCGAGCTGCTCCCAAGTCTTTCATATCAAATTCTGTGTTGAGAAGAGTCTTCAAATTATTAACCTCCTCTATGTCTTTAGCCGCTATGAGCATATCATCAACGTACAAGAGCAAATAGATAAGAGATCCAGACGGTGCCTTTTTATTATAGACACAACAATCATAAGCACTTCTACTAAAACCATGCTTTACCATAAAGCTATCAAATCTCTTGTACCATTGTCTCGGCGACTGCTTCAAACCATAGAGAGATTTACGAAGCTTACAAACGTAGTCTTCTTTTCCTTGAACAACGAAACCTTCGGGTTGACTCATATAAATTTCTTCCTCAAGGTCACCGTGAAGAAATGCGGTCTTTACATCTAATTGTTCCAACTCTAAGTTGTGATGTGCTACTAAGGATAGTAACACCCGAATAGATGTATGACGTACCACTGGGGAGAAAATCTCATTGTAATCGATTCCCTCCTTTTGGCTATATCCCTTTGCGACCAAACGTGCCTTGAATCTAATGATGTCCGAATCCAGTAAGCCGGTTTTCATTTTGAAAACCCACTTACAACCAATAACTTTCCTTCCTTTAGGTAGTTGCACCAATTCCCATGTATTGTTCTTATAAAGAGATTCTATCTCTTCACTCATAGCCGCAATCCACATATCAGACTCTTTAGAAGTAATAGCCTCTCGATAAGTAGCAGGTTCAAGAGACTCCACCTCTTCAGCTACTTGTAATGCGTATGCGACATAGTCCTCAAAACCAAATCGACTTGGGGCTTTTGCATTTCTACGAGGTCTATCATGGGCTATAGACCTATCTTGCTCATGTTCCAAATGTGGTGAATTTGGTTGATCATCTTCATCAACTACCGGTGAAGTAACATCGTGGTCCATCTCTTCTGGAACAACGTGCTCCACCTGTTTAGGAGCATCCTCCACCTTCTCGGAAACACCCTCTTCAGGCTTCGATTCATGTGGATCTTGTTTCACACGAAACAAGTAATCCTCATCAAATGTCACGTCTCGGCTAAGAATGACTCTCCTTTCAGATGGTGACCAAATTCGATAGCCTTTAACCCCATCACCGTATCCCAAGAAAATTCCTTTCTTGGCTCTCGGATCTAACTTTCCTTCACTAACATGATAATACGCAGGGCATCCAAAAACACGAAGCTTCGAATAATCCGCGGGCTTCCCGGACCAAACTTCAATGGGAGTCTTACAATCAATAGCGGTGGCAGGAGACCTATTGATTAGATAGCAAGCCGTATTGAGTGCTTCAGCCCAATAACTTCTATTTAATCCGGCATTCAACAATAAGCATCGAGCTCTCTCTAACAGAGTCATGTTCATTCGTTCAGCTACCCCGTTTTGTTGAGGAGTGTAACGAACCGTATAATGCCTAGCAATTCCTTCATCTCTGCAAAATTCATCAAACTCTCTTGAACAAAACTCCAAACCATTATCAGTACGAAGACGCTTGATCTTCCTTCCAGTTTGGTTTTCAATAAGAACCTTCCAATTCTTAAATTTCTCAAACGCCTGACTCTTGTGTTTCATCATAAACACCCACGTCATTCTTGAGAAATCATCAATGATTGAGAGAAAATATCGAGCACCACCAAGAGAAGGTACTCGAGAAGGCCCCCAACAATCCGCATGAAGATAATCAAGAATCGCCTTCGTCTGATGAATTGCCTTCGAGAAACTCACCCGCTTTTGTTTCCCGATGACACAATGCTCACAAAACTCCAAATTAGCCACCTTGTGGCTATCAAGTAGTCCCCGTTTGCTCAATATGACCATGCCTTTTTCGCTCATGTGACCAAGGCGCATATGCCACAACATAGTCAAGTCTGAATTACTTTTCTCTGAACAAGATACAGAAGCGGAACCTGTGATCGTTTCACCCTGTAAAGTGTAAAGAGAAGAAGTACCTTTTATTGCTTTCATAACCACCAAAGCACCTTTCGAAACACGGAGTACACCATTCTCACTAGTGTATTTGAAACCTTTCGAGTCCAACATACCTAGTGAGATCAAATTCTTCTTAAGATCTGGAACATGGCGAACATCAGTGAGGGTTCTAACAACTCCATCATGCATCTTAATTTGAATTGTTCCAATGCCAACAACTTTGCACGGTGAATCATTACCCATGAAGACATGCCCGCCATCGAATTCTTCATATGTCACGAACCAATCCCGATTGGGACTCATATGAAAAGAACAAGCAGAATCCATGATCCAAGCAATAGGTGTACCTTTATAATCAACTACTGATAGTACCAAATCGCGTTCCGAACCGGAGTCGCCATTAGCCACAGCCGCTACCTGACCTTTTTCCTTCAGTTTAGGACAATTGTACTTCCAATGGCCTTCCTCTTTGCAATAATTACAAGCATCTCGAGGATTTGATCCTCGAGGTCTCGACTTTGATCTATCTTTATATCTCCCTTTTCCTTTGCCTCTTTGTGTTCGGTGTCTACCCCTATCATGGCCCCTATCATGACTTGTAGCTGATAAGCCGACGGGTTGAGATTCCGAAGTTCCCGATGCTTGATGACGAAGCTCTCGGGAATGCAAAGCAGATCGAACATCTTCTAATGTGATGGTTTCTTTACCAACGACAAAGGAATTTACAAAGTTCTCAAACGAGGGAGGCAACGATACTAGAAGAATAAGAGCCGCATCTTCATCATCAATCTTGACATCCACATTTTTCAAATCCATCAAGATTGAATTCAATGCATCAAGATGATCTTTTAATGCTGAGCCCTCTTTCATTCTAAGAGAAAACAAACGTTGCTTCAGTAGCAACTTATTCGTCAACGACTTCGTCATATAAAGCTTTTCTAATTTATTCCACACACCGGCAGCCGTTTCCTCATCAGCAACCTCGTAAAGAACCTCATCTGATAAAGATAGCAAAATAGTGGAATGGGCCTTTTCATCTTGTGAGGCATATTTCGCATCGGTCATATCAGCCGGTTTGGGTCCGGCTAGAGGAGCCCAAATACCTTGTTGTTTCAATAAGGCTCGAACTTTAATTCGCCATAAACTAAAATTACTTTTGCCATTAAACTTCTCAATACTACTAAGTGATGGTGATTGTGCTTGAGAAGCCATAATTAGTCAAATGGGTTTTGCTACTAAATAACAAACAATTGCCCTAATAACTGCTATGGAGCAAAGGCCAGAGTATAAAACCCAACAAGGAGTCAATCCACAAAACCAAATTCTAATTGTTCCCAAATCCTAATCAACAAACTCCTTCAACTTATCAAACAAGCAGAAGCAAAATCAATTGAGCAACAACAAAGCAACAAACCTGATGTCTTCAACTAATGAATCAGCCAGCCGCCAAACACCAAACGAATGTCAAGAAATTGATTCTTGAAATCAACCAGAAGCTGAACTTGATTCCCCAAACACGAATTGATATATGATCAGGTAACCCAAAACGAATCCACAACCTCAAACAATTGAAACTTGCTTCAAAACAATCAATTGGCTCTGATACCAATTTGTTAGGATTTGGGAGCAAATAATCAGTGGCAAAAGTATAGTAGCAGCAGTTCAAAAACAGAAGCACAAAATTCAGAATAGGAAGAACAAGAGTTGTAGCTAAAATTGGTATTTTCTTATTCACTAAAAAGGTCTGAGGTTACAGCTTTGGTTATATAAGTAATATAACCGACATAAAAAACAACCGACATACAAAGAGAATTTTCCAGATATTTAGTAACTAGTGCACGAAAATTACCAAACTGCCCTTACAAAGCAAATTACTAAAATACCCTTAGGAGTATAAGTCACAACATCTAACACACGATGCTGTCTATTTTATGTTCTCCCATTCTAGCTCAACATGCTCGAGTTCATAAGATATTGCGACTGAGTTACCTTTAGTTGCTCAAATTCTATAGGAGCAGACTACAAGATACAAATAAAGTTAATTTGACTTTTAGAATATAATCTACTTAAAAGCTTAATGTAATATGGCTTGCTCATTGCTGTTATGTTATAGTTTTGTAGCCCCAACGAATAAGGGTAATATTATCTAAATTATCAAATTGATTATTTATTAATATATTTTGTAAAGCCAATTAAATCATTATATGTCGTTAAACTTGCTTAATGGGCTTCTAACTCATACTTTTGGGCTGTGAGCTAACAAATTATTGACTCGTGGAATAAAAAGAGGAACCGGCATTACGATTACGTTGGAGCTTTTGTTCTCTGGTTTTTCAAGTTTTAACGAGACTAAAACCATTGTTAATTCAGGTTTGAATTTTCATCATACTGACAATTTTTTGTGTTTTTTGCTTAATTATGTGTTATGTATGAGCCATTCAGTGGATGATTATTTGTTGAATGTGTAATTGTCATGGTTACGTACCAAAGATCTCTGTGAGTTAGGTTATTCTTAATCATGCTTTACTGATAGTTATTAGCCTGTTATAATATGGGGATCGCTATTTGACTATAACCGGAACTTGCACGCGCCTATTTAAGTAAGACCATTCTTGCTTAGTTGGTATGTCTATGTAAGTTTTTACATGCTGGGGTTAGGATGATTATCTTTTTTTTTTTTTTTTTTTTTTTTTTTTTTTTTTGGAAAGGAGATTCCCCGGTAAATCCGACATACCGGAGAACATGAATAAACAAAAAATAAACCAAACGCGAGACAAAACAGCCAAACCATAACTCCCAAGACACAGCTCAATTTTTTATTGTTAGCATGACCGTTTCATTAGTTTTCCTTGAATTACAGATGACGGACTAGAAAACCTATTTTACCTTATCTTAACCACCATTTAATCAATACTTGATTCGCATACAATCATTTATAGTTAGGAGTGTTAAATCTAGCTAAATGCACCTTTACCACGCTTTATCGCCAATTCCATGTTCGTCGTTTTATCAGTTTGACTGGGTTAAAAATACAAAAATAACAAAATCATTCTTTTCTTTATTTTCGGTCAATAAAAATAGGAAATTCAAAAATAGTGAATGCTTAGAGTATTCTAGTAAATAATTCCTGTCGTACTAACTATGTCATTCAACCAGTGTTTGCTAACATCCATGGTACTTGCCATCAGTATATGACACGCGTAGATACACTCCCTTAAGGCTGTAAAACTCATATCTAAAGATAGTGTATAACTAAATCTAATCGAAATTGGGTGCTAACTTCCGTGTTAGATTCGTGTTATAAGTGTCCTAGAAAATTTAAAATAGAACTATGCCTTTTATTTCGTTAGTAAGTTAGCAATTCAATAAGATATAAGACATACAAATAGAAACATGCCTTTTATTTCGTTACTTGTAAAGATATAATTGTTTCAGTTTAAGTGCAAAATAAGCCTTGTTTGAAGCTGACTTTTATAATAAAGTTATGGTGCTACAACTGATTATCAATTATTATGTAGGTAGCACAAGCATAATTTCGGAAGTTAGTTAAAGTGTCTGTGAGTTGTGAAAATAGACGAAGCTAGTGAGTTTTTTGTAGGGAGATGAATAAGCGGAATGTGAAAATGAAAGAAGATACAACTGACAGGATATCAGAGCTTCCTGAATGCATTATTGAAAACATACTATTACGATTGGATCATCCTAAAGAGCGTGTTCGAGTGAGTGTATTGTCTAAAAAATGGTCTGCTCTAACTGCTTCATTACCCGTGTTAGAATTCAACAGCAGTGATTTTTGGAAATACAATAGTTTCTGTTCTAGTGATGTCAAGGACAGTTTTTACAAGTATATTAAGCATACAGTTTCAGATTTTGCCAGCAGCAAAATGTGATGAATGCACAAACATTTATAGTCTGTACAGAATCCGCGACTATTGCAGAATTAAAGATCATTGAAGCATGCCTTGAATCAATTCTTCTGAAAGGCCTGAAGGCGTTGAAAATTAAAATCAGGGATAGTTCTTACCGTTTACCTGATATACTCACATCTGCCTCGTCATTAACATCTTTGAAAGTATCTCATTGTGAGTTACCTTCGTCCTTGATGGTTGATGCTGCCAACTTCACGTCTTTGAAAGTGTTGTGGCTTAATAATGTCTGTTTAGATCCACTTGTGATCAAGCATTTGACGGCTAGTTGCCCTCTTCTGGAAGAATTAACTGTTGAATATTGCTATGGTTTTAAGAAATTCTGTGTTTATGAGCGGCTTCAGAATCTTAAAAAAGCTCACTTTTTTTATAATGGTGAAGAAAATGAATTTGAGAGACTAGATATTGAAGCTCCAAATCTCTGTGAATTTAAACTTTGTGAAAGCTACATGGAAGGGAGAGGTGCAACATCTGTGAACTTAGGTTTATGCAAACAGTTAAAGACCTTGCTTTTGCATGGGTATTTTTTCCCAACATCAACTGGGCTTTCGGACTTTTTATCCAACTTCCCCATCCTTGAAAATTTGTCTTTGTGTCTTGTCAATCGATGCAACAGTCTTGCAGTTTCTAGTACTTCCTTGAGGAAATTTGTGCTATATGACGAGTGTGATGAGTGTGATGATGATCTGGAAGGGATTGATATCATGACACCTAATCTGCTTTTACTTAGTTATGCAAATGCAAGGAATTTTCTCAATGAAAACGAGATAATTAAAATTGATTCGGGTGAGTCGAATGCACGTATGGAATGCCACATTATCAATGACGTAGACACTGTTTGGTTCCAGAAATTGAGGCGATTTTTGGAAAAGTCAAATAGATTCAAAGTTTTAAAGCTTGGTAACAATATCTGCGGAAAGGTATTTACCCAAATCATTTGTTTTGTTTGTTTATACTTACTTGCGAGTTGCGAGCAATGATATAATAACTTAAAAATTAAGTCAATTGTATGTGTCTTTTAGATTTCTGTAGATTTTGAGCAACTAAAAGGAATTCAGTTGCCACCTTATGAACTTGAGCATGTTAAGCTAGCACAGTGGAAAACAAATGAATGGTCAGTCGTGGACGGTATACTCTGGTGTTGCCGTCCTCGATCTCTAAGTTTGACATCATATTTTTCATCCATAAGTGATAAAGAACGGAGCTATATCTTGAAGGTAGTAACAATTACATGCATTTTTAATATTTATATCATATTATGTTTGTTGTTCTTTTACACTTTATAATCTTTTTCTATGTCAAGGCTTAATAGAGACATTATTTTTTTTTTCAGTTTATATCTGCGAAACTACTTCAACAAGAAGATCAAGGCACCACTAATATTCGAATTGAGTGGTCAGTTCCTTCCAAAACCAAAATCTACTTCAGTTGGAAGTCAATGATGCCCGAATTACCTGATCATTATGATCAAACACTCACCTTCATAAAGGAAGAAGGTCCGTACACTATTGCTCCTTTTTATATATCAGCTAATTTTGTATGCATGTATAAAACATGTTCTTTTACTTCTAATTCTTGTTACATTTCTGAACGGTTGTCAGGAAGAAGAAAAGAATGAAAAAGTCAAAGGTCTGCAACTGTTGAGATCGCGTGATCCTTTGAATTGAGGAATCGTTCAGTGACGTTTGGAAGTAACTTAAAGTAAAGTACTGGTAAATTTGAATTTCTAGTGATGGTTAAGAATCTAATAACCGAGTTGTCCTATATATCTGGGAAACTTTTGTTACGTTACTGATTGTTTGATGATGTTTATGTGTTGGGTGATTGATTCGACTTTGTTTTGCGGTACTGCTTTTTAGTTTTTACTTTGGGTGGTATTATTTTGACAGCGCACATTTGGGGATGTGGCCTGTTCTTTTAGTTTAGATTCCGTTGTTTCTTGTCTCTTTTAGTTTACCAGTATGCTTATGTGATTGAATAATCAGATTCTTAACTCGTTAAATGCAACAAAGATGTAACTATCTACTTTCATTGATATAAGCGGTAAATAATATTGCTGAAATACTATAAGCACACCCAGTTTCGTTATAATTTACAGTTTCCATCTCCTAAAGATTACGTAAAAAAGAGTTGATAAATATTGTCACATTGAGTAGTAATGCTTTCAAAAAACATCAATACAGAAGAGCCCATACACAGAATACAACCACTGGCATCAGCTCGTCTACACTTGGTATCACTGTATGCATATAAAAATTTACGGTTTTCCTGTTAGACCCTCATCATGTGTCGCGTCATTAACGTCTTTGAAAATGTCTAGGCATGTATACTATACCTTCATCTTTGATGGTTGATGATGCTAACTTTAAGTCTTTGAAGGTGTTTCGGTTTTATCTAGTCCCTTTAGATTCACATCTGATCGAGCATTTTCTCGCTAGTTGCCCTCTTCCTGAGGAACTAACTGTTAAATTTTGCTCTGGTCTTGACAATATCTGTGTTTATGGGCGGCTTCATAATCTTATTAAATTTTAAGGCTAGCGATGGTGTTGAAAGAAAAGATATTGAAGCACCAAATCTATGTGAATTACACAGTGTTAATAAAATACGTGGAAGGATGAGATGCATGCACCATCTAAATTTGTTGTTGTGTCTTGAAAAACGATGTGGCAGCTAGCCTCGACGTTTTTGGTCCTTCAATTCCTTGAGGAAGCTTGTGTTATATACCAACAATGAGCAAGCTAGCCATATTACATTAAGTTTATTTGATTTTATTATCTTTATAAATGTAACACCCCCAAAATTTGATACAGCGGAAGACTCAACAAGCTTTCGGGGTGCTACGGGGATTGGTATCCAACACAAGACAATATAGAACGAGATAAAGTAAACTTAATAAAAACACAACCAAAACGGGGTTTTAAGGTTTACATTTATCCCAACATCATTCAAAGTCAGGCCCAAAATAAAGTAACAATAGGTCCAAATTTAATTATCAGAGTTTAGAAAAATAGATCCATGAACCGTGTGCCTTGGCCGAGCCTTCCAATCCAAGCATGCACCTCAACACTTAATTACCTGAGAAAACGTGCTAAAAGTCAGCTTTCGCTGGTGAGATCATAGGTTTAAATTCAACTAACAATATAGTGGACATATACGCAAAACGCTTGCTAGCTAGACTAAGGATTCGCTAAAAGCCTGCGGATACCCTCCGCTCCAACATAACACACGGATACCCTTCCGTACTAACATAGACATTCGAGTAGCCCCCGCAATGCCAATAATTACTCGGATAACCTCCGAAGTATTAATAACCTATAGGTGCACACTACAGTATCTAAATAAGCCAACCTTGAATAGTACACACAACATATATGTGACTAAAGCTGACAATTCCAAATAACCAAATAAGCCAACCTTGAATAGTACACACAACATATATGTGACTAAAGCTGACAATCCACCAATAACCAAATAAGCCAACCTTGAATAGTACACACAAAAGGTGTGACTAAAGCTGACAATATATCCTAGTCCATACGCATAGCAAGTTTTAGAAAGAATATAGAAGCGATAATAGTCCACATAAAATAATTTGCACGTTTCTCACCCCAAGTATTGAAAACATAGTTCAAGATCAAAAAGTGGGGCTATGACTCACCTCAAGTCCAGAAAATAGCAAGAAGAAGTCGGTAGAAATAAGATGTATGATAACTCACAAAACAGCAACTACGGACTTGGCACGACCTAACAATATTAACTCGTTCAGAAATCATTTCCTCAAATTTATAATATTCCCAAACCCGGACGAGAATCCGTTTTATTTCCGAAAATCCATTTCGTATTAGTTTGGTGTATTTGCGTTTGGTATCCATACGGGTAGTGGGTTGACTCAAAACAAACCAAAAAGATCACATAAAGAATAATAAATAAACTATGGATCTAATAGTAGCCCAATATATCATTTAAATAAATCGCCGAAGTTTATCAAATCCGTCGATTTGATAATCCTCATATTTATTTACGTAACATACCGTTCCAAGATTACACCCAACCTAAAGCACATAGCACATAATTACTATATAGTATATATCATAGTTTAATAAATTCCTCATATTTATCGTCAAATTGGCCAGATTTCCCGATATATACACTCGCAATCTATTACACTTTACATATACTACAACCTATGGGCGTCGTAGGATACGATGCCCATTAATATATTCATTTCATATAGCCAAATAACCCGGTTCAACCTTACGGTTAAGTGGTTATTTAGTTATAGAAAACGTCTATATTAATCGTCATATATCCGTGACAACACGAACGTCACAAATAATAACTTACCTGGACCCGAGTGACAACGATTTCGCATAACTCAATAAGTTTATCCGTTATATATCCGAAATGACATTTTATTAAACGTTTAATAATTGTCGGGAGTTTCCCGTTTTATAACATAATTTTTATAATAATAATACGTTCAATAATATTACGCCACTTACGTAGCCTAATATATATCTAATTGTATTATTTATAATACGACTCGTGATTATTATTATTATTAATATACGCGCCTATATAATTATATAGACATTATTCACGTCTATATATTCCTATAAACATTTATATTATCAATAATTATTATTACGAGTTTTATTATTTTCGTTTTAATTGTAATAGTTATCGAGTCATACGAAATGGTCACATGTCCGAGTCATGACTCTCGGCTCATTGTCCAAGTCCAATAATATAAGTAAAAGTCATAATAACCAAAAGTATCTCCGTCCAACACAATCTCAATCCACGTGCTATAACAATAGGGTCCGACTACGGTACCCGACTAACCTATCTCCGTCAATCTAAGTGACCGTCTCACAATCGGTCCCCAATATCTCTTTTCGTCAACAACTTCACAATTCAACAATAATCCCTTGTCGAGACCATAAATGATCTCGACTCAACTAAGCATTCGGCCGAATCCAACATGTGTCAAAAACAATAACAAGCAATAATAATAAAAAAATAATCATCAACAAGGTCCATCCTCGGGTTGGTTTACCAAGCCAAACCCGGGTCTATACGACTCGATTGAGTCTCGGTACACATCACGAGCTACCATGGCTCGAAACACAATCCAAGGGTCACACTTACGGCTCTAAGGAGCACACCCGACTGCCCAATCGACCACAAGGGTCTTGGCAACAATAACCATAATCGGCCAAAAGGCCTAGACTCCATCGAGTCTAACCATAACCAAACAATAGAACATGTAAACCATAATTTCAAAGCCACAAGGAGCAATTTAACGAGCCATAGGCTCGAATCCCACATCAAGCCGTGAGTCTTCGACTCACGGTTCACTCGAATCCACAAAGAAAACTAAACCCCGGATACCAAACTTTTATGAAAACGTGATTTCATCAAAAACCCATAAACATATCATGTTTTAAAATGAAAACCCACTCGGATCTCATCAATTCGTGACCCTTGGTCACGATTCGAACCCACAAATCGAGTCAAAACTCGACCTACCTTCCAAAATAATGCCAAATCGAAGAATACTCAAGAAATAATAAGAGAATGATGATGAACTCGTGATTATTTTGCTTCGAATTTGGTGTTAATGTAAGAATTAGGGCGCGTGTAGGGGTAGATCGGATAGAGGATGAGATGGGGAGTCTATTGGTGGTGGTCGTGTTGTGTGGGGGTCGGCGGTGGAGCAGTGGTGGTGGCCGGAGTTGGTGTCGGCTAGGGTTAGAAATGGGGAGGAAGGAGATGAGATGAGAGAGATGGAAATTGGTGAGTATGTTTGTGTGTGTGTGGGTGAACCGAACCACACAACCTTTTATTATTAATTTTTTTTTTTTGTTAATAATAATAATAATAATAATAATAATAATAATAATAATAATAATAATAATAATAATATTACGGTGTGGAGCGGGTAATATGGGTAAATGTAAAAACATGTGGCCCGAACCCGAACTCCTTTTAAACTTCAATATCTCTCGAAAACATCTCGTAACTAATTAAAAATATAGTCGGACTCGTTAAGACGAATCATAAACTTTCGTTAGGTAATCCTAGTGCCAAAGTCAACGTAGTACCAAGTGAGAATTCAAGTATACATCACCGAGCATAAAATCAATAATGAATTATGAACATAATTCACGAATTCCATAACGTCTTTAATTAAAAATATCCATAAAATAGGTCTTACAAGTTCGTTGTGAAATAAAAATTTCAAATAAAATTATAAACGAACTTAAATCGTAATGCGGGTTTTTAAAATAGCTCCCTAAACTGCCGGTTGTCACATCCTCCCACTCTCAGAAGGAAACCCGTCCCGGGTTTCACTCGGAAAAAATTCATCTACGAAGTGAAAAGCTTCGGATATCTCTTCCTGAACTCGTCCTCACGTTCCCACGTAAATTCTGATCCATGTCGGGAATTCCAGCGAACCTTGACGAGCGGAATGCGACTTCGCTTGAGTCGTTTAACTTCACGATCTAAAATCTCAATAGGTTCTTCCACGAAATTCAGTTTCTCTTCAACACGAATGTCCCTCATTGGAATGACGGGCATTTCATCGGAAAGACATTTCTTCAAATTACTTACGTGGAACACGTCGTGAACTTTACTCAGTTCATGTGGTAATTCCAACCTATAAGCCACGGGCCCAATCCTTTCTAAGATCAAGAATGGTCCAATGTAGCGTGGGTTGAGTTTACCACGTTTCCCGAAACGTATTACACCCTTCCAAGGCGAGACTTTCAGCATTACTTTGTCTCCAACCTGGAACTCTAAAGGTTTACGTCTCTGATCGGCGTAGCTCTTCTGCCTATCTCTGGCTGCTTGCAATCGATCACGAATCTGAGTTACTTTCTCTGTAGTTTCCAAAATAAGCTCAGGGCCTGTAAGTTGACTATCTCCAACTTCAGCCCAACCAATAGGCGAACGACACTTTCTGCCATACAAAGCTTCGAATGGTGCAGCCTTAAGACTTGTGTGGTAGCTATTATTATAGGAGAATTCCGCAAGGGGTAAATACTTCTCCCAGCCTTTACCAAAGTCTATGATGCATGCACGAAGCATATCCTCTAACGTCTGAATGGTCCTTTCACTTTGACCATCGGTTTGGGGATGATATGCAGTACTCATATCAAGCCTCGTCCCCAAAGCCGTTTGAAGTGATCGCCACAAAGCTGACGTAAAACGACTATCACGATCCGAAATAATAGATATCGGGACTCCATGACGCGAAATAATTTCCTTCACATATAACCTCGCTAGCTTATCCACGCTATCATCTTCACTAATAGCTAAGAAATGAGCAGACTTTGTCAGACGATCCACAATTACCCAGATAGCGTCACAACCGCTAGCTGTTCTCGGTAATTTGGTAATGAAGTCCATAGTAATCCGCTCCCATTTCCAGACTGGAAGTTCTGGTTGCGTTAGTAATCCTGACGGTCTCTGGTGTTCAGCCTTAACCTTAGCACATGTCAGACACTTACTAACGTACGATGCTATATCTGCCTTCATATTTGGCCACCAATAGAACTTCTTAAGATCCTGGTACATTTTATCGGAACCAGGATGAATGGAGTACCTTGACTTATGCGACTCATGCATAATCAATTCCCGAATTTCTCCATATAAAGGTACCCAAATCCGATCTCCAAAACATAATAATCCATCAGAACGCTTAACAAATCCTTTCTCATTATCCGCCATCCCAAATATATTCTCGGCAGATCTATTTCCTGCTTTCAACGCTTCCGTTTGAGCTTCAAGTATTTGAGACGGTAATGGCGATACGATAGTCATTCCCAATGACCTAACTCGTAATGGTGGTACTCTTTCCTTTCGACTAAGAGCATCAGCAACAACGTTTGCTTTACCAGGGTGGTAGCGAATTTCACAATCATAATCGCTTAGCAACTCAATCCAATGTCGCTGTCTCATGTTGAGCTCTTTTTGATTTAAGATGTGTTGTAAACTTTTATGGTTAGTAAATACAACACACTTCGTTCCGTACAAGTAATGTCTCCATATTCTTAAAGCAAAAACCACAGCACCGAGCTCCAAATCATGGGTAGTGTAGTTTTTCTCATGCTTTTTGAGCTGTCGGGAAGCATAAGCTATCACCTTCTCTCGTTGCATTAACACGGCTCCCAAACCTTTATGTGAGGCGTCACAATAGACAACGAAATCCTCGTTACCTTCTGGTAACGCTAAGATAGGAGCACTACACAACATTTTCTTAAGCAATTGAAACGCTTCCTCTTCTTTATCTCCCCATTCATACGTAACACTCTTTTGAGTCAATTTGGTCAATGGTTTTGCTATCTTCGAAAATCCCTCAATGAATCTTCGGTAATAACCAGCTAAACCCAAAAATTGACGAACTTCGGTTGGGGTTGTAGGTGCAGCCCAATCTTTTATCGCCTCAATCTTAGCAGGATCCACATGGACTCCTTGTCTGTCAATCACATGACCCAAAAATTGTACCGTCGGAATCCAAAATTCGCATTTCGAAAACTTGGCATAAAGTTTCTCCTTTCTGAGCAATTCCAAAATGAGTCTTAAATGCTCCTCATGCTCTTTCTCACTCTTTGAATAAATCAGAATGTCATCGATGAATACAATCACAAACTTGTCTAAGTAAGGCTTACACACACGATTCATGAGATCCATGAATATTGCTGGTGCGTTAGTCAACCCAAACGGCATCACCTGAAACTCGTAATGCCCGTAACGGGTTCTGAAAGCCGTTTTCGGAATATCTTCCTCGCGAACTCGAAGTTGATGATATCCCGATCTCAAATCGATCTTCGAATACACACTCGATCCTTGGAGTTGATCGAACAAGTCGTCGATCCTAGGTAACGGGTATCGATTCTTCACCGTTAACTTATTCAACTCTCTATAATCAATACACATACGAAACGATCCATCCTTCTTCTTCACAAATAAGACTGGGGCTCCCCAAGGTGAAGAACTTGGTCTTATGAATCCTTTTTCGGCTAACTCCGCCAATTGTTTCGACAACTCTTCCAGTTCGGTAGGTGCAAGACGATAAGGTGCTCGTGCTACAGGTGCAGCACCAGGTATCAACTCAATCTGAAACTCCACTTGTCTAGTCGGCGGGATTCCCGGCAAGTCATCGGAAAACACATCAGGAAAATCACGAACTATAGGCACATCTCCAATGCACCTTTCCTTTTTCTTCGTCTCTCCCTTCTCAGAAATTTGAGCTAAGAAAAGGTAACATCCCTTCTCCATTAGCTTTGGTAACTTTGTGCAAGATATAACTGCTAATCGGGATGGGCTCCTAAAATCCTTTCGGTCTCCTAATATATTTAGGACTTCCTTTCCGTATGGTACACGCACTATCTTCTCGTCGCAAAGTATGTGAGCACGATACTTCGACAACCAATCCATACCAACGATGACATCAAAACTTCCTAACGTGACGGGTAGAAGATCTATGTTGAAAGGGTGGTTCAAGAAATTTAACGTACAACCGCGAATGATAGTATTAATCCTTTCTATGTTTCCATTTGCTAACTCAATATCATACCCAATTCCTAAGGCCATCGGGGTTTTCTCTAGTAAGGGTGCAAACGTAGTGGACACAAAACTCCTATCGGCACCAGTATCAAATAGTATGGAAGCATAACGATTATTGAGAAGGAACGTACCAGTAACGACGTTCGGATCTTCTCCTCTCTCGTTCCCGAGTGCATACACTCTTCCCTGAGCAGCTCCAACTTCCACACGTTGGTCCCCATTATCTTGTCGTCCACGGTTTCCTCCAGCTCCACGGTTTCCATAATTGTACCCATTACCACCCGAGCCTTGATTTCCACGGTTCCGCGATTCTCTACACTCATTCCTATAGTGTCCCTTCTTTCCACACCCATAACGAGTAACATCTGCCTTATTTCTCATCTCAGGAGCAGCTTGAACCATAGCAAGAGGTCGAGCTCTACAGTCCCTAGCTGTGTGTCCTTTCTTTGAGCAGTTCTGGCATTTCACACTACACCATCCATTATGATGCTGGTGGCAACGATCACACTTGGGTGCATCACCGTTCTGATTCTTCTTATCTCCATTCCCAATAGCATAAGCCTTAGCTTGTCTCTTGCTTCGGTGATCATTACTCTTAGAGTGACGGTCTCTCTTTCTCTTTCCATTCTTCTCCTTATCAGCTTCTTCTAATTCCAACGAATCCATAAGTTGTTGAGCAATTGTGATTGCCTCATGGATGTTTGCAGGCCTAGCAGAAATTACATCATTTCTCGTAGCTACAGGCAACCCATCAGTATACCTCTCGATCTTTTGAGTCTCAGTTTTCACCATATCTGGGCACAACAAGGCTAATTCCTGGTAACGACGATTGTAAGTCGCCATGTCAGTACCTTTCACCTTGTGGTTCCAAAACTCAATCTCTAGCTTCTTGACCTCATTCCTTGGGCAATAAGTCTGAATCAGCAAGGACTTAAATTGCTCCAAAGTCATGGCATAAGCAACATCACTCCCAACTGCATTTCGGTAGTTGTTCCACCAAGTCAAAGCTTCATCCTTGAAGGTAAAAGAAGCAAACTTTACCTTCGCATTCTCCGTACAACCACTGACATTGAACACAGACTCGGTCTTCTCAATCCATCTGACTAAGTAAACCACTCCTTCAGTTCCACCAAACTCAATGGGTCCACAAATCTTGAATTCATTGTATTGACATCCATTAGTACGAACAGGTGGAAAAGTTCCAGCAGAATTGTTGGAATGATTTGACTCAGCTAGTAGTTCAGCAACTCTTTGCTCCACGAGTTGGTTGATCATTGCTTGATCTACAGTAGGTGCATTAAGTGGAACATGATCATTGTCTCCCTGAATATCAACATTTTGATTCCTGTTGTTACGGTTAGTGGTGTCCAGGTTGTCAGGAGTAGGGGTTTCAACATTTCGAGTAGGTCGACGACCTCGGCGAACAGGAGTAGTCACAGCAGGACCAGTTCTGGTAGACCTAACAGGGTTTCGACGGGGTGTCATTGCTCTGTAACATCACACAAGTTCATGAGTCTCCAATAGAACTCATCGATATGCTCAACAAAACATTTCAACGAAACCAATCATGGAAAGAGTAGCAACAATACACCACATAACATCAATAAAATGAATAAGGACTCAATTTTCATAACACCCAAAATCACATAATACCATATACTAATAACCATCAACCATACAATAGCGATCTAACATCGTTCCAACTAACGGATAACACAAAACATACTAATCATTCCAAAAGAGACGAATACTGAGCAAAATACATCAAAATATGATAAATAGCTTTTCTAACCGAACACTCCTCGGTTAAGAAAGCAAAAAAGATAACATAACCCAAACAACTAGCCATGTGGCTGGCGGAGACTCCTCAACTCCTGCCTCAAGCCATCAAGATCCCTCCATAACGATCCTAACTCCACGCTATGGGTGTCTCGGTCTCTCTTGAGGTCAGCCACCTCCTTCTCTAGCTCGGCATTCCTTTGCCAAAGCTTGCGGTCGGCCTCACGAGCAGTAACAAATCCTCGCTGCAAACTATCGATATGCTCGTGGACATCCATCAAAACTCTCCTCAGCTCAGTAGCCCTGCCCACAGCGACAGTCAAATCAACTCTCAAATCTGCTAAAAACTCTCCAATAACTCTCTCAAGTCGATCAAATACACGTGCAACTCTCTCACTAAACTCAGTAATCTGAGCCCACAACCTGCCAACCTCACCCAACTCTGCATGCTCAGCAGAAACCTCAGAAGATGCATCCGACTCAACGGGACTACCAGGTGGCAACTCAAACAGGAACGGATGATCAGGTGAATCAGGCTCAATCGGGTGTACAGGTGAATCAGGCTCCTCAGCCTGAGCTGGTGGTACTAACTCATCATCATCATCATCAGGCATCTCATCCTCTTGAGGGTCATCCTCCTCCTCAGGGTCATCATCATCACCCTGCTCAGCCTCCTGAGGGTCATCCTCCTCCTCAGGGTCATCAGCCTCATCCTCACCCTCGTACTCCTCCTCCTCCTCATTGGAAGAGCACCTCATCACTCGTCGTCTCCTACTAGGTGAACCATGTGGAGATGTAGTAGGTGATCTAGGACGACGACGCAATGATGTGGGCGGCGCCTCAGTCAGAAGAGAATGAGCATCAATTTGTAAAGGTGATGGAGTAGGGCGTACCGACATGCGCGCCGTAGCTCGGTGGGCAAAGCGTGGTGCCACACGAGCCAAAGCCTGATGAAGAGTAAGCTGCCTCGATGTACCAGGGAGCCCTAGAGAAGATGAGGGTCCCTGCGTAGATGCAGCAGGTAGTGCTGAAGTAGAAGCTGCCTGTGATACAGTAGCTGAAGACATGGCCATCTGGTAAGGGTCATCAGATGCCATAGTGAACTGTGCAAGTAAAACCGGTGCAGTAAGAATATCCTCGACGACATCGGGCATATGGGAGGCCATGGTCTGTGACAACGGCGTAGGGTAGGTGTAAGTGTTTCAAAATAACTAAATCACAACTCATAATACCATACCAAATATACTCATCAAATAGTTCCATATATAATCTCAATAAAAGAATTTCAAACACCGCATTACTAAAATGTTTATAAAACATATAGACCATATAAATCCTCGAGAACGCCATCTTATTACTAAAATCCATAAACCTCAAATCATCTCAATAAATCCCAAATCTAACAATCATCTCAAATATCTCATAATACCTCAAATAATAGAAGATGCTTCGGCTTGGCGGGCTGGAGGGCGGTGGTCAAGGATCATTTTCTATAAAAATACGGTTATAGTTTAGGCGTTTATTTACCTAGTTATCTATAACCTTGGCTCTGATACCAATCTGTAACACCCCCAAAATTTGATACAGCGGAAGACTCAACAAGCTTTCGGGGTGCTACGGGGATTGGTATCCAACATAAGACAATATAGAACGAGATAAAGTAAACATAATAAAAACACAACCAAAACGGGGTTTTAAGGTTTACATTTATCCCAACATCATTCAGAGTCAGGCCCAAAATAAAGTAACAATAGGTCCAAATTTAATTATCAGAGTTTAGAAAAATAGATCCATGAACCGTGTGCCTTGGCCGAGCCTTCCAATCCAAGCATGCACCTCAACACTTAATTACCTGAGAAAACGTGCTAAAAGTCAGCTTTCGCTGGTGAGATCATAGGTTTAAATTCAACTAACAATATAGTGGACATATACGCAAAACGCTTGCTAGCTAGACTAAGGATTCGCTAAAAGCCTGCGGATACCCTCCGCTCCAACATAACACACGGATACCCTTCCGTACTAACATAGACATTCGAGTAGCCCCCGCAATGCCAATAATTACTCGGATAACCTCTGAAGTATTAATAACCTATAGGTGCACACTACAGTATCTAAATAAGCCAACCTTGAATAGTACACACAACATATATGTGACTAAAGCTGACAATTCCAAATAACCAAATAAGCCAACCTTGAATAGTACACACAACATATATGTGACTAAAGCTGACAATCCACCAATAACCAAATAAGCCAACCTTGAATAGTACACACAAAAGGTAATGTATTGTCTATGTAAGTTTTTACATGTTAGGGTTAGCATGATTATTTTTTATTTTATTTTATTTTATTTTTTGGGTAAAGGGGATTACCCTAGTAAATTTTATAAATAATGAAACTTTAGTAACTAACAAAGTAGAGGTATCCCACATTATGGATAAAACAACGAACACCTACATGTATCCGACATACCGGAGAGCATGAATAAACAAAATTACCAAACGCGAGACAAAACGACCAAACTATAACTCCCGAGACATAGCTCAATTTTTGATGGTTGATAGCATGACCATTGCATTAGTTTTCCATGAAAGCTTAACCAATAACCACCATTTAATCAATACTTGATTTGCATACAATCATTTATATTTAGGAGTGTTAAATCTAGGTAAATGCACCTATACCACGCTTTATCTGAATTCAATGTTCCTCGTTTTATTGGTTTGATGAATTTATAAATACAAAAATAAGGTAGTCATTCTTTTCTATATTTTCAATCAATAAAAATAGCAAAATAAAAAATAATGAGCGCTTATATTGTACTACTATAAATCCTATCGTACTAATAATGTCATTCAACCTGTACGTGTCTGCTAACATCCAGGGTACTTGCCATCACTATATGACACGCGTAGGTACACTCCCTTAAAGTTGTAAAACCCACATCTAAAGATAGTATATAACTAAACCTAATAGAAATTGGGTGTCAAGTGCCGTGTTAGATTCGTGTTATAAAAGTCCTAAAAATTTGAAAATAGAACTATGCCTTTTATTTCATTAGTAAGTTAGCAATTCAATAGATATAAGATATACCAATAGAAACATGCCTTTTATTTCAATACTTGTAAAGATATAATTACTTCAGTTTAAGTGCGACGTAAGCCCAGCCTGTTTGAAGCTTAGTTCTATTAAAAAATGTTATTGTGCTACAACTTAGTATTTATTATTATGTAGGTAGCTGTTAGCCTCGCTCTTTTATAAAGATAACGTCACACAAGTGAAATGGACTAGATATGTAGCATGTTGTGTCCTTAGGAACTACTTATGTAGATTAGGCAAACATGTAGTGTGATGAGCCTATAAATACCCCTCATGACTCTCCATAAGGGGTGTGGGAAATTGTGTAAGCTTCATTTCATTTATCAATCTAATAAACACATAGTATTCTCCACCTTTCTCTCTCTACTTTCTCTCTTTAGAAATAACCATGAATAACACATATTTTGATCAACCGTGACCTCCCGAAGGTTTTTTTTGGTCTCTACAATTGGTATCAGAGCTAACCAGGGGCGAATCGTGGTGTTGTTTGGTGTAAAAATCGTGTTTTTTGAGCTCTTCTTACATATATTATCGAGTAAGGAACGTGGTTATCGAGTAAGGATTAGCGAGATTCTCGGGTTATCGAGTAAGGGTTCTATTTTATCGAGTAAGCACCGGGGTTTATCGAGTAAGGAAATTTTCAAGTTAAGTGTATCGAGTTAGGAAAGTTTCGAGTAAGGATTACATGTTATGTGTATCGAGTAAGCTTATCTTTGCCGAGTAAGGCAGTCATCCTTATCGTATATCGAGTAAGGAATTTCTTGCTTTATCGAGTAAGGTGAACTATACTTTGTTGAATAGTGTTTATCGAGTAAGGAAGGCATCTATCGAGTAAGGAAACTTTATCGAGTATCAATACCTTATCGAGTTAGTACCTTGGTCTATCGAGTAAGGAACCTTTATCGAGTAAGCAATCTATCCGAGCTACATCTTTAACCGAGTAAGGGTTTATCGACTAAGGGTTATTTAGTAAGCTTGCTGGATTATCGAGTAAGGAGATTTTTTCGAGTGAGGAGACTTTTTCGAGTAAGGAGTGATATTTCATAATTTCAAGGGTTTTTTTACCGAGCTTCAAGGAATGAAATTCTTTTGAGTTTCTCAAGGTTTCGCTGCAAACCTAACATACAAAACCCTTGTTTTCAAACCCTAATTTACCAAAAAAAAAATCGGGGGTGCGCTGCCCCCTGAACCCCCCAGCGAACTCACTGCGGAGTTCGATCCGTGGAACAGGGGGTATATAAAGAATTAGGGAATGTAACAAACTCACACATCACACCAAAAACACACCACGTATAGCTTTAAATATCCTGATCAAGAATCACAATCAAATGACAACGGCTAGTATCGGATTTTTGTGACTATGAGGATAATTCTTTATCACTTTTCTGGGTTTAAACTTCATTTCAAGGGCATGTGTACTTATTTATCTCAAAGTATAGGGGTGGATGGATGCATGACTTTCGAAGATACTTGTTTGTGCATTCACTGGTAATGATAGTGATTAAGACTTGGTTTATCTAGTTATACCCGATGTAAGGAGTTACATTGTAGTACTCACCGGTTATAGCTATCACTTTAAGGAGTTACAGTGTAGTACTCAGTGTAACACGAAGTTGTGGATAGTCCAAGAAGCGGATTTCATATAATGTTTGTTGGTTTGGGTATATGGCTCTACCTATGCTTTAAGGAGTTACGTTGTAGTGCTCAGTATAGGTTCTTAGTCACACCATCGTACAAGATTAAGTCACATATCTAAGGGATGTTTACTTCATTTTCAGATTGGTTATATTGGGTTGTTTCTCTAGTCATTGGTCGTTTACTAGCTGGTTGGAATTTGAAGAGGTCGCTTGTAGGTTGAAGGGAAGAGATGAGATTGTAGAAAAAGAGAGTCATATCTTAGCAACATATACTCACAGAATGTGCTTCACAAAGCAGTTATGGCTTCTAAATTGCATCAAGTACAAGGTGATTATACGGCGTGTACACTACATTATGATGATTCCAATAACTCGCAACCATCAGGAGGGAGAAGAACATGCCATAAGAAGTAGTGTTTCGTCTTCAGTGATTGGATTGACCGAGAGAATTGTGCTTAACATCGTGAATGGAGAAGTAGTGTGTGTACATAAGGGCTTATCACCAACTTGGATGCAATGTTATGTGAGTTATATTGTTATGTTGCTCCCCGAACGACGACCATGTTTCTACACTTTTGAATCTACTTTATCCGATGCGAGATAAAAAGAGAGTTGTCGGTTCAGGAGGGAGCAGGAAAAAGAAATAAAGGCTCACTAGTTAGGAGGGAGTAATAACCTAACTAGACCATTACTGCTGAATTTCAGAGCTACGAAGACCTTTGTCGTCAGTGCCAAAGATCAAACGCCGATATCATCGGAAGAGAAGAACTTCAAGTCTGCCTCATTATCTAAACTACGACTCTGCGCTTCAACAACGTCAACATAGTTTACTATTGTTGTAATTTACATTGTTTATATATTTATATGTCTCATTGTAACCATTCAAGTGTGACGATATCTTGGAGGGAGATTGTTAGCCTCGCTCTTTTATAAAGATAACGTCACACAAGTGAAATGGACTAGATATGTAGCATGTTGTGTCCTTAGGGACTACTTATGTAGATTAGGCAAACATGTAGTGTGATGAGCCTATAAATACCCCTCATGACTCTCCATGAGGAGTGTGGGAAATTGTGTAAGCTTCATTTCATTTATCAATCTAATAAACACATAGTATTCTCCACCTTTCTCTCTCTACTTTCTGTCTCTAGAAATAACCATGAATAACACATATTTTGATCAACTGCGACCTCCCGAAGGTGTTTCTTGGTCTCTACAGTAGCACAAGCAGATCGAATTTTTCTAGTTAGCTAAAGTGTCTGTGTGAGTGGTAAAAATCGACGAAGCTAGTGAGTTTTTTTCTAGGGAGATGAAGAAGCGGAATGTGAAAACGAAAGAAGATACAACTGACAGGATATCAGAGCTTCCTGAATGTATTATTGAAAACATAATACTAAGATTGGATCATCCTAAAGAGCGTGTTCGAGTGAGTGTATTTTCTAAAAAATGGTATGCTCTAACTGCTTCATTACACGTGTTAGAATTCAACAGCAGTGATTTTTGGAAAGACGATAGGTTCTGTTCTAGTGGTGTCAAGGACAGTTTTTACAAGTATATTAAGCATACAGTTTCCAGATTTTGCCGAGAGCAAAATGTGATGAATGCACAAACATTTAAAGTCTGTACAGAGTCCGTGACTATTGCAGAATTAAAGATCATTGACGCGTGCCTTGAATCAATTCTTCTGATAGGCCTGAAGGTGTTGGAAATTATGATCTGGAGAAGTACGTACCGTCTGCCTGATATACTCACATCTGCCTCGTCATTAACATCTTTGAAAGTATATCATTGTATGTTACCTTCTTCCTTGATGGTTGAGGTTGCCAACTTCAAGTCTTTGAAGGTCTTACAGCTTGATCATGTCCCTTTGGATCCACTTGTGATCAACCATTTGACGGCTAGTTGCCCTCTTCTGGAGGAATTAATGGTTAAACATTGCTATGGTTTTAAGAAATTATGTGTTTATGGGCGGCTTCAGAATATTAAAAAAACTCACTTTTTTTATAATGGTGAAAATGAATTTGAGATAATAGATATCGAAGCTCCAAATCTCTATGAATTCCAACTTTGTGGATGGTACGTGAAAGGGATGGGTGCAACATCTGTGAACTTGGGTTTATCCAAACAGTTAAGGACCTTGCGTTTACGTGGGCCTATAATCCCGACATCAGCCGAGCTTTCTGACTTTTTATCCAACTTCCCCATTCTTGAAAATTTGTCTTTGTGTCTTGTCAGTAGATGCAACAGCCTCGCGATTTCTAGTACTTTCTTGAGGATATTTGAGCTATATGACACCTGTGATCTGGAAGAGATTGACATCGATACAACTAATCTGCTTTTATTTAGTTATGCAAATGCACGGATTCATAGAAATTCAAACCAGATAACTAAAATTGATCCGGGTGAGTCGAATGCACGTATGGAATGTTACATTATCAATCACGTTGACACTCTTGGTTCCGGAAATAGAGGGGATTTTTGGAAAAGTCAGGTAGATTCAAAGTTTTGAATCTTGATAACTGTATTTGTGGAGAGGTAGTTACCCAATTTTTTTTTTTTTTTATTATTATTATTTTTTTTATGTGTGTCTCGGAAGCAATGATATAATAACATAAAAATTGCGTCAATTTTATGTGTGTCTTGTAGATTTCTGTAGATTTTGAGCAACTAAAAGTGATTCAGTTGCCACCTTATGAACTTGAGCATGTTAAGCTTAAGCTAGTAGAGTGGAAAACAAATTATTTGTCAGTCGTGGATGGTATACTCTGGTGTTGCAGTCCTCGATCTCTAAGTTTGACATCAAATTTTTCTTCCATAAGTGATAAACAACGGAGCCATATCTTGAAGGTAGTAACAATTACATGCATGTTAAATATTTATATCATACTATGTTTGTTGTTCTTTTATAGTTTATATTCTTTTTCGATGTCAAGGCTTAACAGAGACATTATTTTTTACAGTATATATCTGCAAAACTACTTCAACAAGAAGATCAAGGCACCGCTAATATTCGAACCGAGTGGTCTCTTCCTTCCAATGCCAAAATCTACTTCAGTTGGACACTCATGCTAGAATTACGTTACCATAATAAACAAACACTGACCTTTATAAAGGAAGAAGGTCCGTACACTATTGTTCTCTATTATCATCTAATTTTGTATGCATGTATAATATTCTTTTGCTTCTTTGAATTCTTGTTAATTATCTGAACAGTTTCCAGGAAGAAGAAAAGGAAACCAACAGAGGTCTCCAAATGTTGAGATTGCGTGATCCTTTAAACTGAGAAATCCATCAATATATGACGATGGAAGTAATTTAAAGTAAAGTGCTAGTAAATTTTAATTTCTAGTGATGATCCAAAATCTATGACTTTGTCGTGGCTATATATCTAGGAAGCTTTGGTTTCATTAATGATTGTTAGATGATGTTCGTGTGTTGGGTGATTGATTCGACTTTGTTTTTTCTGTACTGGTTTTTAGTTTATACCTTGGATGGCATTATTTTAACAGTGCACATCAGGGCATATGGCCTGTGATACGAGTTGGAGTCTAACAAGACATAGTCAACAGTTGGTTTTAATTAGTAGTGCATGCATGTGTTTAGTGGAGCATACATATCCCACGTCCTTTCTTCATTATTAGTTTTAGCATGATCCCATGTTCATTGCATGTTTCCTTTGTCGCTAGTACGTAACTGCATCTTTCTTTCCTATAAATACTTTGTAACTCATTTAGATTGGACATGAATGAAGAAGAATATTAAAGTCTAGTTCTCTCTAGTTCTTGGAGTCTTGCCCGCTCTAAGGGCCTTATCATCTCGTTCCCTATCTAGTTCTTAGGAGATTGACCATCTTTAATCGGTCTTATATCAGCCTGCATGCTTTTCTGGTTTAGATTCGGTTTCTGTTTGTTTTTAGTTTACTAGTAAGCTTATTTGCTTGATCTATCACACTCGTAACTCATTAGATTCAACAAATATTAAGTGTGTTGAAGCATATTTCCGTATGGTAGATCTTGACAGCTTTCACGTGCCATCCATTCTTGTCTCGAGCTTTGAAGTGTACTACAAACATAAAAGAACCCGTTAGAAAGGGTCCTGATAGCGAAGCCCTGGGAACCACCCTTTGACGGTCAAATCAGTACCTCGTATGCAAAGGATTTAGCATGAATGTATATAACGTATTGTGGTGTATTGTGTGTCTAGGATGAGATTATATGAAATGAGATGAGAGAGTAGTATATATTGAGAGAGAAAGGGGGTAGGTACCAAATTGGTAACCTCGATACCTATTTTGTCTTAGAAAGGAACACGCCGAGCTACACCTAGTCTAGGTGCTAGGTGTCAAGTGACATGGGGGACACAATTCTGTAATATCCGGGTTATATATGCGGCGCTAGGAACGGACCGCTGGATAAAAAGACTTACCTGGATAAAGGGGTGGTCCTTTATATTTTGATCATTCGTCTCTAGTTCCTTCGGACCAACTCCTTCGGATTGATGGAGACTCTTTGGTTCGGCATGTGTTGTCTGGACACATACGCCAATATGTCCCCCCCCCCCCCCCCCCCCCCCAAGTATTGTATTATCGGTTGATGGTGCAATACTTAAAGAATACCTTTATGGCCTTTCGGCCTGTGCCCTTCAACATAAGTGTATCGTCTGTCTTTTGGCACGTGTTCTTCGGACACATACATTAGTATGTCCTCCCCAATATTGCATTATTAGTAAAAGACTAATGGTGCAATATTAAAGAATATCTTTATGGCCTTTCGACACATGTCATTTGGAGATGCCTTTCATCCAATGACCATCTTTAGAGTGGCTTAGCAAGTGGCCCATAAGCCTTCATAATGCGAGTTAGGTCTATCAGACTACATGTGTCATCATGTTCCCCAGTATAGTATTATTGGTCTATGGTCAATGATGATATACTTAAATTCATTGTGTTAATGCCATATAAAGCACTTTAGTATTGGCTTTCCTATCTGGGCGTTATATTGTCGTGTCAATGTGGGTATTTTTCATCCACCGTGTAGCCAAATCTTAGAGCAAAGGGTACCATAACTTGAGTTATGAAATAACTCAGCGTCACGTCAGCGCCACATCATCTCAACACCAAATAACACAACACTAAAAAACAGCAGGAAATCATAACACCCAATAACACCACTTTTTACAAATTTTTTCATACCAATTTACACAGGCTCACGTTGCAACGCACGTTGCCAAATTAACGTACGTTGAAACGCAAGCCCAACGCCACACACTAGGAAATCATGGTAACGTGTTAACGTGAGAAATGAGATTGCCACATAATTGCCACATATAACGCATGAAATGCGTTATGGTACCATGCTCTTTTAGGTACCGATAAATGTTGTCTTTTTTCTTAGTGAATAAATGCATTAGCTAAAATAACCATTTACTTTATATTTCCATCTTTTCATTTGCAGCTTCTAATTCAATTCTACCTTACATCCCATCCATTGATAAGATTTGCATGCATCAACCACATTCATTGATTCAATTTTACCTACCATCCATTCAATTTTAATTCAAATTCATTGATATACATTGCTCACATTCATTGATAAAAGCACGCATCTACCCAACATCAAATACACACTCAAGATATGCACCTAGGACTTTAAGCGCGCATTAGTTTTAAATATGCGCCTAGGTTTGTCATTTAGGAATTTTGTGTAGTTGCGAATTTTAGAAGCGCGCAATAGTTTATTGTCTTGAAGGCGCATAAGGTTTTATAAGTGCGCTTGAGATTGTTCATTTATGAAGTTGTGTCTTTTTGGATTTTTGGCTTATTCGAGGCGAACCTAAGCACAAGTGCGCTTGAAGGTTTTGAGTGCGCATAAGTTTTGGCTTATTCGAAGCATGCCTACGTTTAATATGCGCTGGTAGATTTGGTGCGGGCTTACCTAGTTTTGAAGCAAATTTAAGCGCACTTAGGTAGTTAATTTATGTGCGTCCAGTGTGTAAACGGCCAGGTAAGCTACGTGTAGTATATCTAACAGATCATCGTTCAAAAGTTCATTTTCATAAAATAAATACACGCGATTTATTTTGGTAATGTGCGACTATAAATGTTTATTTAAAAAAAATAATTGATCTTCACTCCAATGTATGTATACGTATATATTTCCGTTTCCATATGTATGCATGTGACACTTATCATTGGCAAAAGGTATAATCACTGGGCATGGATACACCTACCCACTGGGTAGTTTACCCGGATGATGTAGCATTCAGTCATTGGGAGAGAAGGAACAAAACATTAATTGTGTTTTTATTTCTTGCATGCCTTACAAGCAATCATTAATTGTGTTTTTAGTCGCTGGGTAGTTTACCCACCAGGTAGATTAAGTTTTATCCATAATCACTACGTTCAATCTGACATCAAAATTTATCGATGGTTATAATTTTAAGAGCTAATTGTTTTAAAATGTCATATTTGCCATTTTTTTTATAATTTTTAGTGTATTAAAAATGGAAACTTTTAATTTTTCGCATCTTTATGTACTTTTTCAGAGCAATTTGCCTTAGGAATGACCATTTCACCCTTAGGCGGGGCGATATGGTGCAAGAAGACCACACGTGAAGGCTAAGCTTCAAACGTGAAGCCCATGACATCCCTTCACCTTGGAGCGTGAAGGTTACATACTTATATACACTTTAAATTGGTCAAATATACTTTCAAGTGATAGATATATCTTGATCTAAAATGTAATAACTAGTTCAAAAAATCTTAGGCTATATTTTCTATTTCTACAAATAGTTACTTTTTCTTCAAATTTTTGTTCTACAATCATTTATTTGGCAATTTCTTTGGTGGAACAAGACCTAATAGAGATTTGAAGTCTTGAAAGCTCTTTCGATTTAATAATAAGAGGAGGTGAAAGAAACTCACAGAGTAAAAGTATGATTGAGGAAAACTAAACGATGATTCATTAACGCTAATTGTTAAATTTAAAAAGTTATTGATAACACTCTTCTAACCACAATTTAGGTAGGTTTATTAATTTTCTTTTTTAAGTCAAAATATATACTTAATATATTGGACTTAACATACTAAAACTTTCAGGCTCAAAAAGTAAAAGCACTAAAAATTTTTAATTATTTAACATTTATCGGCTAACTGAGGCATTAAATAATCAGATCTCTTAAGATGGCGACCAAGAAAACCTGTTTCTGACTTTATACATATAAAAGGTCCTAGTAAATGAGGGGCTTTCGAAAATTGTTAATTTACTTGTTTTACCCTTAAGCTACCCATGTTTGCCTCGTATATTTGTAACGGAATCATAAATAATGAAATTTATAAAGATGAAGAAGAGATAATTAAGAAAGTATTGGTTAAATGGGGTGGTAGTTGTTCAATTTATTGCAAAAGTACTCAAAGTAAAATTGGGTAGTTGGGAAGGTAGGAACCATCATAGGGTGTTGATGAATAAATGGTAAGAAATGTTACACATAAAAACAAGGTACTCAAAGGCTTGTTGCACTGATATTGCGTACCCCAACAACCTATTTTCTATCTTGTTTGAATAAAATAAATAAATAAAATAAGTTACATGGGGATACAATAATTAAATGATTTCCCTATTTTTCTTGCACATAACTTACTTGGATACATACCATTATCAGGGGCGGAGCTATGTGCGAGCCATGTGTGGCACGTGCCACATACGATCGTCGGCGAGGCAGTGCAATTTTCTTCGAGACTTTTTGATTCTTTGAAAGTGTTAAACAAAGTTTAGTGTGGAAGTGCATTTAAATGAACAAAAATAAGACAGAAAAGTGTTGTTTCAGTTTTGTTCTTGAAGAAAAGAAAACAAATGAGGCAGAACCGGAGAAGACGATGAATAGTACGAGTAGTCTTTACTCTTTAAATAATATTTTACACTTATTTGTTATTTAGCTAGTTTAATTGGTCGAGGTAGGTCTATAAATTTGTTTTAATTAAATTAATACGGGGTAGTAAAGTGAGTGGTTGCATAGGAAATCTAATCAAATATCATTTGATATGAATTCTATTTCTGTGTATTGTCTTTTTTGATATAGTTTTGAATAGACAAATTTGAACATAGAAAATTATGACCATAAATTTAGTCCAGAGAGTTAAAGACCAATGGTCTCACCACTTTATAAGACAGAAACTTGTCAAGTGAAATATTTTTAACCAGAAAGAATGTAGTTTATGATTCAAAAGATTTATTTTGTTTCTAAAATTATTCAGATGCAATAACGGAACCGTAAAAACAACTAGTTTCACCCAAATCGTTAGACAACTAAAATTAAGAGTTATCCATGAAGTGAAGCGAGCCGAGAATCGTGCCACACATGATTGAAATCCTGCATCCGCCACTGACCATTATACATCTTACGTATTAGTGTGAATTGTCATATGAATATTATAATGTAATGGCATAAATTCATCATATCGACGTAGTGTTTCAATATATAGGTAGTCTCAAGTGACCATGCATACCGCAAAATTCCTACTTACATACTTTTATATTTGCAAACCACAAACTCTTTTGATTTTGCTGGTAAGTTTTAACATGTGTTGTAGATTCAAGTTATGTGGGTCGGCTTCTTAGGCTTGAGATGTTGTTTTTTTTTTTTTTTTTTTTTTTTGGCTAAAATCAAACTCCGAGCTCAAAATTCGGTTTTAAGTTTTTTAAAACAAAACCCCGCACCAAAGTTCGGTTTGTTTTTGGTTTTTCCGGTTTTCGGATATCCGATATTTTAGTTGATGGTTTTATGCATTGTTGCAAAAATCGTGAATCGGTAGCCGGGCGGTCGACCACCCTGCAGCCTGTTTTCGGTCAAGGCGGTGATTAATCGGTTTGGCATTTCTTGCATGTTTTGAGAATTTCTGGAGAGCAAACTAACGATCTTAACTGATTCAAGCCTTCTATGTTTTCAAACCTCAATAAAAGGCTTCAATTCTGATTATGAGGCCCATTGTGCGTTATAAGTGAAATAAACGATCCCCAAATTAAGTAAAATGCCTTAATTTTTATTTTTTTAAATTTGACCGATTCGGCCAATTTCTGACCGATTCGGCCGATTTTTGGCCGATTTTTTTCCCAGACCGATTTTTTTAGCCGATTAGCCTAAATCGCCAAGGTCTATGGCCGATTACCTTGGAATCGGCGATTAATCGGCCGATTTTTCCGATTTTTGCAACACTGGTTTTATGTTAAACCCGTTATTTTAGCTAAGTTCTTCAAATTCGGATATCCGAAATTTTGGATAATAGTTTTATATATCCAAATATCTATAATTTTCGAAAAACTTTTAAATGCCTTTCAAAACTGACATTTCGTAAAACCCAACCTTTTAATAAATTTTGATCAATTTTTCGGATATCCGAATATGGATATTTTTTGAACATCAAAACCTAAACCAAAATCCTACAATTTAATTATGGGTCTAGTATCAAGTGCAACCAAACTATTCAAGGTTGACTTTTTTTTTCTTTTTTTTTTTTCTTTTTCCCAAGAGCAATCCAAGCAAGCTCAAGTGGGTAAAAGTTCAAAACGATTCAAGTTAATTTCTAATAATGCTCAAGAGAAAAAGCATCTTCAAGTTCAAGTTCAAGTTCAAATTCAATCAATGCACTTATTTAGTTTATTGTCTCATAATATTCAAAGTTTAATCCCATAGGTTGCATGATCGTTTTCATGACAAGACATCTTGCCTCAAGTGATGTAATTTCAATTTCATCTCCCAATTAATATAACTTTATTTGCTAAATAAAAGATAGTATGTACATATTTATAAGATTGTCAAACTTTAGAGGATGCATGCTAAAATCTCAAGAATATGATCATTCAACAAAACAGAAATTAAGATGGAAAGTAAATTTCAAACACATAAATCATTTTTCCAACAGATCATCCCAATTTCAAAAGATAAATATATATGCATCGATGCTTGCATACTTCACCTGATCCTCAGACTTTGTGCCAGATGCTCATTCTTGCATTCTCATCCTTCTTCACTACCTTGCCGAGCACCATTTTAGCTAAGCTAATCATGCCTACACCTTCTATATCTTTGCAAAGACCCTTCTCCACCACCAGCTCAAGTAAATCCACAATGTTTGAACCAAAAGTCTTCTTATTTTACTCAAGCAATGTTCTTTTATATGCTAATTTCTCAAAGTCTTTCTTAATCTCAACACCTCTAAAAGTATAATTGGGGTTATTGAGAAAGGTGATCAAAAACCCGCGAATTTTGGGCGAGTGGTTTAGTTGGAAAATGAGACACTTGAATTCAACGCATAACGCCAAGAAGATCCAAAGATGAACCTGAAAACCAGTTGCAATTTTATAGTTATGCATTGAAGTCAAGTGTCTCAATTTCCAACTAAACCTCTTGCCCGAAATTTCCGGGTCTTTGATCACCTTTCTAAATAACCCCAAGTACACTTTCACAGGCGTCGAGATTAAGAAAGACTTTGAGAAATTTGCGTATAAAAGAACATTGCTTGAGAAAAATAAAAAGACTTTCGGTTCAAACATTGTGGATTTACGAGAAGTGGCGGTGGAGAATGGTCTTGGCAAAGATAAGGATGGTGTAGACATGATTAGCGTAGCTGAAAAGGCGGTCGCGGCCCACGCATATTTCGTCAGCAGAGATAGATATAAAGAGAGAGAAAAGTTATAAAGTGATACATGTCATTTGAATTATTATGACTTCTATTTATAGAAGAAAGCCATACCTCAAGGGTAAAGTGGCAATTTCATAGCATTGCGTTTGGCGGGAGATTGAGAGAACTATATGGCGGGAAGAAACAACCTTGGCTGAAATTTTGTACTAAAATTGTAAAAGAAGACAAAAATGTATATATGAATCGAAAAACAAGCTAGCTAGCCAACTGATACACGTTTCCCTTTTCAGCTTTAAATTTACAACGTAACATTCAATGTCATTAAATGTAATGTATAGATCTTCTTATTGCTCACCTATATCAACTTAACTACATTTGAACTCATGTGCTATTTAGTAACAATAACAAATCAATATTAACGAGATTGCTTCTACTTTGGTTCTCGAAGACTATTGTCAAATCATTTAAGGATTTATATTAAGTAGGTTTTTGCTTCATATGATCTTCCTCGAACAGTTGACCTTAAATGGTACAAGTTTATCATATAATTCATGATGCCAAATAATCAAGACTACAAGTTTCTATTGTATATTGTTTTCAGTTAGGGATGAGCGTGGTTCTGGAACCGGTTGGAACCGGAACCGGTGGATCCGAGAACCGATTTTTTTGAAAAATGAGAACCGAGAATCGAACCGAATATAGTTTTTTGTTCCGGTTCCGGTTCCGGTTCCGGTTCTTTTGAATCTACCCGTATAGGAACCGCTTTTCTATTAAGCTAACAAAAAACACAAAAAATTAAACTTTTTAAGAACTTGCAACCATTTACATTTAAGCAAATAACAATTAACAACTAAATCATAAACTCGAATAATCAATCATTCTATAAGTACTTTCACTTGTTTATATTTTTAACAAAATAATAATGCATAACAATCCGGAAAATAAAATAAAATAACTTAAAACTTTGTTCATATCTGTTAGACAAAGTATTAATAAAACTAAAAGTGCTACGTGATGATCATGTGGCTATGTGATGATGATAGATAATAAACAATGTATTAATAAAAGTGCTAGCAAATTTTAGCATGATAAACATGTAAAAGTTAATCGAATGCAAATAAAAATTAAATATAAACTTACTTCCATTGTTTTCATAATGATGAATGATCTTGGAATGTTATTATGTTTAGATTAATTATTGATTTGTGATGTTTCAGTGAATTACAGATTAGGGTTTAGAGTGTTTGGCTTGATGGCTAGCAGGGTTTTTTTTTTTTTTTTTTTTTTTTTTTGTTAATGATACTTAGGATTTGATTAATATTTTGATAAGAAGTAAAAAAATTACACTATTTTTATAATTATTGGATCTTTGGTTCGAGAACCGAGAACCGGTAAAACCGATCCGACCCAAGAACCGAAAAATCTCAAAATCAAGAACTGGAACTGGAACCATTGATTCTGGTTCCTGTTCGGTTCTTCATGGTTCCGGTCCGATTCTCAGTCCGGTTCCGGATCTTTGGTTCTTTTGCTCATCCCTATTTTCAGTCATTATGTGAAAAGAACGTAACCATCAGTGGAACTGGCTTAAGAATAACAATCCGCGGCAAACTTTAAATAATTGAAACAACGTGATTGAAGTTTATCATATATTAATATCTTAGCTCTATGAGCTGAAAGAGCTGCACTTTGCAAAATCATATCCACATTACTTCTAAATTTTCATCATCATTATGAACACAATGGCACAATGCTAGCAGCTTCAGCACAATGAACAGTACAAGATGATGTACATATCAATAGCGGATGGGGAGGTTTATCTATTCAAAGAATCAATGGCACAATGCTAGCAGCTTCAGCACAGAGCCAATACATACAACACACATTAGCATCAACTTGCACATACCCAACAATTCTCAGAATCGACGTCAATAAGTTCTTGTTCTTAGCTCTAGTCATACGACGGCTCTCAAGCTACGAGTTGATTGGCTTGCCATTGAGTTTTGGAAACGGATCCTGTTTGCTAAGAACAGCCACTTTGCTTTTGTGAGCAAAATACCCTTTCACCAGATTCTTGTATATCAAAATCGACATTATGCATTCAACCTGTGCACAGAAGTTGCCCAAGTCAACATTCACCTTTTGTGGGTCCCGACTGGAACTTTGATAAAAACAATTCCGTTAAGAAATTTTTACCTCATCCAAATCGATTTCCATCTCGAGCCATTTCAATGCTTTAACAATCACTTCTAGCTTAATCTGGTGTGCTTTACTTGGGTCCTTCTGCTTTTGAATAATATAGCTGTCACGGTGATATAAGTGAGTCAGTGAGATAAGCAATCATTTAAACCTATAAAAAAAGTTTACAGTTTTGAGTAGATATTAAGTAGAATTATAAAACTTACATTTTCTTTACCAGTCGTTGGTACACCTGAAGCTCTAGCTTTTCGAGAACGAGATAAACGCCTGATCTCAAGAATCTAAATGGAACACATAATCACCAGCATAAGAAACAAATGTGGAAACTAAACTAGTAACAAGATAGAGACGTACCGATCTTCATGCTCCTCAAGTGCATGTCGAAGTAATCGAAGATCGCCTCTCCTCATAGCTAGCACAATGTCACTATACTGTAACATGGACAAAAAGCCGAAAAAAAAAAGTACCTATTAGTCGATGTCAAAAGAAATAACCACGAAGCTAAATAATAGGAAGCACAAACTAAGCAGTGAAAAGATGAAATGTACCTCAACCAGATTATGCTTCTCGAGGAGCGATCTTTTAGGTAAGATTCCTATAGAAAGCTTCACGGGTACCAGGTATTTCAATATCATCCTATTTCACAAGATCAAATGAGCGATTTAACTAGTACTTCATAAGACACTTCAGATAGAAAATAACGAGATAGCATCAAGAACGTGTGGGAAAATGGAAAGTCACCTTATGTTTGATTTACTTCGAGGGTCACAATGTGTCAAAGCATATGATAATTTATGATCAGCCTGCAGGATACAGAATGAGATCATCAAGTTAAGAATACATCATTGACCGTCTATCATAGTGATGGAAAAACTCGGGAATACTTACAGCTGGAAAATTTTCATTCAGCACTTCCAAACGACCAGTGTAGTACATGTATGTTACTTTATCCCTGACAGGAAATTCCTCAAAATCGAATATACGAGCAGTTTCAATGCTTCTTATAACACTTCGGCAAAGATGAACAGTTCCAAGCTGCAAAATTCCTCAAAAACAAATTAGATTAGTTTGCAGAATAGATGAGTTGTTACGGCAATAAAAACAGTAGGGAAAGGATAATATTTACCTTGAAATAAACTTTAAACAACTGGCAAGTGACATAAAGCGCTCCAACACGTTTTGGTCCTTTTCCCTATTCGTAGGAAATTTTTAGTGAGATGAATAGATAATGAAGGATGGGTGACAATTTCGACCCGTTTACTCGAAAATAGGTCAAACATGTTCGGAAGTTGCACTTTTTAATACACACTTAATTTTTATTTATATACTATTCAAATTTTAGACAAAACGTGTTTCATATCGACCCGGCCATTTTCAACACATTCCAAAGTAGTAAAGTTAAGGAAATACGTACAGCAAGAACCCCAAACACTTTCATGAGAAATGAGCCAGCAGCCTTTAGTTTCTCTGGCGTTTTTCCATTTGAAGCCAACTCTCTATCAGCCTGCATACAAAATCGCAATAACTGAATATCGTTCTATTCCTTCTATGCTTCTATTTCATTCATTACTGCATTGTCCCAAAAAAGGCTCATTGTACGTGAGTCAATTATAAAAGTGTAAACACATTTCCTTACCCTCTCAGCGAGAATCCTAATTTCGTATACAACAACGTACAATGCTTCTAACGCCCACGCTGATTCCCAGTTCCGAAACTCCTGAATGAAGGCACTGCATATTATTTTCAAAATAAGCAAACGGATACTATATAAGAAGTCGGATAACTAAAGCAAACAAATGAGTAACATGAAAATTACTTTGCAGATTTCTCAAATGCTTGGTACGATTCAGCAAAATGCCCGACTCTATAACTCTGCATAGCCCGAAACAATGGGGCGACTATTTCTGCATACTGAGAATACCTATCTGCTTGTCTGATCAATCTATTAGCATCCTGCATACATACAATACTTTGTCAACAAACGAGTGACATAAAAGATCTAATCTGCAAATATGAGCATTTTCACACACTAGATACGGATAGATGAATACCTAAAGTCCTATATATGTTATACATAAAAAGATATAGTAACACTTTAAAAAATGTGTGTAAGATCCATTCGGGGAGTTAATCCCAATAATCGATGCTAAACCTGGCCTTAATTTGAGTCCTTTTAGCTTCAAAGCATGGACCCACTTCACCCATAAAGTTTCTTTTCTATCTGCAATTGGAAATGGGGAAAGAGTGTCCATGTGGTATGACAAATGGCACAAAAGTGGTCCTTTATGCATATACATAAACAAGAGAAGTATATTTGCAGCCAGATTACAAGATAGTGCTTGTGTTGCTGATATGATTGATAATGGGCAGTGGAAGTGGCCTGATGAATGGACTAGCCAATTCCCTATTTTGAGTACTATTCCTATCCTTTACAATGATGTTAAAGATAAAGCCAAATGGGTCAGTAATGATGGGAAAGTGTATAACTTCACTATTCAGAATGCGGTCGGATATGAATACTCAAGGACCAAACGTAACATGGAGTAATCTGGTGTGGTTTTCTCAATGCCAGCCTAGTCACAACTTTGTTTTATGGAAGGCAGTAAGGGGTAGATTGTTAACTCAAGATAGGATCAAGGTATGGAACAATAGCCGGGATTTGAGGTGTCCCCTGTAATATTTGCCCAAATTCTCATCGTCACTTGTTCTTACAGTGCAAATTCGCCACGAAAATATGGTTGGAGCTTAAAAAGAAAATTGCTGCAATTCACCTCACAAGTAGCTAAAGTATCTAAGGATTGGAATGTGGACCTTCTAGATGGGAAGCTAATATAGAATCGCTGGTAAATAGTTTAGCTTTGGATGGGGGCTAGTGAGCTGTGAAAGATGAAGCTACTTTTGAATATTTACTGGTATACTTCTAGTTTGCTATATGTAGGCTAGTTTTGTTTTTATATGTTGTTTGGTTTTCGGTGCTTTGTATTCGTGTATATATTTTGGTCTTCTAATTTAAATAAATAAATAAAAAATAAATTAAAAAAAAAAAAAAAAAAAAACTTCGATTATTGTAAGAAATTGCAGAAATAAGCAGTTTCTGAGAATTACGCTAAACAAAATGCTGGCCAGTTTTGTTTATACTTAATCGTTCTCGAAAAATGCAGTGACTTTCTTTCTTTCTAATTATTCCACAAGAATCAAAAGCCTATTACAACATCTCTAAAAAGTCAGTCTCATCTTTAAAAAAAGTTCTTATACATATCCCTTTAGCGTGTAATAAGCTGTTTCTAATAAGCTTTTGAGTGTTTGTTTCAGCTAAAGTTGGGCTTATTAGCTTATTTTCATTAGCCCATTTTTTCCGGCTTATAAACTGGAAAAAAACCGGCTTATGAAATATAAGGTGAGCTAAATAGGCTCATAAGCCCAAAAGTAAGCTTAAGGGGGTGTTTGGATTAGCTTATTTTGTGGGCTTATGTGCTTATATGAACTTGGAAAAGCTCATAAGCTCACTTTTTCCCGCTTACAAGCTTATGAACATGAGCTTATGACTTATTTGAGTCTATAAGCCTAACTTGATAAGCTGGAAAAAGTGGGCTTATGAGCTTTTCCAAGTTCATATAAGCACATAAGCCCAAAAGGAAGCTTAAGAGGGTGTTTGGATTAGCTTATTTTGTGGGCTTATATGCTTATATGAACTTGGAAAAGCTCGTAAACCCACTTTTTCCAGCTTACGAGCTTATGAACATGAGCTTATGACTTATTTGAGTCCATAATTCTAACTTGATAAGCTGGAAAAAGTAGGCTTATGAGCTTTTCCAAGTTCATATAAGCTCATAAATTTGCAAAATAAGATAATCCAAACACCTCTCAAACAAACAACCTAATGTAGACTAAAAAGCAATAAGCAACAAAAGGGTATAAATTAAAACCTAATAAAGACTAAAAAGCAATAACCCAATAGGAAAATAAGCAGTTCTAATAAGCAAGATTGAAACTTTATATAAAAACAACAAAAGGGTATTTAATTAAAACCTAATAAAGACTAAAAAGCAAAGAAAAAAATCAGTTCTAATAAGCAAAACATATAAAAACAAGAAAAGGGTATTAATGAAAACCTAATAAAGACTTAAAAGCAATAAGAAAATAAGCAGTTCTAATAAGCAACATATACATAAAGATAGAAACTTTAACAAATGGGTACAAATCAAAACCTAATAAAGACTAAAAAACAACAACCCAATAAGAAAATAAGCAGTTCTGTTAAGCAAAACATATAAAAACAAGAAAAGGGTATTACTTAAAACATAATAAAGACTAAAAAGCAATAAGAAAATAAGCAGTTCAAATAAGCAAAACATATAAAAACAAGAATAGGGTATAAATTAAAACCTAATAAAGACTAAAAAGCAATAACCCAATAAGAAAATAAGCAGTTCTAATAAGCAACATATAAATAAAGATAGAAACTTTAACAAATGGGTATTAATCAAAACCTAATAAAGACTAAAAAGCAATAAGAAAATAAGCAGTTCTAATAAGCAAAACATATAAAAACAACAAAATAAGCAGAGTAAGCAGTTCTAATAAGCAAAATAAGAAAAACAATAAAAGGGTATTAATTAAAACCTAATAAAGACTAAAAACTAACAACCCAATAAGAAAATAAGCAGTTCTAATAAGCAAAACATATAAAAACAACAAAATAAGCAGAATAAGCAGTACTAATAAGCAAAACATATAAAAATAAGAAAAGGGTACCTGATAAATGTTAAGGGCATCAGCTAAAGCAAGAAAATTAGGAGATTCAGAAGACAAAGAAAGAAGGTTTTTCAAAGAAGAAGAATCTTGATATGAAACGACGTCGGAGAATCGGTTTAAGTAATCTGTTATGCGTCTCTGTGATTCACCCATGCTCATGTGCAAACCCATTTCTTATTAATACTAATAAGCTGTTGTTTGAAGATCTGATTGATTGTTAGGGTTTATGTTAATGAGACTGACTGACTCGACTGTTGTTGATGAACATCATTCGACCCTCCCATTGTAAACTTAGGATTTTATTTTATTATTATTATTTTTTTTTTTTAACACTATTAAGGTTTGGGGACATTTTTTATTTTTACTTTTGGTTCCGGAGGTTGTTTAGCTTATACTATGTTTTCTGTTTATACCAATGTTTTGAAAAGCAGGTTCAAAATTGATCCGGTCAAATTATCGGGCATCGGGTTAACTAATTCGATTAACGGGTTAACCAGTTCGCCTGCCGGGTCAACCTGGTTTTCAATTTTTTTTTTCGACCGGGTCAACTGATTTGACCACCCGGTCAACCCGGGTTTTTATTAAAAAAATTGAAAAAACGAAACCCGACCGGGTTTCAAAAACCGGATTGACCCGGGTCACTCAAAACCCGTCGGGTCTAAACGGGTAACCCGGTTTTAGAAATCCGGGTTTTTTTTACCGTTTTTTTAGCTGGAACAGGTCTAACCGGTTAACCTGGTCGGATCGACCCAGGTTCAAAACACTGGCTTATACTTGTAAGCTTATGGTGCGTTTGGTATCTCACATGAAGAGCATATAAACGAGTTGAACAAGTGTCCTGTCCCTAATCCTCAAGTGGCATCATGAGTAATTGCTTACCCTTGAGAAGCTGTTAACTGTTTTCCCGAAGGTGACTTCTCTATGTATTAAATCATCAGCATGGTGGGAATTAGAATATAGTTTCGTCCCAAACTTTAGTTCCAAGATAACAGATGGAACGAAAGGATTGAAAATATTAAGTGCATATTTGATTATATCTGATCTGTCATTTAGTCTCTCATGTGTTGCTTGTGTGTTGCACCAATGCATCGGTTTGTCAGAGGTCTCGTTGCTCATCCACAATGACGTTGATGATGATGTACTAAAAGCTTTCGTCGCTAAGTGCGTGGCTTGTTGGCCTAGATTGAAGTGGAGATGGGGAATGTGGTGTTTTGAAGGAGTGGAAGATGATCAGTTTCAAGGATTATTAAATGTTTAGAGGTTATTTTGTGTTTCATTTGAGTATGCAAGCAAATGAGGTATTATATATGTAGTCAGGCATAACATTAATAAGAGTATTACCTAATCTTGGAGAAATCGTTGGAAGGATGCTTACGTGTTGGCAGTTTATCAAAATGAGAGGAGGGGGGGGGGGGGGGTGCCCTACATACTTCGCCAAAAAATATCAATTTTTAGTGTAATTTTTTTTAGGACCATTTTATTAAAGTGAACACCACCACAAAATTAAATTGCCCCTCATCTTAAAATCAAACAATGTATAAACATTAGATCTCTATCTTAATCTTAAAAAAATATCAGTTTTTAATGTAAAATATATATATATATATATATATATATATATATATATATATATATATATATATATATATATATATATATATATATATATATATCTTAACTACTTATAATGGAGAATTAGTCAAATGTGAAAAGTGAAAACTGAATTTTTGGTCAATGCCCAAAATGCCCTTGGATACCCACAACCAATCCCCATTTAATCAACCACTATCTACTTTTTTTCATTTAATTAAATCTGCTTCAAAATTTATTATATCATCACCATCATCAAACCAAACCCTAGCCGCCCCATACTCCGGCCACCACAGCCGCCACACCGCCGCCTCCCATAACACACCACCACCACCATTCAAACCCCCATCATCTCATCTCTTTGATCTACTACCACACGCGCCCTACCCCCTAACTTTACTCTCGTTACCACCTCAAAATCACCACATCTTGTATATTTTTGGAGCTCTCACGTCTTGGTCTTGTAAAATCGAAGGTAGGGTTAGTCACAAGAGACTTGTGACTCGTATTTGAATGAAACGCGACCCACGGGTCGCGAGTTATAATTATTTTGGTTGGGTTTTGATTAAAAACGTGATATATAAGTGGGTTTTGAATCCGGGATTCTTGTTTCTTGGTGAGGTCGAGACCTAACAAGTAATTTATGTCTGAAACAAAGTAACTCGGCAACTACATAATTAGGAGTTTTCTTTTTTTAAAGAATTTCGGTGTTGTTTATTGGTGTAAGTTTGAGGATGTTTTCGAAGATCATCATGTAGGTTTTTTATATCTAATTTATGTGTATTAATTTTCTCTATGGTTACACGTTTGTGTTTTTATAGATCTTCAATATCATATTTTTCTATGTGGCGGCAGGTCTACAGCAAGAAATGACGACCTTGCCAAGAATGAATCGAATTAGTTTATGAATCAAGGTATGTGTACTTATTTGTGGTTTAGTTAGTTAGTTGTTGAATATATTAATGTTGTTTAAATTACACTTGGTTTGAGTAATTTTAATTTCGTACTTAAAATTGCTTTAATGTGTACTTATATGTGTACTTATTCAAGTGGTTATCGTAGCTTTCATCACCATTCACAGTTATGTATTTTCATTCAAGAAAAGAAGTTTTTACTTTGATTGAAATTATATCTATGGGCTATATTTGAAAATATTGGGAGGGCCAAAGCCTTCTTAATGGACCAAGTCACTAAACACATTATCTAAAGCGGTATAAAAGAAAATTCATAATTTTTTGTTTTCCTTTTGAATAATCTGAACTTGGTTTTCGTTGGCAGGACATAGGTATGAAAGGGTAATAAAGAACTGCTCATGTTCAGGCGAACGACACGTTGCTGCTGAGATTGTTGTCATTTTGTGGAAACTTGCAGGTCATCCAAAGGCTAATTTCTACGACGGTTTGTAAATAGTGTTTCATCATCTATTTAATAGCGTTCTTTTTTTTTTTTTTTACCTGTGCAGGACTTTTGGTGGAAAGGAATAGGCTGGCGCAGAATGTAACCCTAGCTCTGTGTGGTCAGAAAATGGCACACGATGATTAGTCGTAGGCAAGTGGTTGGATACCTTGCGCTGCTCTTAAGTTAATGTTACTTTAATTAATTTTTTTCTTTGTTGCAGCCATTTTAAAGACATTGACAAGCCTAAAAAACAGTATCAGGTATGATTTGAGTACACGTTGTTTCCGTTCTTTTTTTTTTTACTGCTAATAAGTTCTTTGTTGTGTTTGATTTGCTGAAAATAATGACAGTTTATGTGAATCTAGAGTTAAGATTGACTGGGTATTTTTGTGTTTCATGTTTTGTACATGGGCTCTAAATGTCTTGGATTTGTATGACTTTATTCTTGCTGAATTTATGGCGGTTTTGTTGACAGCATAAAAAGAAAGCGAGTCGCTGAAAAAGATGACCGTTCATTCAACAGATGAGAAACTTTCGTACTAAAAAGCGATTGATACAAAGTTCTAATGACAACACTGCCCTTGAATCCTTGCTCCTGATTAAGAGGATAGCATGTCTTCAGAAAAGTACTGAACGGTATGTACAGAGTTTATTTTGATGAACATAAGCTGTAAGTATATTGCCTTTGCTACAGATTTTGTTACAACTAAAAGTGTTTATTGTTTTTCTTTTGTAAACCCGAATATCGTGCATTCACGTCTTTTTTGAGCGTAATTTATTCCCAACTTTTTTTGCAAGGTACTAAATATACATGTATAGCGACTACAGATATACTCTGGTACAACTATTAGCAATACTTCATCATATATAGCAACTACTGGTAGTGTATTGGGAGAGGTAGGCGCCGGCCAGAGTATATTTTGCAGGAGAAGGAAACTTAAGATCACATTGGAGCAATCAGCGATTGCAACTAACATCTGAAGGTGCATTGAATTACGATTTTTTATGTGTCTCTATATACTGATTGTGGTTTAAAAACAGTAGTATTATCAATAATTGCAGGTCATACATTGGGAAGAAGTTGTTTGAATCCAATCTCTTGAAAGTAAGAAGGAAATATTGAGCGCATCGGTTTGCAGGTAACGAAGTGTGAAAATGAATATCATGACAGTAGATTTCGTAAGTTTTCTTTTAATTTTCTTAATTTTGTATATCGACCTTTTTTTTTTTTTTTTTTTTTTAGAATTTATTAAACTTAAATGTATTTATTAAACTTAAATAGGTCAAAACATTGTTATACCTTGCAATGGCATACATTAAGTGTGTTTTTTAGGGATCATGAGATACCGGTGATTAACATATTGCATTGCATAGTACGGAGTAATTAGCTTAACATATTGCTATATATTAGAATTCAAGAAAATTAAGTTTTGGCATGTAACATTCAATATGAATTCAACGTTTTCTTTTACATAGGCATATGTGTAGAAATACTGTGATTAGTTCCAATTCCAATAGCTAGATTCGAGTGTCATGTTATGCCACTTTAGTCAAGTAATTATCTCAATTTATCTCATATATTACTTTTTTTGATAACTTACGAGCTATTATATTAAGCCACTGTTGGGAATAATGTTTTATAGCATTATATCCCTTATATGAAAGTATCAATTTGATGGAATAGTAGTTCTAAGTTACTGAGTTTGTAAATTGCAAAAGAACTGAAGAATGCAAAACAACATTTTCAAATTTTTTAGGAATAGTTCGCACTATTATGGTTCATATTTCAACAATGACTAATATATCAGGCCTGATTTTGGGTCAGATATCATACTTCATACATTGCGTAAAATTTTAAAATGTGTTTCTATATGTAGGTTGAAACTTTGAAACAACAACTAGAAAAGCAAGCAAGGGCAGCGGAGGAGTGGATACGAGCTGGTAAGGAGCAACTAAAGGCTCCTGAGGAACGGGAAAGGGCAGCGGAGGAGCGACAACAGGCTGCTGAACGAGAGAGAGCAGCAGAGGAGCGGCAACGAGCTGCCAAGGAACGACAACAGGCGGCACAAAAGCGAGTCAAAGAACTAGAGGAGCAAGTCAAAGAGTCTGCTAGCATGATAAAAACGCTAAAAGCACCACCTTCTCCACCTCAAAGTTAGTTATTGGAAATCACAAAATTAGATACTCAAAGTTAGTTATTTGGTTTGTGCAGATGTGAACAGCAAGTTTCGGGTAAGGTGAGCTCACAAATGGAGCTGAATATGTGTTTGTCATATGTTATCCCAAACACTCCTGTACATTGGATAACAGGTACATAACATCAGAAGATTTTTGCAGTAAAGCATGTTCATGTGAAAAATAATACTCTTTTTTAATCTGTTGCTTATATTTTATATTACATTACAAAATAATCGGGTTGATCAAATTAGGTAACGGGTCAAAACAGGTGGTGGTAATAAAATTGGCGGGTTAAGATTTGTAGTGTTTAGATTCAACGGCTTGCATAGTTATATATTCAGAAACATATATACGTTCAAAAAATAGCAAAAAACCCGCGAGGCCGCAACGCGGCCGACCGTCGCCCGACTCGTTTTTATAAAGGTTTATTGGTTGCTTTGGTCATAAAGTTTATTTTGTATTATTAAATGTTTTGAACGGTTTGTTTATTTTTTTTTTTTTGTAGAGGGATACCCGTAGAACAACAAAAGGTATTGATTAAACCAGCCAAAGAGTTCCGTCAAGCAGAAATCTACACCTCAAATGTCGTTATCAAGATGTTTTACACGAAGAGTAACGTGTGTTGTTACTTTTTATCTCATAACTGATGTAATGTTTTACTTTCAGTTTCATTAAATGTTTTTTATATGTTGTTTGATAGACGTTAAGAATTTTCTCTAGACTTTAGTTATCGTGTGCAACCGTTTGCAATTACATTATGATCTGTTCACGTTCTATTTTGAACGCTACACAAAACACTCACCACAATATCACAAATCGTTAATTATCTGCCGCTAGGAACCGTTGCTATGCACGGGTACTCGTCTAGTATATATATATATATATATATATATATATATATATATTATTAAGGTACATCACGAATTTTATAATTTTTTTTTTTTTTTTTGCCCCTACTGGTCCGCCACTGTATCTAGTTTAGGACTTTTTAAAACTCTTGTATGTGCTTTGGTACTTTGGTTTTTGTGGTTTGAATTCGCTGTTTACGTTATAGACACGTGAATAAGTAGACAATAAGGCCCATAGAACTTATTGTAAAAAAATCCCATATGTTGTCTGACTTACGTCTTCGCTTTGATAGTTTTAACAGATTCTATACGATAGTTTATCAAAATGTCTAAAATCTATATAAGGCTAAAGGCTTTATCTTATATTTTAACCATGGTGATTTTATTTCTTCATATACACAATGATTTTTTTTTTCCTTCATATTATTGAACATCTTTACAATTTAATGCACGTGTTATTATGAATCAATTGAAGAGTTATAATAAGTTATATGACAACTAGCGTTTAGTGTTATGTAAAAAACTCTTTTCCAAAACGTTAGTTGAAAACAAGTTTTATAAGCTGTGCTTATGGCTTATATGTCATAAGCACATAAGGCCATGTTGAGCGTTTGGATTAGCTTATATTTAATAAGTTCATAAGTTGTGCTTATGGCTTATATGTCATAAGCACATAAGGCCTTGTTGAGCGTTTGGATTAGCTTATATTTAATAAGTTCATAATCAAATGTTTAGGTTTTGTAAATGACTAAAAGGACATGGGTTAAAAAAATGAGTACTAGATCAGGTATAATTGAAGGTAAAATGGTAATTTGTAATTAGTCATGATAGTTAAGCCTAACCCCTCTTCAAAAAGCGACACTTTTGAGGCTTATGAAATACCATTATATAAGCTCACAAGGCTGCAAAACATCCAAATTTTTATTAAGCAACTTGAGCTTGACCAGATCGAGTCGAGGTTTACGCCCGAGCCGAGCCTCATAAATAAGCTCGAAAAGAATAACGAGCCGAGCTCGAGCTCGAGCATTTATCGAGCTTTTCGAGTCTTCGTGTACATAAGTATTTATATAAATAACCAAAAGACTTACGTGAATATTGGTATAATAAACTAATATTTGTAGTGGGAGGACTATTTAAACCCTGATACTTCCAAATATTTTGTATAAGTTCTTTGCTCTTGAGTTCGTCGCACATTTTTTTTTAATTTTTCTTTAATGAGTTTGACTATCGAATTCGATGTTTGCATATAAATTCAAGCTTTTTAATCCGGCCTCAAGCCTTGATGATTAATGCTCGTCGAGCTATCGAACCAAACTCAAACATACCACATAATTTTCGAGTCGAACTTAAGCCTTTCAAGTTCGATCTTAGCTCATAAACCCACTCATAAATAAACTTAGTCAAACACTTACTTTAAGCTTATTTTGACACATATAAGCTTATAAGTCTATCATATAAGCTTAGCAATACACCCGATAAACAAATACTACTAGTTTTGTCAAACATAAACAATATATGTCTTGATCTAGACCATAAATGCCCAACTCATGATTTTTAAATAGGGAATATCTAAGTTCAAAGAATCAAACCTTGGTCACAGGTGTAACATCCCCGCAACAAAACCACTAGCACCGATGCTAATTTGGTTAAACAAGTTTACCTTCAGTTTATAATAGGAAACTAGCATGGAACACGTGCGTTCGACGAAAAATATTTTTATTGCGACAACTTACAAACGTAGATAAGGATGATGAAGTTGGTACGTTGTTGTCTGCATTGCAAACTCTTTTAATGATGAAGTGTTTCGGTTATTATCTTAACAATAAATTAGTAGGTTGGTTGGTTTGTATTATGTCGTACAGTAATTGTAATTTTGTATTAGGGAGTATTTAAAGAATAACATTAATTAAATGTGTTGAAAGGTTTGTATCATGTTTGTACCATATGCTTTAGAGCATACACAACAATAACAGTTATAACTTAACGCAGTGTCACGTCAGCGCCACATCAGCTTTATCACTTTAACTTTAACTCAGAAAAAAAAAACACCCACATCAATAACTCAACTTTAACTCAGTTTTAACTCAACTATTTTCATATTCACCCCCTAAACTAAAACCAACAATTCATTTAATAAACCACATAACATTAAAACTTTAACATTACAATACGAAATATAAAAAACTTTAAAATAACAATAACAACGATTAAGAAAAAAAAAACAGAAACATAGGAAATTAAACCATACGAATTACAACTACTTATTGGTCGTCCTCGGAATATTCTTCTTCCAATCGTTGTTGGCGTTCAAGACGTTGCTGCCAAACATGGTCCATAAGGTCTCGTTGCAGTCAAGTATGCATTCCTGCGTCGCGCAATTCCCTTGTTTTGCGCCTCTGCGTATCGCACCTGTCGATCCACCTTTCGTGACCTAAATTTGGTGTCGGATCCACCCAAACTCTGTGATACTCATGCAGTGTAAACTTTTGATCTTTTAGAATCATGTTATGCAAAATAATGCAGGTATACATGGTTCGTTGTATCTTGACAATTTCCCATGCACGTGCCGGTTGTTGTAGTATACCCCAACGTCCTTGAAGCATACCAAAAGCACGTTCGATATCCTTGCGTGCACTTTCTTGCTTCCTTTTAAAATAACTATGTTTCTCGTTAGTCGTTGCCGAGAAGGATTTGACGAAACTTGCCCACTGCGGGTAAATTCCGTCAGCTAAGTAGTACCCCTGTTCATACCTTCTTCCATTTACCATATAGGGTGCCCTTGGGAATTCGTTAGCAAGAAGGGAGTCGAACAAGTTAGAGTTATCTAAAACATTAATATCATTATTTGCCCCTGCCATACCAAAAAATGCATGCCAAATCCACAAATCGTGTGAAGCAATAGCTTTAAGCATTAACGTTGGGTATCTTTTATCTCCCCTACCAAATTGCCCCTGCCAAGCCACCGGACAATTTTTCCACGCCCAATGCATGCAATCAATGCTACCAAGCATACCCGGAAAATCATATTGACGCTCATGCAATTAGTAAATATGTTGAATGTCGGACCATGTTGGTGTTCTTAAAAACTCATGCATAAACAAATCCATAACACACATGTTAAAATTATCAAGACAAAGACGTGAAGTAGTCTCACCCATTTGGAGGTACTCATCAAACGCATCTGGGGCGGTGCCGTACGCCAATTGACGTATTACAGACGTACACTTTATAAGTGCACTAATACTCCCCCGACCCGTACAATCGGGTCCTAACTTAAAGTATTTAAAGTGATCAGGAATATCATCGGATCTGTAAGATTCAATACCTTTGACTATTTGTAGAAATAGTTTCCGGCTCATACGAAACCTCCTACGGAATTTACCGTGCATATACTTGCAACCTTGAACGAAATAGTCGTTTTGCAAACGTTCCTCAGCAAGCTCACGTTCATGATATATGTGGATACGGGCCACCTGAGGATGAGCTTCTTCTTGTTCTAAGCGCTGCTGTAATTCGAACGCATTAACCATAAACTGTATGTCTTCTTCATCATCAATGTCTGACCAACTTGGACCAAATTCGTTATTCTGATTAGGATCCATTAGGAAGTATAAAGAGTGGATAATTAGTTGTGAATGTGTGAAAAATATATGTGTGTTTGGTTGATATTTATAGTTGTGTTTAAATGATTTGATTTTTTTTTTTTTTTTTAAATACTAAAACTAGCCGTTACTTACAATAATGGAGGGGGTGCAAATGAATTTTTTTTTCTTCAAAATAACGGGCTTATGAAGTAGCCGTTGGAGGGGGTAAAGCGATTTTTTTTTTACACAAAATCAACATTAACGCAGCGTTAATGCACTAACGTGCTGCGTTAACGTGGACTTAACGTGAGGGTATGCATCGGCTAACACACGTTAACGTGCGTTAAAAGGGCCTTAACGCCCCAACTCATGTTACCACTGCATATGTTCTTATAACATTTATTGTTTAAAATCAAGTCTATGAAAGAAGAAAATGTTTGTACTCTATGCTATACTAGCAGGGTACTCGCGCTATGCGACGGCGGGTACCATAAAATTAAAATTTTGGCGAGCAACATTTTCTAGCTATATGTGTTTCGTGACAATAACTTTGCAAATAGCGAGATATTAAGTAAAAAAAACTATTTCATACAAAAATTGTAGGGTGCACATGCGATACTTTTAAAAATATAAAAACGATATACTGTAATATTGTGAAGATAGCTAGATAAGCCCAACCTCACAATTAATTTAACAAAATTTTCAGATTTAGCCCATACTAACTAAAAATTCGCAACCCAACTTTAAAAAATCTAGCAAGCCCATAATTATTATCTAATGTCCAACCCAAATCCACAACAAACCCTACACCCTTTAGAATATAAGTTTTTCATTATGGAAACCTAAACACACATCGTACATTCAAGTTCCCCATCCAACCTCCTCTCCATCTAAAAAAAAAAAAAAAACTGGCAGTCACCAAATATCTCCTTCTCCAAAATAATACACATATTCAAATCTTTCCAACCTTATAACTCGTTAACAAACGAACACAACACCTCAAATAAATCCACCCTTATATCTCTATGGCAGTCACACACCTAAATGGCTAAATAGCTCGTCTTCAAACATATCAAAAACGCAGCATCATAATAACATTTCTTCCATCTCCTTATCACAAACGCAGCATAAACCTTCTTTATTTCAATCATAACTGAAGCACACTATGTTCGTCAAGATCTCATTAAAGAGGTCTTGGGTAGGTTGTTTATTTGTTGTCCTCTTATTACTTTCAAGATCTATGATGGTTTACTCTTACACTCTTGTTTTAACAAACAAATTTATGCGTATTAAAGAGAAGACTGAGATTGTTCTTTCTTTGTAATTTCCAAGTCTCGATTGTTTGATAAGAAGTAGTTATTGTGTTGTGTTGTCTGTGGTTCTTTCTTTATTTTCATTTCATGGCTTAAGGGTGTATGTGGACAGTACGTAGGATGTTGATTGTCTGTTATGATTTTGAATTTGTAAGATTATTGTTGACTTTAGTTGTAGAGATTTTTTTACTGTTGAATCTTTTAGTATAAATCTCGTTTCATTTTTTTTTCCATTTTGACAACTGGATTTTAGATTTATGTTTTGGAAGGTTAATATTTTGGAAGCTTAATTTGATTGTATATTGTGATAAAATGGTTGTGTATTTTAGTGAGAGGGTAAAGTTAAATAGTGTATTAATTATATGTGTTGGATAATACTTTTTTAGTTATCTTTGTGCTCTAAATAGTTGTAAACAATGCTTAATAATTTGTATTTTTAATATAGGAGGTGTTTTAATGACTACTATTTAATAGCATTAATGTTGTTTGATAGAATTTTGCTCTTAAAATGACATCACGCTTATTTTTGTTGTACAATATGCTTACTTTGTTGTAATTCTGAAAATTGGGTGCATTAAAGTGTTGTAAATAATGCATTATTTCTTATAAATCTAAAAATTTTAAAGAAAGAGTGATCAATACATTATATGTTGTATTGCTTAAAATTAAGTTTGATGTGCATTTAATGGAGAGAAGTGTCTTCCTCCATTATAAGATACGAGTGGTTCACATAATAAAATTTATCAAAAAATTAAGAACAACCGGGTTTCGAATCCGTGACCAAATATTCGGTTGTGAAGCGCAAAAATAGTCGGACAAAAGTACCATTTGTGTTTAACTTTGTCATTATAAAATTTATATCCGATTAGAACATTATTGTATCACAATTTCATTTAGGGGGTGTTTGTTTATATTCCAAAATGAATGCAATGCTAAATTCCATACTTCTCTAATCAACAATATAAATGTTTCAATTCATCACAGGTTAAACTTTTGACTTTGGCAGTCAAAATGTTCAGTTTCAAAATTGACATGTTATAGTTCATAGAACAAAATGTAACAGCTCTTTCACTTACATCTTCACTTTTATAGTTTGAAATTCTATATTTCCTTTTTATCCTTACTTGATTCATTCCGGCTCACATAATCACTAGATAAACTTACTTTGGATCCATAACCAAAATGGCAAATTGGTTTAGATTTTAAATGCGCCTTGTATCGGTTTTCACAAACACGAGTACTCTATGTATGCAACCAAGAGGATTTAGGAGCTTTTAGTGTTCATCGTGTGATTAGTAGCAACTAATTTTCTTTTTTAAAAGAAAAAGTTTCCAAATAGAAAAAACGCCATTTTATCCAAAACCAAACAAACACCATCTTCATCTTCTCAATTCACTCTTGCAATTATCAATATGGCCAACCATGAACAAAAACCATGTCTTACTCATATAACCAAACACTCCTTCATTTCTTGTCAAATCCCCATGAGTTATTCTGCCGTGAAACCGATGAATTTGAACCATTGAGGAACATGGACACATAATAAACCAAGAGGATTTTCTCAAGGCAAAGTTAATGTTTACGATGCAAGTATGGAATATATAACAGAAAGGTTGTCGCTTTGCTAAAAAAAGACACTTTAGTGTCGCATTTTATCAGTTAAACTAGTAACTTGTTTTACACAAATTTATCACATCTAATTTGTAAAGGCTACAAAATTATCAAATCTATATATGTCTAGAGGTTAATTTGTGTTTTATCTGAGTATGCATGCAAGCAGATGAGGTATTATTTGGTTTGAATTTATTGTTTTATGTTAAACCAAAATCTATCTATTTTGTAAAGGCTACAAAAATAACCCATGTTGACTTTGGAAGTTTGACTCATTGACTTTCTCATCTGTGTTGGACCTGATTACTCCTATCAAATACCATTTATGGATTGTAGCCATAACCCATGTGCCCCTCAACTTTGATTTCTTTCTGAAAGGTTTCAACTCGACCCGGTTCCAAAACGACCCATTTGCTTGTGGCTCGACTCAACCCACCTGCTTTGCCAGGTTCAGCTTTAGTGCTACCAATCCCTTACACCTTTAGGCACCAAGCATCAATATTCAATAAGCACCATTCGATTCATATTATTATCTGTTAGTACTTACCTCTATGGTCTGCAAACAATACTAAAAAATATAGAACAGATGAAAGATGTACAAATGTAGGATTTCAAAAAACTATATATCATCACATTAGCTCCATATGATCAGTTTAAAATGCCAGAATATATCAGTAATTACATTATTTATCCATTTACATGCCAAGATTGCTTACGTGATAGACATACAACATGTATCAAGAATTACCAGCAAATAGAATCAATCAATTATCTTCTGTAAAGTGCGTATAACCTCTGAACAACAAACAAAGTCTCCTGCAAGTCATTTTAAGCCATCCTTCCTTTGCCATCCCCACATCGGACTGCAAGTCAAATGGGTATTATCTGATGATCCATCTCCATTCCTTCTTTCCTTTCTCATCGCTGCAAGTCTCTTCAGCACTTCTTCTGTATCTGGTCTTAAGTCCTTGAGACAGTCCGTTGGCTGGTCCTTTTTAAGCTCTGACTTCACAGCTTCCTTTTTAAGCTCTGACTTCAGAGCTTCATTTAGTAGATGGTTCATTGCCTTTAAATCATGAACCTGCTTCTGCAATGCCAAAACGATTTCCCCTTTATTCTTCAAATCTAATCGAATCACCTCTTTTTCTAGACCGTGTTTAATTTCAATGTCAGATATGATTCTTCTACTCACTTCATTCACTTGGTCAATTAAACATTGCACATCTGCAGTACATGTGTACTTTTCTTGCTTTCTCAAGTTTGTTTCTAATGACTCTATATCATGACTCAATTGCGCAAACAAATCCACATCAGATTTCTTTTTCACTTCCAAAATATCTTTCTCAAGTGCACTAACTTTCGATTGAAGTTGTTTATTGTCTTCGGTTTTCTTCTCTAAACTCTTTTCTACTTCTACAAGTTGAGCCTTAAGTTCCATGCATTTGTTATTTGCATCGATTTTCTCTTTTGTACTACTAGTAATCTGCTGTTTTAGACTTGTTTTCTCAGCACTCAAACCCCTCACTTCATTTTTATGATTCTCTTCACTTTGTTTAATTTGGGATTGAAGAAGGTGTACTTTGGAATTAAGCATGTTAATCTCTTTTTTTTTTTTTTGCACAAGTGTTTTGACTTTCAGCTTCGCATTTTCATCCTCAACTTCCTCCATGGACTTTTTTGACAATTGTTTAGCAACATCGAGCTTTGTATATAAAGCTCTGGTTCAAGCTCGGGAACACATGTTTCGCAAGTTCATCAAGTTGGCAAATGACAAAGGCATTTTCATCATTGATCCATAAAATCCTATGGTTAGTTTTTAGATCATCAATTATAGCATATCACATAAATTGGTTTCACCATGTATACTCAGGGCCGGCCTTGGCTATGCGCAGTGCGGGCGAGGGCCCAGGGCATCACAAAGAGAGGGGGCATCAAGCTTTTGGTCCATTGGATCGGTTTATTTAAAAAAGAAGAAAAAAAAAATGAGTTTTTCAAAGTGTTACGAGCTTGGATTCTTTGTGTCTTTTGTTTAGTTTTTTTTTTTTTTTTTTTTTTTTTTTGTTTTTTTTTTTAAATTGAGTCATGATGTTGCCAGACATAGGGAGGAAGATGGAGTTTGGTTGATTGTTTGTACAGTATTATTTTTGTTATGGGTCCGTTTGTTTATAATTCGCCTACGAAAGAGCACCTCCAACTTTAACTAAATTTACATTTAAGACCTTTCAGTTTATATTACTTTCAATTTTCATTTATCCTATATTTGATATAACATTTCCCAAATCTATTATACTATATTTTAAACAACTTTTACTGTGTAAAAGTTGCACCACAAAATGTATAATGTATTTACCTATAAAATTATAGCAATATATATAAAAGATTTGACACATATTCTAATTTTTTTTAGCTATCTTTTTGAGTTGTAATGCACTTGAACCAACCTATTAAGTAAATTAAACTTATTAGTTGTCCTATGATATTTTAAACTTCAAGGTTTCAGGCTCGAAAAAAGAAGTAGTTAGTTGTTAATGTTTATGACATGTCATAAACATATCTTCTTGTTTTTCTTGTTAGCGAGTAGTTTAGTTTGTTAATGTCGGTTTGATGCACATGTGCTGCGTTTGTTTTAGCCTTGACCGTGCTAGAGTTGGGGGAATCACCCTCATCCTATGTACTTCAACGTTTTTTGATGTAATATATTTTACCGAGTGAAAGACTTTTTTTACCAAATAAGTAAATAAATAAATAAATAAAATGAAATAAAAAATAAAAGTAAAATTAGTACACAGGACGTTTGTTTATATGCCAAACCTCTAGTTAAGGGCATTATCTGAACATTTCGCCCAGGGCATCTAAAATCTTAAGACCGGCCCTGTGTGTACTAATAACATATGGTAAAAACATAAAATAGTTGAGTTTTAGAATGAGGAGTAATGATAAACAAGGTTGCAAAATTTCATATAAATAGTGTGAGAAAAAATTTAAAGGTTCTAGAATTTTAAATTAAGAGAGAACATATGTTGTTCTAGAAGTAATAAAAGAAATGCTAGAAAAGTTTAGAATTCTTTAGGTTTTATAAACGTTTAATATTTTTGATTAATAAAATAACGTACATTCGCTAGTTGTTAATTCATCTAAACAAATTGATTTACTGGAATCTTGGCTAACATATGAATTTTGAATTTATTTTATAAACAAATAAGTAAATAAATACAAATGAGTGTTGTTAAGCAATGAGTTTTGCTTTAAAAAAGATAGAGTAGGGGGTTGACACAAAAAATAGGGCATTTGCATATAGATTATTTCAAAGATGCAAAATTACGTTTATACGTAGTATTATAAAAACCATTATATCATGTGCATTAAAAACTTGTACCAAAGATGATTCCCTTTAAAGATCATTTTCGTCATTGGATTAAAAAAAAAAGAAAAAGAAAAAAAAAAGGCATTTTTAGTTTTAGTCAAATAAAGTCAAGTTTAAATGTTTTTTTACGCTCTGTTCTCGAGTTTCTTTTTATAAAAGAATGGAAGGGATGAGAAGGGAAATAAAAAAAATGGGGTGTTCTTGAGTTTTTTTAAGATGGAAGGGTAGGGGACGGGAAGGTGGGAGGGAGGGAAGGGATGAACTTTTGTGTGTATTTGTAATCCGCCCATATTTGGGATGATCAGAAGAGAACGGGTACAACTGAGAACATGGGCTTTGGCTAATTACAATTATATCCTTGTTTCTTTTGTAGTCCATGGCTAAGATGTTTAGGTTTATATGTTTTCAGTTTCTTATATACTTACTGTTTCATGATGGTTAATTCTAACGACAAAGAAAACAAGCCAAAAGGGTACACGCTATAATTATACCTAGATATCCCACACTCGTATATTTCATTTGCAGTTTTGATCTTATTCTTTGACTCCATGTGGCTAGCATACGCTATGTTAAAGACAGAACGTGTCTACCCTATTTTATTAAAATCAATACAAATATTAGTCATCCCCATATACAAATGTCAAAATTTTAAAGAATTAAGTTATATTGTAGCTTTCAAGTAGTAAATTGTGATATCGAAATACATATAAAGATTACGAAACAGTAACTAGGGGCTTCAACTAAATGTGATCAGAGTAAATTATGTTTTGAGGGTATATTCGTAATTTGGGTAGCTTTATTTCCTTCCTTCCAACTTAAAATAAAAACTTAAGAACACAAATAAAAATAATCACTTTCTTCACATTCCCATTCCTTACTTTCCCCTTTCCCATCCCATCCTCTTTCATTGTTTAAATTTAGACTTGAGAACAGAGCGTTAGTTTGTAACCATGAGGACTAATATTGCCTAAAAGGGCAAGTTGGTGAGTTTGTTCTATAATTGTCAAGTTATATTGTACATGGTGTATTGTGTATTTATTCGCAGGTCATATAAACGGATGCATCTGCTAGGGTTTCATAACCTCATCTCTTATCTTTCTCTCTTATTCGTTTTTCATTTATATGAACTCTTTTTTTATAATACTTGAGCAATCAAAATGATTGCTCTTGATTTTGAGTGTTGTAGTGAGGTTGTTTTGTTAGTTCGGTTTGTATCTTTTAATCCCACTTGTTTGAGAACAAATATTTCTTTTGTATGTTTGATTGCAGTGAGTTGACAAAAACTTTCTTTTGTAAGGATGTGAAATAACTATAACCATATATTAGATATGCATAACTTAAATCAGATACATATAATCTTTTTCACTATAATATAGTTTGTAGTTAAAATTTAGATGCAATGGCCCATGTTGGCCCTCCTTATATCCGGGCTTATCGAATTGGTCTAAGTAAAATCCATCAGCATAACTAATAACAACAATCCACATGTCGATCATGTACGTACGTAGGTCTATTTCAACAAAAGTGAACATATTCGTTGTTCTGATTCAACAAACTAACTATATATAAATCAAAATGTTGATCAGGTAGAATAGATTTAAGTAGCGTAGCAACCGTTTTAAAGCTTGCCAATGTTCATATGATGGGTTGTGCATGTATTGTGACAGTTTGTTTGTGGCAAATTATATGTCGGGACGGGTCATTGCCAAATACTAAAGCTGCCCCAATAGTTTTGCGGAAAGATGTTGAATCTATAGTTGTTAAACTGTTGAGTGTAAGCTGACCACTCATTGGTGTGGAAACTTCTTTGGCCCCATCCATGTTTTGGTATGCCATTATTTAGTACGGTTCAAAAACCGTACCAAAAGCCATAAAAAACCGTATCTAAAGCCTCTTTTTTTTTAGTAGTGTATAAATTTAAGGTTGTTTTCATATCGACATCAACAAGCTAGGCAGGTTCATTCTTTTTCACTTCAATGTGATGTCGAATTTCACTTTTATTACCTTTATTTGACACAAGTATGTGTCAATAAAGTTTCTTAAACAACATGATCTCACGTTACTAATACCCAAAAACATAAACTTAGCCATACACCCAATAAACAAATACTATTAGTTTTGTCAAAAGTAAACAATATTTGTCTCGATCTAAACACGGGTACTCTATTTATGCAACCAAGAGGGTTTATGAGCTTTTAGCGTTCATCGTGCGATAAGTAGCAACTAGCATTTAAAAAAAAAAAAAAAAAAAAAAAAAAAAAAAAAAAAAGGCCATTTTATATAAAACAAAACAAACACCACCTTCATCTTCTCAATTCACTCTTACAACTACCATTAAAACCAAACATGAACAAAAATAATGTCTTACTCATATAATCAAACACTCCCTCATTTCTTCTCAAATTCCCATGTGTTATTCTGCCGTGAATCCGATGAATTTGAACCATTGAGGAACATGAACACATAATAAACTATGAGGATTTGCTAAAGGCAAAGTTAATGTTTACGATGCAAGTATGGAATATATAAGTTGGTGGAAGAAAAATATAACAGAAAGGTTGTTGCTTTGCTAAAAAAAAGACACTTTAGTGTCACATTTATGAGTCAAACTACCAACTTTTCTAAATATATTTGTAAAGGCTATAATTTTATCACTTTAGTGTCACTTTAGTTGTTTAGACGTTTTTATTTGAGTGTGCATGCAAGCAGATGAGGCATTATTTGGTTTGAATTTATTCTTTTACTAGTTATAATGCTCGTGTACGCGCGAGTTTTTTAAATTTTTTTGAATCATATATTTTTATTTATTAAAAAACAAATAATTTAATCTTTGTTTTGTTTGATTTATAATGTTTAATTATAGTTTTTTATTATTAAAGATAATGATTTAAAAATTTTAATCATATTATTAATTGCATTTTATCTATATTTTTTGTATTTATCTTCTACTTGTATTAATTGTATCTTATTTATATTTTTGTATTTATCTTCTACGGATAAATATAAAATGTTACCTAATAAGAAAATATATATATTTTTTTAAAATACAATTATTACTAAATAAGGTATGAATTGATTTTTTTGAAATAAAAAATTCCAATAAGGGTTTTGTTTTATTATATAAAATATGTTAAATCAAATTTTATCTATTTGTTAAGGGCTTAAAAAACACCGAACATATCTATTTGTAAAGGGCTTAAAAAACACCAAACATAACCCATGCTGACTTTGGAAGTTTGACACATTGACTAATTTCTCATGTGTGTTGGACCTGATCACCTGATTACTCCTATCAAATACCAATCCTGAATTGTAGTCATAACCAATGTGCCCCTTAACTTTGATTTCTTTCTGAAAGGTTTCGACCCGTCCCGGTTCCAAAATGACCCGTTTGCCTGTGGTTCGACTCAACCCACCTGCTTTGCCAGGTTCAACTTTAGCGCTACCAATCCTTAAAAATAAAGAATAAAGGAAAGATGTACAGAAGGATTTCAAAAAAGTATATATCATCACATTAGCTCCATATTAAGATATCACTAACTGCATTATTTATCAACGGCATCATCGATGAGTGAATGTGTGACAACAAAGCAAATTATATATATTTGAGCAAACGTATTCTGCAAGCTTAGCGACATCATATAGTTTTGTGCATCAAATCTTGTACTTTCTTCTGCAACTCCAAAATGATACGACCTTTAGTTTCTCCATCCATTCTTATTGCCGACTTTTCCAAGTTGTGTGCCTTTTCCATACCTGATATCATTTCATTGTGCGCTTCATTTATTTTGTCTATAATATTTTTCACATCCGCGCCCAAAACAAATTCTTTTTGCTGATTTAACTGCGTCTCTAATAAATTGACTTCGTTTTTATGATTCTCTTCCAAAATTTGTTTTATTTCAGATTGAAGACGGTGTACTTTGGAATTGAGCATGTTAATCTCTTTTTTTTGCTCAAGTGTTTTAGCTTTGAGCTTCGAATTTTCATCCTCAACTTCTTCCATGGACTTTTTTTGACAATTCTTTCTCATCATCTTTTTTGGTCTGGGTTTCTAGCAATTCAATTTTTGCCTTCTGACTTGCATTTTCTGTTTTAAGAAAGCTAATGAGTTTTTTTGACGCTACATCCCTCTTTGTCAATTCCTCATTTTTCGACACCAATTCCTGATTTTTCGACACCAACACTGGATATCCCTCTGACAATTGAGTAATTAACTCAGCATCGAAGCCAAAAACAGTAACTGGAGACTCCTTGTGCTTAACCACAGCTTTCTTTGGTGCCATTTTCTTTCAACACGTACTATATCAGGAGGAAAAAAATCGTATATGAGAGATATTCATATATAAACTATTGGGATTTTGATAATCAAGATAAACCATTTATCACCACGAGTACGCAAGAGATGGATCTAGATTGATGATTATGGAAAATAAATAAAAGTAAACGAAGGATTACGAATAAAAGAAAACCTTAGTAATTAAAGTATAGCGAAAACCTTAGTAAACAAATAAAAGTAAACGAAGTATTACGAATAAATGTAAACAATGATTGATAGTATTTGTTTATCATATATAATTGGTTCATATCCATGCATGAGCAATATTATAATAAAAGTAAACAATGATTGATAGTATTTGTTGATCAATAGGTATTTTCTTTTAGTCAATCATGCATGTTGGTGATTTACCTTAGAGGTGAATAATATGGAGCACCGGTCATCATGTATAATATACTGATGTAGCAAAGCAATATATAAAGAAAAAATAAAAGTAAATCACCTCTAAAGAAGCACGTTGGCTTGTTCTTGGAATAAGGATCGAAACAACCCTTTTGGGTTTTTGTTTGTTAGCTGCCGATCGTGAATCACACAAGGGAAGTCGATAAGGATCATTATATAGTTTAACCAACTTGTTCTCCAAGTCGCACTCAAACACCTCCTCTACTTTGCTAGAAACGACACTTAGACCCCCTTCTTCATTGTTCAATCGGCCTAAAACAAACACCCATAGGATTTGATTTTCGTACTAACAAGTCCTTCACTTGATAATAAAGTGTTTGTTAATTAGTTATAATGTCTAAACGACCGTTAATAATTTCGTAAACATTACTTAATATAATTAGTATATCCAATATATTAATTACATAAAATAAAACACTCTCTATGTGTATACGTGTGTGCCCTCAATAGTATCAAGTATTTCCGGCCGTACAAATTATTGATTATACTTTAGAGCATAACCAATACTAGACGAGTACCCGTACATAGCAACGAGATTTTATAGCGACAGATAGTTTATTGATAAAAAAAGTTTATAGGTTATAAATGAAAAATAATAAAAGTTTGAAGATTTGGGAATTAAACATAATATTATGAAACCCGGTTCGACCCAGGTGGTTCAACCGGTTGAACCATTCCGGTCGAAAAATTGGTCAATTTAAACCGGGTCAACTTGCTAGGTTGGGACGAAAATGGGTCAAATTAAACCGGTTCAACCCGTCGGGTTTGAAGCGTCCCGGGTCAACCCGGTTTGTGATTTGTATTAATTTATTATAAATGAAAAATAATAAAAGTTTGAAGATTTGGGAATTAAACATAATGTTTTGAAACCCGGTTCGACCCGGGTGGTTCAACCGGTTGAACCGTTCCGGTCGAAAATTTTGTTGATTTAAACCGGGTCAGCTTGCTAGGTTAGGTCGAAAATGGGTCAAATTAAACCGGTTCAACCCGTCGGGTTTGAAGCGTCCCGGGTCAACCCGATTTGTGATTTGTATTAATTGTTTTAATTGGTTGTACAATGTGTATAAATCATTGTACTTTTAAGTAATGAGGTGTTTTAATAAGAGTATTAATTACATTTCATAATTTCCTTTAATAAATTTTTTCAACATTTCACATTTTCACTTTTCCACTTTGACCATTTTTGCTTTATAGGTAGTATAGATAAACACATTACTTTATGTAACTTTATAGTGAACAAAAAAAAAAAAAAAAAAAAAAAAAAAAAAATCTTCACAAGCATTTTAAATTTTTAATAATAAGCTACAATATAAACACATTACTAATCGAATTTGTCTAACTAAAATCCATCAGAATAACTAACATGTACAATCCACATGTCGATCATGTATGTAGATCTATTTCAACGAAAGTGATAGATATTCATTTAAATTCCATACTTCTCTAATCAACAAAATATAAATGTTTCAATTCATCACAGGTCAAACTTTTGACTTTGGCAGTCAAAATGTTCAGTTTTAAGTTTCAAAATTCACATGTTATATGAATTTTGTTCATAGAACAAAATGTAACAGCTCCTATAATTTAACCAAACTAAGTACACTGGTAAAGTTTGAAATTCTGAAAGTAGTTTAAACAGATTCTATATTCGATTTTTATCCATACTTGATTCATTCCACCTCACATAATCACTAGATAAACGAACAAGAAGAAGAACCCGAAGAACGCATTTGGCATATGATAATTGAAGAGAATGATGTAAGGTGAGGATTGCAATGATAAAAAGTTTGTGTGTGTGAAACCCAAACCTAATTATAAGATGGCAGGGTGCCAAGAATGAAGTATGTATAATACAAAAAAAAAAAAAAGACATGGAAACCGTGAAAATGTGACTTCGCTGGTAACTGGTCCTGCGTGACACAACCGGTTGGGAAGGTGAAATTTTACACACAAAAGACGCAAAATGTAAGATTAGAACTTTGAAATGCAAAAAAATTGTTTGATATATATAGAAGAAACGAATAGCAATAAGATACATTTACGGGTCATTATCTCTTTAGCAAAAGGTCCAATTTATCTTACATTTTAACCATTTTTTTTTTCATCCACATGGTGGTTTTCCTACATTCTATATGACAAAAGAAAATTTTGGGAAAAAGAAAAATATATTTTTGACTTTTTATTTAATTATTATGATTTTAAAACTAAAGAAAGAGATTAAATCTAGAAAAATAGCAAATGAGATGTGAAAATTATGAAAAATTTAGAAAAGTCTATTACTATATAAGAAACTAGGGAAAATTTTGAATAGTAGAAAAGCTACTTTGAAAAGCCAGAAATAAGCTCTAACAGATTTGATAAGCTTAAAGTAACTAAACTAGGAGAGGTGATAAAAGAATAAAATATGCACTTTCTAACAATAAAATCCAAAGGGTACAGTTGGCTATGTGTGTGGTGTGGTTGAGGCTCAGGTTACATAAGGTCCAGGGTTCGAAATCCCTTTTTGCCAAAATTTTTGAAAACTTTCTTTTTTTTTTTCTTTTTTTTTTTTTTTTTTTTTTTTTTTTTTAATTCTTTTCTCTTTGCAAAACTACTTAACAACTACTAATAAGCAAAAATTATGAAATTTTTTTTGATTTTAAGTTTTAATAAGCTCTGTATAAGCTTGTGTAACCAACAGTTACTAGTGTTTAGGACAGTTACTAGTTTTTAGGATGAAATGAGAAAACTTATAAGAACTAAAAGCTACTCTAAAGCTGCAATAAGCTAATCCAATGTGCAAAAGCTAAAATCTACTTACTACTATCCTATATAAGTCAGAAACAATCACGGAATACAAGTTAAAATAAGCGGGAACAAGCATATACTGAACTGAGCATACAAACTAAACCAACGGTCAAAATAGGTACATTAATGAGTAAAGTAAGCACAGAAAATAAGCTTCAAAGCCCAAATAAAGCTCAAATCCTACAAGCTGGTACAGCTAGCTTTCCAAAAAGCCAATCATCACACCATATGGTCAAGTAACAAGCTAAAAAAGGGCTTATGAAATAGAGCTATTGGACTGAAGTCAGTGGTGCAGGGCACAAGAGTGTAAAACAGCCTAAAACAGCAAATCGTATTTGAGTAAATGGATTCTACAAGCTCTGGGACAGAATATCGTTTTCTGCGATCAAATAGTCTACCTTCTTCTGCAACTCCAAAAGAATACGACCCTTATTCTCTCCATCCCTTCTTATTGCTTCCTTTTCCAAGTTATGTTCCTTTTCCATAACTGATATCATTTCATTGTGGGCTTTTTTGATTTCGTCGATAATCTTTTCCACGTCAGCACCCAAAACAAACTCTTTTTGCTGATTCAGCTGCTCCTCTAGTTGCTTGAGTTTCTTTTCCATGTGGCCAAACAAATCAGGGCCAAGGTCGTCAAGTTTCTTCTCTAGTTTAGTAACTTCAGAACACAAATGTTTATTCTCTACATTCTTTAATTGCAACGTTTTTCGTACCTCTGCAAGTTGACTCTCAACGCCCCTGCACTTTTTCTTCTCCTCACCGCACTGTTTCACCAAACTGCTGTTCCTGCTTTCAAGGTTCTTTTTATCAGTTTTGTAAACCTTCTCTATATTTTCAAGACTCTGTAGCAGTTGACTCTTTGCGGATTCAAGTTGAGATGCTTCGGAAATGAGCACCTTGTTACTCGCTTCTAATTCACTCTTCTTAATTTGAATTGCAGACAGTTGTGACTTGAGCTTTTTGTTATCTTTTTGTAGCAAATCAAGTTTGTCCTTCTGTGTTGCATTCTCAGTTCTAAGCAATTTAATGAGACCTTGGGACGTTTTATCCCTCTTCGTCATTTCCTCGTTTTTCGCGACCAACACTTTATACCCATTCGCCAAATCCCTAATATCTTCAATCGTGAAGCCACAAAAAGTATCATCCTTAGTGTTGGTCATGTTTTCAATTACAACCTGTAACCATGTCATCCAAACGGATCAGTTATGAAGTCAGACACCGTCAAAATAAAAAAACGTAAAAAGCTTTGATTAAAAACTTATCACACCTAACAATTAATCATGCATCTCAAAGCTTGAAAGATATCAATTCGTATATGAGAGATATTCATAATTAAACACATATCTTTAAGTATCTATAAAATGAGCCAAATGAAATCAGAAAATAAAATAAAAAATCCTCATAAGCATCTTAATAATAAGCTACTCTGCAAATTAGTTAGAGCTTATCAGTCCACTTAGAACAATGAACAACTACAAAAAACTTTACTGCTTATGAGCTTATAAGCTCATAACAAGCTCAAACAAGATACGTATGCTTCCTAATAAGCCACAAACAATCACAAGTCACCTAATTGACTTAACTAATCCAGGAAAAGCTAGGAACAAAAGTAATTTAGCACTAAAATTGGAATAGGCCAACTGACCAACCAGATCCAAACGGCCCTTAAGGGGGCCTTTTCTCTCCGCTATCAAAAGCTAAGCATAAGCTCAAACAAAAATTTGTAAAAATTAGCCTTCCAACATTAGATTTAGCATGCAAAAGATGGAATCATAACACCTAAAAACAAGAAATCTAAAATTCAAAAGCACATGCTGTTTTGGGTAGTTTTTGAGAAAAAGGTTTTTGCAGGCCTAGTGAGGGGTTTTCAACCCTGCCAAAATCTGTCTAGGAAAAATCCAAAAAATTAACTAAAAATAGGAATAAGTAGATCAACAAGCAATCTACTTAATTCCACAATTTCAGAGAGTTTGATTGTGTTTTGAGTATATGAAAAATAAAAGACACCCCCCTGTTTGGTTGGGTCAGTTATGGCCAAATGGGTGAGAATGGTTTGGTGCTTTGACCTTCAAAGTCAAAAACAGAAGTTGACACATTTAGAGTAATTCAATTTAAACCAAATTGAAGTGACAAACTACCCTACAAAGCATGAAACATAATTAGTACCTATGCTAGAATTTTTTTGAAACAAATGAGATGGTCAACACAATTTTTTTGGTCACAAAACAATGTTTTCCCCCTTATGGGGTCGGACTTGTGATTTTCAAAGAGATCAGGGGATTTGAGCTAAAACAGTGAACAACAATTAACAACTAAGATATAATATGAAGAAATAATAAGCACAAAACACTTAAAGATAAGCAGTTTCTAATAAGCTAACTATAATAAGCAATTTAGAGGCTAAAATTGGACAGTTAACTACAAATCTATAGAAATCTAAGCACAACTATGACAATTAAGCTAAAACCTAAATAATAAGCAATAAGTAACTAGAATAAGCAAAGATAAGCACTAAATAAACGCTCAAATCACTAGCAACTACAATAAAATCGACCAAACATCACAATTACTGTATAATTAACCTAATCAGACTGAAATCTTCATAAGCATCTTAAATATAAGCTACAAATTAGTTACTGTAGTTGAATTCAAACACTCATAATAAATGAAATTATTAAGTTGATAAACCTAGCTTAATTAGCAAAACGAGATATATGCGCAACAACAACAGATCAACCTAAACAACATATATACCGAAACATACATAGAATCCGTAACATGATGTATCATCAGAATTAAACATATTGATAATCGTAGCAATCGCTAATCCTAATACTGAATATTCAACAACAAATTAAATTAAACTCTGATTCAACAATCATATATATTATCAAATAGTAAAAGTCAACAAACTCTAGCTAATCTAAACTTAAACTAATGTCGAAATTAAACCTAAGTGCAAGTTAACATACCGAAACATAGAATCCGTCCGTAAAACAACAAACATGATGATGCGATTAAACAAGATAATAATGTGAATAAAAAAAGTTGATTAACCGTACTCGACAATCGCTAACATCCCCTAATATTAATGATTCATAATAAACTAACAATTCGATCACACAAATCAACAGCAACTACTTAATCGAGCACATATAGGAGTATTAATTAAACACTGTCCTGCACGTACAGGAGGCGAATAAAAAATTGATAAATTAACACTCAACAATTAATCGCTAATCCTAAAAATATTGATTCATCAAACTAGCAAGCACGAAGGATAATTCATAAAAATTTCGATCTCGGATTACTCTAATCTTGTAATTAAATGTCGAAAACCTAAATCATGAGTAAGTGTGTAGCAAATGACAAAATCATTATAATATAATTAAGCCAGAAACAGAAGAATAATCAAAGAAGAGAGTAAAAAGATGACGTCAGTAATAATTTATTTGATTTTAGAAACACAATATGAAAGAGGATGACGTCATGAAAAATATTGATTCATCAAACTAGCAAGCACGAACGATAATTCATAAAAATTTCGATCTCGGATTCATCAACAATATTGTAATTAAATCATCAGTAATGCATAACATGTAAGTGTGTAGCAAATCATTATAACGTACTATTATAATTAAGCCAGAAACAGAAAAATAATCAAAGATGACGTCATCATCCAATAATTTGTTTGATTTTGGAAACACAATATGAAAGAAAGAAGATGACGTCATCTAGATATAAAAGATGACGTACCAGAGTTTTGGGGAGGAGAAGATGTAAAAGTTGCAGGTTGGTTTGTTAATGGCGTTTTGAAGCAAGGGAGGAAGACGGTGGTTTGTTTGTTAACAGAAACAATTAATGAGGAGGGAGGGAGGGAATATATTTCCTTTAAATTTTACTAAAACTCAACCGGTTTTCATTTCCTAACATGTATCTCTGCTTTTCATATTTGTACCTTGTGCATCCTCTGTTGTTCTACCACTTCTTATCTGTTATACTTGTTAACAGAAACAATTAATGAGGGAGGGAATATATATTTCTATCTTTTAAATTTTACTAAAACTCTACTTTTTTTCTTTCCTAACATATCTCTGCTTTTCATATTTGTACCTTGTGCATTCTCTCTTGTTCTACAACCTTTATCTAATAGTTTACTATCTGTGCCTAGTAATTTCTTTTCTTTCATTTTTTTCCCTTTCCTAACAAACTAATTCATTTAACTGGTTGCAAAATGTCTAACGGCCTGTTTGTTTAGTTTTTTTATATTAAGCCATGTTAAATTAAAGTATCTGTTTAGATATATGTTGTCTGTTTGTCGATTAATAAATAGTTGTTTGTTTTGTGTGCTGAATAAAGTGTTTGAATTAGAAAAAAATTATTGTTATAGTATTTTATTTGAATTAAGTGTTCAATTAAATATTAAGAAGCTAATGTTTGTGTTATTAACTTATGATAGGTGGATTAGGTACTTATAGTAGAGGTGAGCAAAAAAAATTTACCGAAACCAAGCCGAAAACCGAAAAGACATAACCGACCGAAACTAAAAACCCGATGGTTCGGTTTTTGCTTTTTCAAAAACCGAAAATTTTGGTTCGGTTTCGGTTTTTGTCAAGAAACCGAACCGACCAGTTTTATTAAATAGTAATATATAATTAACATAATATAAAAAAATGACTAAATAAATCAAATTTATAAATTCATATTCATTTTGTTGAAATATGAGATAAACATTATTAGGCTTAGATTAAAAAAAAAAAAAAAAAAAAAAAAAAAAAAAAAAAAAAATCTAAGAAAAACAAGCTTGTTGGCATAAATAGGCGATGCCCAAATGATAACGGTTAAAAACCGAAAAAAACAGAACCGATAATAAAAGGAACCGCCGAAAAGCCAACGGTTTCAGTTTTGGGTTTTACAAAAACTGAATATTTCGGTTCGGTTCCGGTTCTAACCAAAAACCGACCCAACCGAGCCGTGCACACCCCTAATTTATAGTAGCACACATGGATCAATTTGCAGATATCGTGTTTGAAACGAGTATAATTAGGATTAGTTGTGTAGCTAATGTTGCTTTCACTTACGTTTTATCTGTTTAAAATTTATGGTTTATTTTGAGATGCATGTGCTTACATAAATTTATTATGTAATTAGAATGTATGTGTGTAGGGGTGTCATAAAAGCCAACCTGACCGGGTTCGGGTTAACTTGGGTCGGGTCAACTAGGGTCAAAATCATATTCGGGTCAATCGGGTCAACCCGAATTGACCCGAGTTCTAAACAAGATCGGTTTCGGGTATGTTTTTTTAGCCTTGACTCGACCCGAACCCGAGTTAACCCGACTAAACTAACACTTTACAATGTAAAAATACTCGGGTTAACCCCAATCCCGAGCTGACTGGACCCGAGTTGACCCGAACCCGAATTGACATGAGTTCTAAACAGGGTCGGGTCGGGTTCGGGTATGTTTCATAGAGGCTTGACCCGAATCCGACCGGGTCAACCTGAATGACAACTATGTGAATTGATAATACAAGTGATTAAGTAACATAAGGCGGGAAGGAAGTATTTAAATTGTACACGTGGAGTGATTTTATTGGAGGTTGATGAGTTTGTTACATGGAAAGTTCTAGAAAGTGGTGTGTTTGTAATTTAATTTTAAGTCTCACAAAACACATTTTGTTCCGTCAAATAAACTCAGTATTCAAATTATATCAAGTAGCTACATATGTAGTTTTTGATTTAACAAGTTTGTTACACGTGGACCTTCCTTCTAGAAGTTTTGTTGCGTTGTTTTTTTATGGGTGTTATAAATGGATAAATTTCATAGTTATGAAATCTTATTTTCATGAATAAGTTTGGTACGGGCTTTTGAGTGAGCTGTTAACTTTTCATTAAAAAAATAATTTTCTTTTTTATAAGTAATTTCGGTTAGATACATTAACTTCAAACTTTTATTTCTAACAAATGGCTTCTAAATAAAAAGCTGATTCATGGTGCTTTTTAAATATCTTGAAGCTGTTAAAACTTTAAATTACTGATATACATTCCAAACATTTGTTTACAATTATAGATATGTCATTTTATGTTATTTTACATATTATAGTTACATTTAACAGCTAACTTACTAAACATTTTTATTGAAAAAAAGATACAGCTTTTGCTCATGTTAACAGTTTTGCAGTTTATAGCTTACAACATAAAACTTACAACTAATTTTGTCAAACATACTCTAAGTTCACATAAAGTAGAAACATTAAATAAATAATTTACAATGTTTTTAAAACATGTTTAGTATATATGAAATTTTTAAATTTAAAATGAAATATATAAAATTGCCCCGTATGGAATAATGATGGATGGATTAGATATTTAATTTATAGTAGCATACACCGAGTAAATTGTACTTAACGTGTTTGAAATGAGTAGTAGATGTTTACTTGTGTAGCTTATGTTTTAAGTTTTTAACTGTTTAAATTTTATGGTTTATTTTGAGATGCATGATCTTATATAATTAAGATTATTAATATTATAATAAGTTTATAGAGTTAATTACATTGCTTTTAAACTTAATCATTTCTTGCTTTAGAAGGGAGGAGGGGGCTTACTTTTTTTTCCCCTTTATTAATTTAAACAACTTTTGACAGACCATAAAATTCAATAAAAATTCAAATAAGAAACTAAAAACTAAAAAAATAAAAATTAATAAAATTTTTTTTTTTAAAACCTAGTCTTCATCAGAGTAGGCCATGAAATAACATAAATCCAAACAAGCTTAAAGCATAATAAAATAAAATTAAAAAAAAATCATTTAAAAAGAAAATTATACAAAGAGTAATTTGCAAAAATTGTCCTTGTGGTTTGGTCAAATTGCAGGTTTTGTCCTTACACTTTCGAAAGTGCAGGCACCATCCCTATAGGGAAATGTCGATTACAGTTTTCGTCCCCGAGTTGACATTTTTGACCAGGGCATTTTAGTCATTTTACTTTAGACATGAACGAAAACTTTAACACACACTTCCTCACAAAGATGGCGGCTGCACTTACGTAATGTTAGGGACAAAACCTGCAATTTGGCCAAACTACAGGGACGATTTTTGCAATTTACTCTTTACAAATGTAAAAATTTAAGCAACATAAAACGCGTCTATTCTTTGAATACGTTAAACCATACTTTAAGGAGCATTGTTGAAAACTGTGTGTCCTTTTATTACTAACTCTTATACTATCTTGACTTTTATTGGTAAGTATTTTTTACTTTATCTTCCCAAGATATTTCCTGCATTTTTGCTTCACTGACTTAGATATTCATCTTAAATATCTAAGTAAGGTCTTTCTTGTATGTTAGGGAGATCTTCAGAGAGTCAGTGACTTCTTGTCATCACTCGCTGGCTCAATCATCTTCTTTTTGGCTCAGGGACTTCGCCAATTGAGTTCCATCTCAGGAAGTGTTGCATCTTTCTTTATTTGAAGATGACTCCCTAAATGTTTCTTTACATTCAGAGATTTCATTTACACTTAAAATATTTTTTTATTCAAATCCTAAACAATGATCATTGGACAATGATTAACCTAAAACACACATACTTACAGTTCGATCACCTTATAACAATTCATCAACAACCAACTCTAAATTATCCTAAATTTAAGTTCTGAATAATAACAAGCTCACAAACCACAACTTATAGCGTAACAAAACCTAATCAATCATAATGTTAAAACAACATAATTACTAGTATAACCTAATCATAATGTAATAAAAACATCTTCGTGATAAAAAAGACGTATCTAATGAACATGAATTATTAATGAAGATAGATCAACTAAGAAATGATTATGTTGATGTTGAAGTGATCGGAAGGTTCTATGTTATGTTTTGAACAGAGAAAAATGGCGGGAATTAGCTTACACGTGGACTTTCTAAAAGTTTTGTTTCTGTTATTAAATTACTAGCAGGGTACCCGCGCGATGCGGCGGCGGGTACCCTGTAATAAAATTTGCGGTGATGAATATCTCGAATTATTGTTTCGGGTTGCCGGATCTCATATTTTGTGTTTTAGAAGCTTAATATTTTGGAAGCCTAATTATATTATATATTGTGGTTAAAAAATTGTATATTTTTTTTGAAGTGGTGTTTTAATAGTGTATTAATTGTATTTATAGTATTTTTTTTCTTTTCTTTTTTATTAAGTGGTAGAAGCTTAATATTTTGGAAGCTTGATTATATTATACATTGTGCTTACATAGTTGTATTTTTGGGTGAATGAGTGTTTTTAATAGTGTATTAATTGTATTAGATGAATAGTGTCTTTTTATTTTTATGTGTGCTTTAAGTACTTGTAAACTATGTTTTATAAGTAGTATTTACTTAAAATTTATATTAGGAAATCTTAAAAAATTAATAGGAGGGAAGTGTCTAAATGTATTATAAGTAGTAGTGTATTAATTGTATTTATAGTATTTTTTTTTTCTTTTCTTTTTTATTAAGTGGTAGAAGCTTAATATTTTGGAAGCTTGATTATATTATACATTGTGCTTACATAGTTATATTTTTGGGTGAATGAGTGTTTTTAATAGTGTATTAATTGTATTAGATGAATAGTGTCTTTTTATTTTTATGTGTGCTTTAAGTACTTGTAAACTATGTTTTATAAGTAGTATTTACTTAAAATTTATATTAGGAAATCTTAAAAAATTAATAGGAGGGAAGTGTCTAAATGTATTATAAGTAGTAGTGTATTAATTGTATTTATAGTATTTTTTTTTCTTTTCTTTTTTATTAAGTGGTAGAAGCTTAATATTTTGGAAGCTTGATTATATTATACATTGTGCTTACATAGTTGTATTTTTGGGTGAATGAGTGTTTTTAATAGTGTATTAATTGTATTAGATGAATAGTGTCTTTTTATTTTTATGTGTGCTTTAAGTACTTGTAAACTATGTTTTATAAGTAGTATTTACTTAAAATTTATATTAGGAAATCTTAAAAAATTAATAGGAGGGAAGTGTCTAAATGTATTATAAGTAGTATAAATGATAGGTGGATTAGATATTTATAGTAGCACGGTGGTTTGTTTGTTATAGTACTTATTAACAGAAACAATTAATGAGGGAGGGAGGGAATATATTTCTATCTTTTAAATTTTACTAAAACTCAACTGGTTTTCCTTTCCTAACATGTATCTCTGCTTTTCATATTTGTACCTTGTGCATCCTCTGTTGTTCTACCACCTTTTTTTAGGGTAAAAACCATACAATAGCCACGTACTTTCCAAAATTGTCCGTCTAGAACCACTTACTTTTTTATTACCTTACTTCACCAACGAACTATCAAATTCTGTTCCGACTTCACCAATATAACCTTGAAGTGACAAAAACGCATGAAAATGTGCAAAAACGGACCGAAACGTGTAAACACGGATGAAAAAGTGCAAAAACGTATGAAAATGTGCAAAACCGGTCAAAAACGTGAAAAAACGAACAAAAATGTGCAAAAGGACTAACGTACGTTAGTATTAAGGACTAACGATGCAAGTGAGGGTAAAGAAGATAAGGGTAAAATTATCACTTCAAGGTTATATTGGTGAAGTCGGAACAGAATTTGATAGTTCGTTGGTGAAGTAAGGTAATAAAAAAGTAAGTGGTTCTAGACGGACAATTTTGGAAAGTACGTGGCTATTGTATGGTTTCCTCCTTCTTCTTTTATCTGTCTCTCACTTTTTCTTATCTGTCTCTCACTTTTTCTTTTATTTCCTCCTTCTTCATTCATGTCTAATAATAACCTATATAAACGAGCAAGTAATTTTTATTACAACTTAATCAAATAATTTACGCTACTTTAGATAGATTGTTAACAATCTAAGTTGAATCACAATGTTCCGTGGTGATCTTCTCTTAACTTAAACGTAAACCAAAGTTAATGTTAACTAGCTAGGCACTATTATACTTTAACCAACTCAATAGTTGTTTTTGAACGGTGCTCAATGCTTTTGAATGTTTCTCACATTCATTGCAAGAGATGAACATTATGATAAATAATTGAATCGAGCTGGTTTTATTAAATAATATATATAATTAACCTAATATAAAAACAAATAACTAAAATCAAATATATAAATTCATATTCGTTTTGTAAGGAGATAAACGTTATTATGCCTAGATTGACAATAAATAAATAAAATTTTCAATAAAAACAAGCTTGTTGGTATAAATTGGCGATGCCCAAATGATAGCGGTTAAAAACCGAAAAAACCAAAACCGATAATAAACCAAACCGTCAAAAATCAAACGGTTTCGGTTTTGGGTTTTATAAAAATCGAATATTTTGGTTCGGTTTCAGTTTTAACCAGAAACCGACCCAAACCGAGCCGTGCACACCCCTAATTTATAGTAGCACACACGGATCAAATATTTGTAGATATCGTGTCTGAAATCATGAGTATATTTAGGATTAGTTGTGTAGCTAATGTTGCTTTCATTTTATCACTTATGTCTTATTTGTTTAAATTTTGTGGTTTATTTTGAGATGTATGAGCTTACATAAATTTATTATGTTGTAATAACCTTATGTAATTAGAATGTATGTGTGTGAATTGATTAAGTAAGTAACATAAGGCGGGAAGCATTCAAATTTACACGTGGAGTGATTTTATTGGAGGTTGATGAGTTTGTTACGTGGAAAGTTCTAGAAACTCGTGTGTTTGTAATTTAATTTTAAGACTCACAAAACATCTTTTAACGTCTTTGTTTAAACATTTGTAGATGCGAATGTAAATACACATTTTGCTCCGTCAAATAAACTCTCAGTATTCAAATTACAGTATATCAATTAAGCTCAAGCCTAATATATAAGCTCGAAAAGCATAACGAGCCGAGCTCGAGCTTTTTATAGCTCGAGCTCGAGCTTTTTATAGCTCGAGCTCGAGCATTTATCAAGCTTTTCGAATCTTCGTGTACATAAATATTTTTGTAAATAGCCAAAAGACTCACGTGAATATTGGTATAATAAACTAATATTTGTTGTGGGAGGACTATTTAAACACTAATACTCCCGAATGTTTTTTATAAGTTCTTTGCTCTTGAGTTCTTCGCGCATTTTTTTAATTTTTCTTTAATGAGTTTGAATATCGAATTCGATGTTTACATATAAACTCAAGCTTTTTAATCCGAGCTCAAGCCTCGATGATTAAAGCTCGTCGAGCTATCAAACCAATCTCAAACATACCATATAATTTTCGAGTCAAACTTAAGCCTTTCAAGTTCGAGCTTAGCTCATAAACCCACTCATATAATAAGCTTAGTCAAACACTTAGTTTAAGCTTATTTCGACACATATAAGCTTAGCCATACACCTAATAAACAAATACCACTAGTTTTGTCAAAACATAAACAATATATGTCTTGATCTAGACCATAAATGCCCAACTCATGATTTTTAAATAGGGAGTTCAAAGAATCAAACCTTGGTCACAGGTGTAACATCCCAGCAATAAAACCACTAGCACCGATGCTAATTTGGTTAAACAAGTTTACCTTCAGTTTATAATAGAAAACTAGCAGGGTACCCGCGCATTGCAGCGGTGGGTACCTTGTAATAATAATTTTCGACGAATAATATTTTTATTGCGACAACTTACAAACATAGATAAGGATGATGAAGTTGGTTGTCTCCATTGCAAACTCTTTTAATGATGAAGTGTTTCGGTTATGATTTTAACAATAAATTAGTAGGTTGGTTGGTTTGTACTATGTGGTATAGTAAATTGTAATTTTGAAAAAAGGAGTATTTAAAGAATAACATTAATAAAATGTGTTGAAAGGTTTGTATCATGTTCGTACCATATGCTTTATAACATATATTGTTTAAA